>JASJET010000270.1:1200000-1800000 GCA_034092305.1 Diaprepes abbreviatus | reverse complement strand
ACTGTACAAAACACCGCTAAACATGCAATAAAAAACCTTCACAATTTTGGTTTTAATAACGTTGAAATTTTAGACAAAGAGAATAATTATAAACAAATAACAATCAAAGAAATGGTTCATATTAAAAAAAACTTCCAATACCGCCAACTTTAGGTCGGATACTAATGACTTAGGTAGTATTTATAACATCCTTATAGTATCATAAATTCCAGATGTTTACATAAAAACTCTTTTAACTTTCCAGCTTTTATTATATAAATTCAGTAAGCTTTCTACACTGACAGTAAAATAACGAAAATGTGTAACTAACCTGAACTAACCTGAACTAACCTCAATATTCCAAACTCTTCTACTTACCCTGTTATAACGAACCATTTCCACTAGTAAAATAAAACACAATATAATGAAAAGACTTTTATTTAAAAACAATTTATACAGTTTTCTCTCATAAAATAATCGAAATGTATTAAATGTGGTCATCATAGCGTAGTCTTGATTTCGTTTGTTTGTCACTCCCTTCTTCCTCGCGTTCTTCTACTTCTTCATTACAAACTGGCAATACAGATGTGACAATTTCAGCATCAGTGAGTTCTCCACATACAGCTAAATCAACATCAAAGGTAAAAAACTCTTCGAACTCAGTGTTCTTTAGGTTGAATTATTCTCCAACTTTTTGCCAGGTCTTGTCGAATAGCAAATTATCCTCCTTATGTTCACACGGAACTTTAAACCCACTCTTCTTGAAGCAGTTTGTAATGGTCCTTTCACTGACTTGATTCCAAGCATTAGTAATCATCCACATGGCTTGTAACACCTCAATTTTAGTTGGCGTTTGGTGTTTAATATCAGCAAGAAACTGTCTGAGAACTTCCTTCGTATAGTGCATTTTAAAGCAATAATTCGAAGTGATATTTGGAGGGAAGTACTTTATTATTATGTTAGTCAAATTAAGAATGTCTCGGTGTGCAGTACAATTATCGATGAACATAAGAATTTTCCCCTTTTCTTTCTTCATCTCTTTGTCAAGACTTTTAAGAAAACTGCTAAAAGAATCACGGGTCAGCCTTACTGTTTGATATGTACTCTATTGGCAAATTATTGACATTTTTAAAACAACGTGGTTTTTGATATTTTTCGACGATCAGTGGCTTAAGTGTATGTCCCGGTACAGTTTGTCCCTAGCAATACTGTTAAACGAAGTTTGGTGTTTTCCCCATCATGACATTTATCTCTTTTGAATGTTAAGACATTGTCAAGTAAACATTTATAGAAAAGTCCTGTTTCATCGAGATTGAAGATGTTTTCGAGTTCGTATCCCTTAGTCTGCTCTGCAAGTTTGTCTTTCGACTCATCACACACTTCGTCATCAACACTTGCACTTTCAGCACATATTTTCCGAAAAATAATCTCATTTCTTCTTTTGAGATATTGAAGCCACCCGCGAAATGTTGAGCCTTTTGCTGAAGGATAGGTCCTCCGATTGGCACATTTTTGTTCCGGCGCTGTTTTAGCCATTTTAAAATACATTCCTCTACGTTCTTCAACTCGCATTATTTTATTTTTTTACTGTTTGCAGTTAACTCATTTTCTCGTGAAAACTTATCTTTAAATTTTAAAATTGTAGCCAATGTATTTGCGAGAATTTCGAACTCTTTAGCGATGTCTGATTTTTTCTTTACAAGATTCTCATCTACACACTTGATGATTTTTCCTGTCTCTGCGACAGTTAAGGAACAGCTTTTTCGTTTCTCAGCCATTACAACTTTACATTAACAGTGACAAACAGCAGTTTTTACATTACTTCACATTAAACAACAGTGATTGAGACATGAATTGTTGTGGAATTTTGTGTGATGGATTGGTAGGATACGTTATCTGAAGGCTATAGGTTGACAAAAATCGTTATACAGAGGTAAATTATACTTTCGACTTATAATCTACAATGATTGAAAATTCGTTATAAACGGGTTATTTACAAAAGGTATTCGTAATGTAAAGGTATATTTTACATTAACTCTTACGGATACTTCCAGGGGATTTTAAAGAATCTGTTAAATTGAGGAATTTTTTGAATCGAGGGAATCGTTATATTGAGATCCGTTATACTGAGGTTTCGCTGTAATAACTTAAGATGTCAGTGCAATAAAAATAAAAACAGGTAAGTCTAATTTTAATTATAAAATATCAAAATTAATTAAATTTTAGTCTAATTTTCGGGTTCAACTATAATTCTGAAGATGGTTTAGGAAATAAATAAACTGAAACGTCAGAGGTTCTAAAAATGTATTTAATTTAATTAAAAAATGACTGATCGCCCAAAAAAATAAAATAATCCTATACAAACAAACTTATCGCGGAAAAATCTTTTAGAATAATAGGATATAGACACTGAAATTACCGTTATCATAGTTTAAAGCAAAGCAAGCGTAAGAATAATTTTGCTCCAACTGTTGTATACTCCTCCCTTAATAGATTAATCCAATTTATTAAACATGTATATTTTCATATCTACATTGAATAGTCAATCAAGCACGAAATCTTTTTACCTAGGTAAGCTATAAAACATTAAAAATCATGTATCAAGAAGAAGTAACAACAAGGACAGACTTCGACTGAATGAAAGAATGCGTTGTGACAGGCTTTCAGGTAGAATATCCCTGAGATCTAAGAGCTCTTGTGACCAGCTCGGTGGTCTGGGACGCATTCCTAACATTAACCACTGTGGGATTTTAAAATAAGAATGAGGATTAGAAAGCATTTTGATAATTTAAAATTGCCTTAGCAAAATTTCAGGGTGTTTTATAATTGCATTACGATGTGAACCCTTGGATGATTGCAAGAAAAAAGTATCAATATATGTCTGAAACTGCGTTGTTTTCGATATACAGGGTGTTAGTTTTTTTCCAAGTCGAATTTTAGTCGTTTTTTGGACCACCATTTTGTTGAATTTTAGTAGGAATTAATTAAGCTCAAAAACATATTTTTTTAAGTAAAAATATTTTTGATTTCTATAATAATTATGATAAACTAAGGGACTAATATTTCGTGAATAAGATGATCTTAATAGGAAATATTATATGGAATATGTAACTGTATTTTTGAAGATCTAGTCAACAGTACCCCACTTAATAGGATAAATAAAAAAGACAAAATTAAAATTTAAACAGTTTTATTTTTATTTTTCGTAAATTAATGGACGCATTTAACCACAATAATTTCAACTGAATATATTTGTAGGGATTTTCAATAAAAACATTTGACAACTTTTTGGAGACTTATCCTATAATATTTCACTCGATAGCGTGAACGAAAAAAAAATATTTTCATCACTTCTTTACCTTAAATACATTTTTTCTAATTTCACTTCAGATCTATTTTTGGGTTAATTTAAAACATGTGCTTGCACAATTTAATTGCAAAAAATGAAAAACTGACGACGTTATAGAACTATGACATATTGACGGACGGATGGATATCATGAAATTTAGTTGCTTCTTTGCTGGCTGCGAAACCCTAAAAATGAATTAAAAATATCAACAAATCGCTACTTAACGCAGATTAATATGCAGGGTAGTGATAAAGAAACAGATCAGCCTTTTAAATGGAGCACGACTTTTTTGATGAAAATATCTCGGTCCTTTGATGTTACTATTTTCTATTGCAACCAGGCAACTATATTTTATATTTTTCATTATGATCATCGAATTTAGTAACTCAGCGTTACTCCAATGTCGTAGCCATAGCGTTACTTAAATTTAGTAACCCAGCTTTAATCCAATGTCGTAGTAATAGCGTTAATCGAATTTAGTAATACAGCATTATTCCAACAAAGCCATCGATTTAGTAACACAGCTTTAATCTAATATCGTCGCTTTACCATTACTCCAGTCTAGTAACTAGACAACTGCATGATTCCACAGTAGGTTTATAGAAATATAAACTCGTTCAATGTGCTATACTATTTTTCAAGTTTCTTTTTTTTTTCGTCCAGACCATCTTTTGGTGACTGTGGCCCGAGAAGGACTATCTCCAGGTAGATAAGTAACAAAATTATTAAAATTTGTAAAATAGCGCTTTAAAGTAAATGTGTTATAAACCAGTTTTAATTGTGTTAATTCGCAATACCAATATAATGTGGGGGAAATTGCAATTTTTGCTAACAAGTAATCCAACTTTTATTATATTGTTTTTTCTGCTATAGGCATCGTCTTTTTTTTTAACTTTAGAATTGAGGGATAACCCGAAGCAAGAGTCCATCTATAGAGACTGAGCCTTCCCGGAGTTACCATTTTATCATTTTTAAGCTGCGGAAGGCGCCTTCAATTTTACTTGTCGGTAAAAGTGTTGTTTGGCACTTTGCAGCAAGTATATTAATAAATATTGTCCAATTATTATTGCCACGACAAAAGAGGTAGATGACTCAGGCACTGTGGATTTTAAAAGAACTGACATTAGCATCATTACATAATTAAATTCATTAACTTATTTCCATTAATCTTAAGTAAAGTAAATTATAGTAGGGTGGTTCAGAAAAGTGGATCAACTTAAAATTTGTTGAATAAAACATATTGTAAATTATTACATTTTTAGGTTCTACCTTAAATTCTAGACATTTTTCCTAAAATATACGCTATATCTGTCTTTAACTATTTTCGAAATACTTATTCTTTTGGCTTTTAAAATAATTTACTGATTTACTTGTATTTATTGTAGGGTTGCAATTTTAAATCTTTACTGAATCAATTAAAATCACATTAAATATTCACAGATGTGGTTAAAAATAGTAACTCTATTTCCAGATGATAATAATCCTGTTTTGTCAAGTTTATCCTAATGGTTTCAACAGAATGGTGCTCCTAGGCATTATGCTGCTCATGTAAGAAAGTACTTAAATACAATTTTTCTGGGGCAATGGATATGTAGACGAGGGATATTCTCCCTGTCTATCTAAATTTAATTTATAACTTTAAATCTAACTAGGTAGATACGCTTAAGGAGTCCATTAGTAATACAAGAACTTTCTCCAGAAATTAAATAAAATGTACAAAAGAGATTTTTAGATCGATTGATTTACTTTAGGACAGTTGCATGACGACATTTTAAATGGTTACAAAAAATTATTCTTTTCATAGTTTGTCGCTTACCTAGTTTACTGTAAAAATTAAAAGTGTAAATATTTCGAAAACACATGGACAGGTATAAGACATATTTTATATAAAATTGACGAGTCCGGACGATTTTTTATCAAATAAGCAGTGCTTCATTAAATGGGTGATCTGTTTCTTTATCTGTATAATTTATCATATCTTAGAATCCTGACAAGTAATGATAGTTAAATAATAGTCAATCGGCGTCATTACTACGAATTTATAAGTAACAAGGACAAAAATAACAAGAATAATAGAATTAGTGTGAATTTATAATGGTCTGTAAAATAAGTTAATTCCGATCATCGCTTGTTGTACCAACACGAACCGAGTTGTGATCGCGACGCATAAAGTCCCCACAAAATCTCTTTTAATCCGCTTACTGCCAATTTGGCCTCATCGGGCCACGCTTTATCAGCCCGAATTGCCTTTTCAGATCGTAACTTCAAATTTACTTAAGAAATAATTTCGATTTTAATGGCTTTAATGGCCCGCATGACCGATAAGTCAGGTCTGTGTTATGAAGTGCCTTTGTCATACTATAAAATATTTTCGATACTGTGGAAATATCTGTAACCTTTTAGTCTTGCAATGTTGTTTAACGACTTGTATGGTATCAGAATTTTTGAAAATTTTTAAAAATGGAATTTTTAGTTGACTACTTTGTAAACACTATGAAAGTTTAACTACGAGGAATATTAGAAAAAATGTCTACCTAGCCATGGTAGAAACAACTAACTGTGCGTTACTAAACTACCTTCAATAGTGACAACCTTTTTTACTTGTGTGTTAATTTTCTGAATTGATGTAAGAGCTTTAATGGCATAACACCATCAAGAGGTATAAAACAAGTTGTGAAAGGAACCAGTGGTGAACGTGGCGTTACAACGAGTGTTGTCTGTTATGTTGTCATTGCTAGTGGTACTATATTACCTCATTTTATATTTAAAAGAGAGCGAAAATGAGTTACTTGCTGTTAAAAGGTTGTGATAGTAGTATGGCAGTCACTGTGTCTGATTCTGGATTAATGAGGCTATATTCGTCGATTACCTACGCCATTTCATTGCTTTTGTAAAATATTTTAATGATGAGCCTGTATTGGTGATAATGGACAATCATGAAAGCCATAAGCTTGAACGCAGACACGCGCTTTATCGATAATACAGTTTACACTTGCATCTTTGCCACCACATGTATCACACAAAATTCAGTCACTTGATCAAATTTTTAGTTCATTGAAGTCGACATATAATTAAAAATGTGAGTTGTATATAGTGAAGAATCTAGAAAAAAAATAATCCAATACGACATTGAAGAATTTTTTAGAAAGGCCCATAATAAATCAGCGAACATGAGTAAAAGTGTAGGTGGGTTCAGAGTAGCTGGAACTTGTCCGCTTAAATCAGACAAATTTAGGGATTATTATGAAAACATCTCGTCGGACGAGGCCAATCTTGATCAATGTACTAAGCATGTAATTGATCTTGATTTGTCCACATCTATTGGTACATCTGCGGAAATTATTATCCAGTTCAAAATGCTAATTTATCTATTTCTAGGTGCACCAATGAAGATTATTTTAACATTCTTACACCATCTATTAACGCTCCTCTTACTGATATCGTCAGTTTTTCAGCTATTCTAGCAAAAACTGTACGTTTTAGGCGATCAAATAAAAATAACTCTCAGACGTTATATAGCACTTCGGTGATACAACAATTAGAGGAAGAATAAAAAAAGCAAAGAAATGGAAAGTGAAGACTGAAAAAGCAGTAACCAAAAATAACAAGCTTTAAAGTAAAGAGAAATCATTCAGAAATTTAAAGGGTTTTGAAGATTAAATTGAAGATGAATATTTTTATATATCTTGAAATGAAAAATTTAATTCATCACCAAAAGAAGACTAGATTATGTGCATTTTATGTCATAACTGGGCACATAAGAAATGCACAGACGGAAAATCAACTAAAATATATATTTGTGATCTGTGTTAAGAAGACAATTACACAGCTACAAATAAATATTTGCTCTTTAATTTTTCTGGTTCCTAATTACTCCATATCGCTTCTATTTCCCCCTTAACTCGATCTCAATAACCCCAGAGGGTATTACATAAATAGAAACGGTGATGATTTTGTTTATTGTTAAATTTTTATATCAAGTATATTTAGACAGTCTTTTGATTTGTTCAACTAATAAGTAGAATACCAAAGTTTATATTTCAATTAAAGTTGATTACATTTGTGATGTTATCTGTTTATTTTAAGGCCGTTTAAGTTAGGTGTTCTAAATCACCCCACTTTTCCTAGACTATTTTTTTTTGGCAAAGCACAAAATAGCTCAAAAATTTTATTTTTTAGTGAAAATTGATTTAAATTTTTTTTATTAAATTACGGAATTTCGGAACAAATTGGTTAAATAAAATTTGTACAAAAATTTATTAGAGTGCGGTACCCCATCGGTACACGCACTAATTCGACCATCTAAAACCGCATTAAAATTTTCTTCCTTAATGATTTGGTATGTACTTATACGTATTTATATATAACTTGTCTTTAAAAGCAATATATTGATCCCTATTATCAAAGGCCACCTTTTGCCTCTCTCTAAAGTCCGCTTACTTATAAAAAGGCAAATACTAAAATTATACTACTAGATGTGAAAGGTTGATAATAATGGGTATTTTCAATTCTAATTTTTTAAAGATACACAAACCCGCATAATAACATTTATTAACAATAATTATTAAATTATAGTTAATTACAGGTTTTGTTCGTAACGTTTATGTGAATCTCCTTTGTTAAATCGAAAATTTATTTATACGGCTATATCGTTAATAATTTAGTTGCTTCAGTGGTGGAAATTTTTAATAAGCGTTTAACGGAATTTTAATTCAAGTAATAAAAGAGATGTTCCGAACGATTAGTGCAATTTTAAAAATACAAATGAACCTAGGGATGACTTTTCAAGTGGAAAAATACCCTTTTCAAAACCATAGATTTAGGAAATACTAGTTTGCACGTCTCTAATGTCTGCGGTTCCCGCAGTGCTAGAGAGGATGAACAGTGAAAACCGTCTTCTCTCTTTCTAATGGGGGAGGTATGGGACCAGACATAGAGTATTATTCGCATTAAGGGTCACTTGCCAAGAACGGTAATATATCCCGGTTATAGAAACATTTATCGGGAACCAATATCCATAACGTTCGAGGGAGGTTCTTTAGGATATGTTTTTCATTATTTACTTTGAAGAACAAGTCATTTGCCAAGTATCCAGTGAAATAATTGTATAATTTTAATTATTCTTGGTAACACCAAATTTAGTATCCTGGTTTTATTTTAGTCCTTTTACCGCTAAACTCAGAAGGGATTAACTTAAAATTAATTAATTATGAAATATCTAATAAGCCTAAGAATGACGAAATAATAATAAAAAAATATTTTTGTCAAAAAAAAGTAAATAAAATGTATCATGAACTATAAATAACCTTCTGTTTTTTATTATATTGCCGGGTCCGTCCTAAAGCCAGATGCACCGCGACCAGAGTAGGCCTATTGTACTCACCCTAGACATTACAGCCACTCTGTCAACCTAGCCCCCTGGCTCAATTTGTACAGTCCTGCTAAGGAGTGAGTGAGTATTTCTCCCGGTTCCAATCTCACTGACCTCAAAGTTTGTTGTCTAAATCTCACCACTGACTCGCAGTCACATATGATATGCTTCACCGTTTCCTCGGCTTGTCCACATAGTCTGCAGCCGAGGTTTCCGTTATATAGATTCATTCTATTCAGATGTACTTTGACGGCCATGTGTCCCGTAATAGTCCTTAATTGGTTCCTACTCATTTGTAGTAATTTCCTTGCCAGTTTCGCGTCAGGATTCCCAATAAATAGCTGACCCTGTCTGGTCATCCAGTGGTTTTTATGTTCTCTTTTGATCCATTTTATGACTGCTTCCCGGGCCGCGCACCGTGGCACTCCAAAGATATATATATATATATATATATATATATATATATATATATATATATATATATATATATATATATATATATATATATATATTTTAACAGTATTTGGTTCCTCTTACTCCAATTTTGTCTTAAAACTTCAATTAATTACCTTCATCATGATAAATATCTAATCTTATTTTGTCTTCGATGTATCATATAGATATAGTTGCATCTGCCCCAAAATTGATGTAACAAAAATTAGAAATAAAATGCCATAAATCTTTCGGGCATCTGCGCATGCGTAAAAATGTCGGTGACACCCGATTGCTCAAGAATTTAAATATATAAAAATAACTGTATAGACTCTATACCTTTAAAGTTTAATCTCGTCACCGAAAGGGTCAGATACCCACTTACTACTCAAAACTGATATTCAGAGCCTTTGTTAGAGAACAATATGATAACATTGATTTTTAACTAAGAGTTAGCAACATAGCCTCAATCGATTGTAATCATAATCATAGCAATACTTAGCCAGTACATCTAACGAAGATTTAATAATGTTTTTTTAAATTTTATTATACAGTGCGTTAATTTTTATAAATTTATAATTTTTGCTTGTTTATATCTTTTATAAAACAAAATTAACAAGCCATTTTACTTCATTCAATCTGCCACAACTAGAGTATTAAAAATAAGAATGAAATGAACAACAATCGGATACTTTTATTTAAAACCGAAGAATGAACTTACATTTGAAAAAGAAAGTTGCAGTAAACTCTTAATTGGTAGAAAGAGAACAAACATACTTTCTTTTTCAACTAAATCAATTCAATTAATTTTTGTATAGTGTACGAGCTAAAGAAATAATACAAATACGTGACTTCAAGACAAATTTTCAGAAGTCTGTTTTAATTGTTTTGGTCTTAAACATGAAAAATATTATGTTAAAACATGACGCTATTATGAAAGCCTGCCACTAAACTTAAAAAATCTCGGTTTGTTGTGTCTTCGTAACCCGAAGAAATTTTATGCAAGGTTTATTTTCGGTCGTAAAACTACTCTTTTTTTTGTAACAAAGCTCCGGCGCGACTAAGTCACTAATTATATGCTTTCAGTGATTTTCAAGTATTGCAAATAATATTACCGTCTGCATTTTATATTCAAATCGTATTTTGAAAACAATTGTGAAATACTAACAAGTAGTTATGTAAAAAAACAGTTCTAGGGAACAGTAGTATTAACGGGATATTTTTAAATTTTGTAATAAATTGCGTGAAAAATATAAAATGTATCGGGCAAAAATAGTTAGTTAGGTTTATTCGGTAATTTATCATTATCAAATTTTAACTAGAAATTAATTTGAAATATTTATTGATATATCACTTCCTATTTCTTATTTAACATAAAATCATACAAATACTTTTAAAAATATCTCCACGAAATAATATACAAACAAGCCAGCAACAGATTTTCCGGACCAATTTCCTCTTGGGCGATAACTTGTGAAATGCTTCAGATAGTTGTGTCATGAAGCCTCGTGAACGTCAGCTGCGGCTGCGTGGGTGGGTGGAGCAGCGGCAGTCTCCCACTTACGTAAAAAAAAATTGTTCTTAATCATTTGCTCCCGACTGAAAATTTATTAAATGATAGTTAACACATTTATTTGAAGATAAAAAGTCAGCTGGCTGTACCGTGGTAGATTACACGTCAGTTGGTCACATGAACATGTAAAAAAAATTTTTGTTCTGTGATTTCCTCTCAGTTAAAAATTTGTCAGATGATAGTTTACACGTTACTTCGAATAAATAAAAACATCAGCTGGCTCTATGTTTGTGGAAAAGAGACAGTGGCACTGGTGTTGATAGGTACGCAAGGACTTTGTCCAAATCAAGTTCTTTTTTTAAAGAAATATAAAGCAGTTGTCCGAATAAGTCGCGTTGCATTCGCAATTCCATCTCTTTTCGGGTAACAGTTACTTTTTTCTTGGTAATCATTTCTGTATATGTTTGGCACTTTGTCTTGGAAATTGCCAGATCGCAGTTTTTCGGGTCTTTTATGCAATTTTCAACGGCTTCAGGTGCCGCTTCGCCAGTGGAAATGATGTACAAACAATATTTATTTAAATTATCATCAAACTGATTGATGTTACGTTTAATATCATTGATGAGTCTGTAAAGCTGTACTGTACTTTTTTTTTTATCTTGCTATTTTCATTTTCCTTTATTGTGTAGCTAATGATAGTAGATCGAATAGTATGGCTGCGGCGCCATCACTGTCTGGCTGATATAGAATTAGTAATATGCAAAATTCCAGTCAGCTTATTTGCAGTATCAGCGTTAATAGTTTGCTCAAGAGTGAGATCAATCGCTTGTCTTGAGAAAGATGTTGTTGTTTTTTTGTACCAAATGATCCCTTCTCAAAGTTCTCACGTAATCCTGGATGCATCTCGTCAATTCTCTTCAAATTATAGAAGTATCTTACTAAATAACGCGCGTAATTTGGTTTATTAAAAGCAAGATATAAATTGACTATTTTTGATAATGCGAATTTATACAATTCAAAATTACCGGTACGGATGCTCGTATTTAGTATTAAGTAGTAATCGATTAATTTGACGTAAATCATGTAATACTGTGCTGTCTTGTCGTGTTTGCCTTCCAATGTTTGCATTTTGAATTGCTCGTATTTTTCTAATATTTCTTTTACTTCAGCTTGTTGGATTGATGGTTCAGATGATCTAGTTTGCTTTGAAAACAGTATTAAATAGGCTTTATATTCAGTGAGCAAATCTATGTTCTCTTATTGGATGAATTGTTCAAAATTTAAATTATGAATTAATTTAAAGAATGTCATTATAATACGGAATACTCCAAGGTGCATAAATAAAATGTCAAAAAATCCCTTTTCTGTTGTTTGAATCTGCAGCGCAATTTTCGCAATAGCAAGATCGTACGTAACTTCGTACGCCTGGCTCCCACGCTGCACCTTCACGGCATCAGCTGACGACTTTTCCACCAGCATAATGCCAGCTGACGTTTTTATTTATTCAAAGTAGTATATAAACTATCATCTGACAAATTTTTAATTGAGAGGAAATCACTGAATAATTTTTTTTTTGCATGCTCATGTGATCAGCTGACGTGAAATACACCACGGTACAGCTAGCTGACTTTCTTTAATCTTCAAGTAATTGTGTTAACTATCATTTGACAAATTTTCAGTCGGGAGGATATGATTATAGACAATTTTTTACGTCAGTTGGGAGGCTGCCGCTGCTCCCCCACCCACGCAGTCGCAGCTGACGTTCACGAAGCTTCATGGCACAACTGTCTGAAGCATTTCACTAGTTATCGCTTGAGAGGAAATAACCGACAAAATATACTATCTGGCTTGTATACTAAAACCTATCATGTCTAGTATAGGTTTGTGACGATAAGCAAAAATGTTAAATATGAAAAGAAAATTTAACCAGGAAACTAGTAAATTATAGACCATTGATTCCTAAAGCGGCCCATCTGGATCATCAGGAGTCCACTGCGACATACAAGAAGTCTATCTTAATAGGAAAAAATTGGGAGTGCATGAGATATGAATGCAATACTGTACCTAAGAAAGAATGTACCTATATACTTACATAACAAAATAGAAACATTTACAGACACAAGTCAAATTCACCTGGTAACGAGGCAACGTTAGGGAATAAACGATTCAGCAGAAACCGATGGGGCACCTGCCGGACGTTACCTTGATTTTATAAGCTATTTGAAACAAAATGTACCTGAGATGTTTGCAAATTACTACCTCATTAATAGACAAAATTATTTACTAAAAATTGTAAATGCAGTTAACAAAATTCAATGCCACGCATTGAATTCTAGATTATTTTCACAGTTCTGAGAAGAAATCGACGAGAGCATTCACCAATTATTTCCTTATACTCAAGTATACTACACTTGAAAGGCTTATCTTTGAGACTGTTTTCGGATGCTAAAGACCTCATATTAAGAGGAAACTTAATCAAATGGAAACCAGACATTGTCTGTTTAACAGATTTGTTTGCCAAATTTAACGAGGATAACTCGTAACTGCAACGTGACAGTCTGAATTTAATAAAAACAAAGTCTATCATTGCAGATTTGCTTGGGAGAGTTAACCTTCCGAAGCAAAGCATTGTACGGCGAGAATTTTTCAGTTTTCCAACAGACATACTGCCAGGATGATGGCATTTCGGGCTCCGTTTAACATTTAAATGCACTGTACAGAGACTTTAAAACTAGATTTAAGGATGTTCTGACCATTGATTGACTTACTGATTGAACGATATAGCAGGCTAGGGTTAAAAAGCTCTTATACTGTAGCCTAGTGACTTACTGTATATCCTGTTTTATCTGTTGGTCGCCTTCATCAGGTTCAGTAGCCTGTCAACTAGTTTGTTGTCTGGGTATAAGCCTACCGAAGCCCCGGAATTTTTTTTTTTTCAATCGGGCCATTCTTACAGTGTGACTTATTTTTGGTCGCGTAAACCTTCGATGAAACTATTTACTTCTAACTACTGCTTTATTTCTTTCGGATGTGTTGGGTAAGTCAAATTTTTTAGCCTCATTATATCCGCCTCATATTCTTGCAGACTTTCGTTGTATTTTTGTCTTCTTCCTTGGAGTTGCACCTTATAAACTCCTTGGAGGTTGACTTACCCATAACGCATTTCCAGAAAAGTAACAATAAAATCGTAATCGAACTTTGAACCTGTGAGGCCTGATGTGATTTGCCAGAGCGATAAGATTTTGAAGACAATTCCATACCTGGATTAATGTTATCTGATGATACGCAAGCACTTTCAACGCTATCTGACTGTCGGGAAAAATGAGAACGGTCTTGCCCCTGTAACCTTCGTAGGATTATCTCGAAGGCAGGTGGAAATAGCATGTATTTCTCACTGAAATAAGATGGTGCGCTGCCCTAGTATCTTATTTATAATGAGTCTGGATGTGACTTCATGTATTCCAGGTTCTGTATCTTGGTCAGTTTTAGAGGCGTCTGTAAACCAAACGAGATTTCCTGATTTACTCAGTGATCGATCTGATCCCGCCTTCCAGTCGGTTTGTAGGATCTAACAAAGTTCGAGGCTCTTCCTATGGTGTCACTACTTATCTCCAACAATAAGCTTGTCTTCATACCTTTAGAGTGTCTGAGGGCAGGTTCAGTTCACCAGATCTTATTTTTTCCAGCCTGTAAGCCTCTACCATCTCCTTAATCTTGGTTATTATATCAAAGGAGATTGTTCATTCGCAATAAAAGATTAAGGTTTTCGTGTGATTAATTTTCACATAACTCTTGAACAAATACAGATAACGGGCGAATTTGTATTTGAAGAGTTGATCTGTCAGTATTTGTCCAAACACTGAATTGCACTTTATAAATACGTTTCTTTTCTAAGACTTCATTTAAATGATTTTCGAGCTTATTAGTCCTGGGGCACTTTTTGCAGTCACCGAGAAAAAAATTTGCAGCAAAATTATAACAGACGATTTGACATAAACAATATTCAGTGAGACTATTTAAGTTGATAAAGTCAATCACCAATTTGCAATTTTGGTGTATCGTGCAGACAAACTGAATGCGTACCACTTGTACCAGCGAGTTTACAATGGTTTGGTCGGAGCTGGACAAATTTACTAAAAGTAACTGGATATTGAGGATTCAATTTACTGTAAAAATCATAAAGATTTCTCAAATCTGAAAGAAGACGGCGTTTCTGTAATAAATGTCTACGATAATCATTTTTCACAGAAACCACACCTTTAATGGACGGCATGATTCTGCTATGTTCATCACTATTGCAAAAATCTTTTATTTGTACCACAGTATTTTTCAGCAATGGTCTGTCTTTCTTAGCGCTTCTGGAAGCTTTTAATTCTTTGGCTCTTTTTGAAAACTGTGTGGAATAATTGAATTCCCGACGAATTGTATTAAGACTCCATTGATTTTCGCTATAGGGCTGCTTTCCATACGATCTCGGTTCGCTCTCGGCTCGATACTTTTTTAAATGAAAAAGAGTTTACGATATCGAAATCTCCGCGAAACAGATAGTGTGAATAGGTTCATTGTTTCTCCTGCAAGAATATTTTACCAGACCGAGAGCGTATTGAGATCGTATCGAGAGCAGCGCTATAGTAAGAATCTGGCCCTAATGTTAGATTCGGGAACATTTTGTCCAGTATCATGATTAGCATTATCATACATTTCATGCAGATTTTGATGAGTGATTCGAATATTCGTCTATTCGAGGATGCTTAATTTTCCTACATGCTGTACAAATTCTAGCAATATCTGATGGGGTTGAAAAAATTTGTTTACCAGCACTCAAAACACGCCGAACATCTTTTCCTTTGTGACCAAACTATACAAATTGCAAATTTTAAGGAACCAATTCAAAAATTAAACGAGATCGATCAAAAATAAATAGTTCAAACATGATATCCTGGTGATAACTTTCCCACTCTAAACAGCCGTTGACATTGCAGAATACAGGTCCGGTTATTTGATAGCGATATCTACAAAGAATGACAATTTGCTAAGCTGGTATTTTCATCGAATGAAGTAACTCACAGCACAATCACATTTCTTTACTTTTAGTCTATTTCATTGTAACTTCTCCCAGCCAGATTCCTTCATAATCAACAAGATTACAAATAATTCAGATGTAGAGGATCACTTAGTACTTCAGTTTTAATTGCTATGGAAACTTTGGAATCAATTACAAAGAATATGCTACAAGATAACATAACTTTAAAATTGGTTTACCCTTAAAACATTTTTTATAATTAACACAATAAGAACAAAACAAATAAAAGGAAACATAATGCCCAGGTTATGTGGGTTTGTAAGCTTTGGTTATCAGTTGGGAACCTGGATCTCGATGCGTCTAAGTTATGGATGCCACAAGAAAAAACAAAACAAGAGATGCTAAATACTTTTGACCACTTCTTCGACAGTGCATCCTGGGTTAAGCTGATGTCAGTGGCAATTTGCGCTCAGGGATTTTTGGGGTAGCTGAGTACAATCCTCTCATTTCGGATTCTGGAAAATTAAATTTCTAATAGAAGACTTGCTCTCAGTGACTCTAAAAGGGTCTTAATAATAAGCTTTTAAAAAGAAGAAAGTCCGCCATTTTGAATTCGCCATCTTGATTATCAAAAATTGAAATTTTCATTGCAAATTCATGCTCAGCGACCTCAAAACCCCCCGAGTAAGTATTTTCAGAGCAAAATATTAGATTTCAAGAAAATTATGGTCCACCATTTTCAATCCGCCATCTTGGATATTGAAAAATTACAATTCTTATTATATATTCGCATTCTGCGAACTCAAAAACCCTCAAATGAGTAATTTTAAGCAAAAATAGGGAGTAGAAAAATGGGAGTTTCAAAGTAATTTAAGTAATAATAACTTTTTCACGATTTACTTTCGGTTTTTCGAAATTTCCAAGATCACCTGATTTATTGAAGTTATTTTGCCACACACCATTTGAAAGCTTGTACTTTTCTGATAATGTTCATGTATTTTTGAAAATTTTTATTCAAATAGAAAATGAGCAACAGAAGTGTAACCTTGGGAAATAATGCCCCATACGGATAAAATACATCCAGTTAGAATAGTTTACAATTTAGCAAATGAAGATATTGTAAATAATATGGAAATGTTTTCTGGTTCATATGAAGTTGCAATTTTTTAATAGTTTTATAAAATTTTGGTCTTCCTAAAGATGAAATATTTTAAACGTAGTATAACCGTTCTCTACATCAACGAAATCGGTAGTCTGAACAAAAATATTTGCAAAATGAAGGCGAAATTTTAGTGATTTGATATTTCATTTTATGGCATGTCCAATTATTAACCAAAATCTCAGATAACAGGTCCGAATCATAATATACAATAATTTATATAAACTTGTGGGCAAAAGTCATTTCAAGGTGGGAAATATAAAAACATATCCGTCGGTTTATTAAGCAATAAAATTGGTTAAAATATGTTCGTGTAAGCTGTTATAAAAACAATATGGTGCCATCCGAAACTAACACTAATAGCTGCGGTATTCACCGGTAATTGACAGTAATGGATTTTACAAAGATTTTACTTATTAATTTAAAAGAAAAAATTTTAGGTCTACTTAAGTACATTGTTACTAAAGGATATAAATCGTTCAAAATTTTATTGATTCGAGACAAAATCGTGACAGAAAATGCTTTAATTGTTTGAACATTTTAGAAAACGTATCTAGATATGTTTAAAAGCATGAAATAAGTTTATTTAAATAACGAAGAATTTTTAATATACGAAGTTTTCGAAAAGTAATTTGTCATATTGTCCTGAATATTTTTAATTGTGAATTATTAATACCTTTGAAAATAATTCTAAAATTTAAAACGAAAAATGTGGGATGCATGTAATAGATAATACTAAGGAGTATGGAGAGTAGCTGTCGTTGAGAAAATTCACACAACAGTTATTTTCCATTGCACCCCACGTTTTTGGTTTTAAATCTCACTAGTATTTTCGTAGCTATTAAAAATTCACATTACAAATTTTCAGGACAATGTGACAAATAATTATATACCTTTTAGTCCGAGATACATTTAAAAAACTTTTTACTTAAATAATTATTTTCTGCTTTATAGCCTTTAGTTTAAAATCGATTTCAAAATTTGTACTAAGCTGACAAAAATCGATTGTAAAATTTATGCCATACAGACAAATAAACAAACAGACCAGAAAGAAAGCGAACTAGTATTACATAATCATTCAGTCCTGAGCTACGTTTAAAGTTAGTTTAAAATCGATCGCAAAATTTGTACCGAATATACAGACAGATAAGAAAGCGAGTTAATAAAAACCTAGTAAAAGAAACAAAATTGATCTTGAAATACGCGTTCAAAGTCATATATATATATATATATATATATATATATATATATATATATATATATATATATATATATATATATATATATATATATATATATCAAAAGCATAAAATAGTCGAGTTTAATAGTTATAATATTTCGTTGACATCAGGTTTATATAATGTATCAAACTTAAGCTTCATCGGATAATCGAAAGTAGAGTTGACCTTGAAATATATGTTCAAGGTAAGTTCCAAGGTCATAATATTATATTGTCATTGAGTTTATATGTGTGTAGCAAATTTCAACTTGATCGGATAGTCCGAAGTGACGACCTTGAAGTTATCCTAAAACCTACGTTCAAGATTAATTCTAAGATCATAATATTTCATTGTCATCCAGTTTTGATATATGTTTAAAATTTCAAGTCTCTAGGTCATCTGCAAGTTAGTTCAAAGTCGATTGTTAAATTTGTACCAGACAGACAAACAAGCAAACAGACAGACAAGAAAGCGAGTTAATAAAAAGTGGTAAAAAGACGCCTTGACTTTCCTCAATCTTCTTCTATAATTTTAAGAAAAAACACAAGTCACAAACATGTAGCTTTAAAACTAGACGAAGTTGTTAAACAAGTTGCTGTTTTTCTCCTTCGAATCATTAAAGGAAAAGTAGACAGCTTATTTCCTGCAAATTTGACATTGGTTTTCTCTCCATATATCTTTCGACGACTTAGTGGTCTCATCAGTGGAGCTGCAATGAACCAAGAACAAAATGTGTAGAAAATAGCCGTACCTCTATCCAAGAAATGTTAACTTGCAAACATTTTTAATTCTAGACATGTATACATATACTGAAGTAGTGCAAATCTCAGAAGATTGAAAACTTAATGAAATATAAAAAAAAAATATTTACAAGTCATCGTTTTTCCCCCTTCACACCTCTAAAGGAAAGGTAGGTAGTTTATTTCCTGCGAATTCCACTTTAGTTCTCTATCCAAATGCGCTTCAATCACCTGATAATCTCATCAGTGGAGCTGTAATGAACCAAGAGCAACTTTCAGTCAATTTAAAATTCCAAATGTCGACAGGATGTTATACGTGCAGACAGTTTTGATACCAGACTCTGAAATATCAGCAATCAAACGACACCTATTAATATATCAAAGTTTTAAGAATCTTGAAAATTAAATTAAATCTTCAAAGTCTTAGAATTCGTTTAGATTGTTAAAGAAAAAGTAGATAGTTTATTTCCTTCGAATTTTACCCCGGTGCATTCTCAATACGTTATTCCATATTCTTAATGGTCTACGACCGTGAAGATTACTTTAAGTTTTGTTTAATTTTCAAGCTGCTCGCTACTCCAGTGAATGTAAAGATGTTATCTGACCGTCAATATTTTACAATCTGCCATCAAAAATATCTGATGGCCAAATATACCGACACATGGCGCTGCCATGGGCTCATCACTATCTAAAGAATCGAATCCCTCCTCAAATTAGCGTCGCTACGTGGACAATGTATTTGTGTTATGACTCCATGGTAAACAACAGCTCAAGTGCTTTCATTAATTAATTCTACCACTCGAAGATACAGTTCCCTCTAAAACTTGAGGATACCCTCACCTTTCACAAATACAGGCCGTTGCCATCACTCAGTATCAAACTGACAACCAACGAAAGGAAAAGAACTATCATACATAAAAAAGCTCTCAAACAAAATGGCTATAAACCACCAAACATAAATATACAATAAATTTACAACAAGAATCCATACCAACTTTCATATATAATGGGCATAATAGAATCACTAGGTTCCCCCGGAAACATAACATATTTACCTACAGTCTACAAACAACACATCTTTAAGAAACCCAAAGAACAAAATCGATGTGAAAAATCAAGGTGTATAAGTACATAGGCCAGCTCAACAGAACAATATCGGTTCTAGAAGGCTAGAAGAACACAAACTCGGCATAAGAAATAAACAGACAACATGAGTAGTTTTTCAACATCAACTCAAATCAGGACATAAAATTGATTTTGATAACTGCCAGCAAATCTCAAACATAGAACGTTTCAAGATTGAATCGCAAGTACATTGAAATTGAAAAGAACGGCACTCTGAATAAGAAAAACAATCCACTTAATCTTCATTCCACCTAGAAAACTCTCTTTAAGCCAAATCATTGTACCAGCAAGGCGCATGAGCTTAAACTTACACTACTAACGGCGCAGAATTAATAAGCACGAAATTTTCCCAATTGATCTTCAGTTTAGAAGATACCAAATGAGATTTTGGCAAAACGTCTGCAAGCTCCTATAAGAAACCAAATGAACGAAAGTATACCCAGGTGAATACTGAATCGCATATGGTAATCTTGAATTTAGAATTTTTTTAAGTTAATAATAATAATAATAAAATGTGATAAACCAAAGAAAAATATGTTTTATGGGAACTGACAGAGAATGTATTGAAAGTTGAGACTTTTTTTCAATTTTTCTAATTGGATACAGTTTTTACTTGAAAATAGTCTATTACTTATTATTTCTAGTAAAACAAGATAGTTTTATTATATTACTTATTTACTTAAAGTTCATTATAATCTTTCTGTCCAGTATGAACCTTTAACAATAACAAAATTTCCTGAGAGATTAATAATAAAAAGTTTCTTTATATGTTGCATATTTTGGTTGATACATTCTATGTACGAACTCTTAGGTCTAATTAAAAAAAATACAATACGTATAAAGTCAAAAAACTGGAAAATGGAGGAACCTGATATTAAGCACCTATTATTAAAAGTAGAAGTGCAGTTTGATGATCTTGATTTTAGTTTCGTTTTGAAGGGGACATTTTAAGCTGCATTAATACTAGGAATTGCTAACATCTGTCGGTACAACGGACTGGCTCATCCAAGTGCTAAATATATAACAGATAAAGGTTAATGTCTATATATAAACCACAACTGATGAATAAATCAAGATGGTTTACAATTTTAAATGGAGGATTTCCGCTAAGACGAATTAATTTATTTAAAAAAATATTTCTTTAAAAACACAAAACGTGAGGCGAAAAGGATTACGTCACGATAAGTGCAAATCATCCACCTCACCTAAAGACTACTTTGAATATTCAGTCTGTAACCAAACAGACGTTACCAAAAATACAGAAAAAAATAGGGTACTGTAACACTGTACAATTAAATAATAAATAGTAAAGTTAATTAAATAAATATTTATCAGTGAACCAGAGTATACTTTTATTCAGTTTTATTTAAAAATATTTTTTTGGGTTCGTAATAATGACTTTTAATATGATGTAAAAAATAACATGCTTCGTATATATATATATATATATATATATATATATATATATATATATATATATATATATATATATATATATATATATATATCATATTATAAAACTCTTAATATTCTCGAAATAATTAGGCTCAGAACTTATATGCTGACGTCCCCTTTCTACCTCCGTTCGCCTTCATATCTGCAGTAATAAAATTGATGGCAGAATATTTTATGCGCTTTTAAAAATCAGCCGCTAAAGCCGAAAACCGTGTCTTTTGGTCGTTGTTTTGCGTGTTTGGGCCACTAAGTTCTTCATTTTTATCGTCTATTGCTCTAAGCCTGACCTTGCAACATGTCTCCCATGATTATTTCCAAGAATTATATATTTGACAAGTCGAGTTATTTGTTTAATTAAAAATACATAAATTCCAAGTGTTTTTTAAAAGCAATTTAAAAATAAATCATATTTTAATGACATTAAGTCTGTTAGCATTAAAATACCATTTAAATATAAAATTTGCTGAATGAAGTGTTTTTAATATCAATAATTTAATAAACTTTTATTCAACAATATATTAATATTAAAAAATAAACAGGCCACGCTTTTCCTCTAGTATAGTGCTAGAATGCCAAGAGGCCCTTGCCTTAACTGCAGCTCGAAATGAGGTCACTTTGAGCTGGATCAAGTGACACGATTCGTCCCATGAAAAGCACAATGCTGATTCGCTAGCTAAACTGAGGTCAAGGTGCTGGAGCTAGCAGTTATGACTATATCAGCAATGACAAGACTAATCAAAGATTATTCCTATCATCTGTTTAAAGCAACACGATGGGGCGAAACTATAAACTGTGAATTCCCCGCCAGTTATTCTATTACCCGGGAGTGAAAACAAACAAAAGATATCTGGTGTTGTCCAAAGGAAAAAGCATGTCTAAAAGACTTCAACATCATAACATAACTCTCTAGTACATCATGGGGCTCAAAGTACATATCTCTACTAAACATATATAAATCTAGTATTAGAAGCAAGATAAATTACGGCTGCTTTGTGTATGGCTCTTTCCGTAAATCTTACTTAAAGACTTTGGATGCAATAGAAAATTTTAGTTTGTATATGGCTCATGGAGCTTTTCGCACCAGCCCCATATCAAGGCTTCAATGTTTGTGCCACACCCAACACTGAAAACTACATCTACTATTGAATTACTCTTTAAATCTCTGGCTCATACCCCATCTTCCCTCGCAGGTCAAATTTGGTAATCCAAAATTTCCTCCTACTACAAACCATAATCACACCATTCCTCCTAATATAACCTTTACACTCTTCTCACAGGAACATAACTTTACCTTACCTACTAGAGAACAGATTCATCCACACTTTTTTTCATCTTGGATAGAACAATTGAAAGTCAACTTTGATATGACCGGGTACAAAAAACATGCCACTAAACCCAAAATTCTCCTAAATTTTTTCAAGAATATAACAAGCTCTGCTTACCAAATCATTAAAAAAAAATTATAAAGGCGGTTCAAAAACTAAGCAACACACTGGTTCAGCACTCTATTTATCAGAATTTAAAAATTCCCATAAATTAATCCCTCTTAATAGCAAACTAAGCACTGAACTCCACTCCATCAAAACCTCTGTTGAAATCACCATTGACTTAGCTCCTAGCAAATGGTTGGTCACATCAAATTCCAACCTCATCATCCAATTATCACACATGTACAACCTCACTATAACTTTAATTAAGAACATGTATGTGTCCTTCATTTGGATACAGAATCAATTTGGAATATATGTCAATGAACCTGTTGACCTTTTAGGTAAACCGTCTATACATAATTACGATGAATTAAATTGCATTATATACTATAGTTCCCTTGATAAACAATACAATGAATAATCTCTCCCAAATAGAGTGAAACATGTTGGAAAGCAATAACAGGCTTCAGAATCTTCTTGCAAAATTACCCAATGTACCCATATTTCCAAACATGCTACGTAGAGAACAAGTAATAAGATAGGAGATAGGACACATAAAATTGACACACTTATACTTATTAAAAAATGAAGATCATCCAAAATGTCAAAAATCCAACGATTATCTCACTGTAAAGCACATCTTGATGGAATGCAGAAAAACTTCTCCTATTTGACTCAAACATAACATCAACTTGAAAATTTTAGGTTTTTTACTTTTCTTGAATCCATTCAATTGTAATAAATTAATAGCATTCCTCAAAGAAAACAATTTGTACAGAAATAATATAAACATATTACATCAAAATAACACAATCAAACAATTTGCAGATACAATATTCACAAAGTTATATAGTATCTTTTACAAAAGTGAAAATAAATGAAGAAAAATACAATAATGGTGCTAAATGGTCATAGATACCGACGCTCCTAAAACTAAATCCTATTTGTCTTATGAAGATCGAATTATTTTTTGAACGAAAAAACTAAAAAAAGTATCGTTTTTACTCCTTTGTAAAAATATAATGTACATATCCCCTCTGTGAGAAAATAGCATTTATAGAACTCTTTTCGTGAGCTTAATAATGTGTGAGATTTTGTAAAAAAATTAACATTTGAAAATATAAAAAGAAAAGAACGTTTTTTGAAATCAATTTTGGGGATACTTTTCATCTCCTAGAAATGCAGTTCAAGACGCAAAAATAACACGTGTTGAATATTTTTTAATATACTTTAACACTTCACAGAATGGATGAAATCGGAAACGGACACTTGAAAACGTTCACATAATTTTTGGATATAGTAATAAGTTTAAAACTCAAAATAAAAAAGTGAAAAATGACAATATAAACTTGGATATGGAATCTATATTTTTGGACGAGAGATACAAATAAGCTATAGTAAGAAAGCAATCACAAATAGTCAGTTATAAAATCATTTTTTAATGTACTTTAACACATCACAGAATGGATAAAATCGGAAACGGACACTTGAAAACGTTCAAAAAATTTTTGGAGATCGTAATAAGTTTAAAACCCAAAATAAAAAAGTGAAAAATAACAATATAAACTTCGATATGGAATCTATATTTTTGGACAAGATACAAATAAGCTATAGTAAGAAAGCAATCACAAATAGTCAGTTATAAAATCATTTTTTAATGTACTTTAACACATCACAGAATGGATAAAATCGGAAACGGACACTTGAAAACGTTCAAAAAATTTTTGGAGATCGTAATAAGTTTAAAACCCAAAATAAAAAAGTGAAAAATAACAATATAAACTTCGATATGGAATCTATATTTTTGGACAAGATACAAATAAGCTATAGTAAGAAAGCAATCACAAATAGTCAGTTATAAAATCATTTTTTAATGTACTTTAACACATCACAGAATGGATAAAATCGGAAACGGACACTTGAAAACGTTCAAAAAATTTTTGGAGATCGTAATAAGTTTAAAACCCAAAATAAAAAAGTGAAAAATAACAATATAAACTTGGATATGGAATTTATATTTTTGGACAAGAGATACAAATAAGCTATAGTAAGAAAGCAATCACAAACAGTCAGTTATAAAATCATTTTTTTAATGTACTTTAACACATCACAGAATGGATAAAATCGGAAACGGACACTTGACAACGTTCAAAAAATTTTTGGAGATCGTAATAAGTTTAAAACTCAAAATAAAAAAGTGAACAATAACAATATAAACTTCGATATGGAATCTATATTTTTGGACAAGAGATACAAATAAGCTATAGTAAGAAAGCAATCACAAATAGTCAGTTATAAAAACATTTTTTAATGTACTTTAACACATCACAGAATGGATAAAATCGGAAACGGACACTTGAAAACGTTCAAAAAATTTTTGGAGATCGTAATAAGTTTAAAACCCAAAATAAAAATGTGAAAAATAACAATATAAACTTCGATATGGAATCTATATTTTTGGACAAGAGATACAAATAAGCTATAGTAAGAAAGCAATCACAAATAGTCAGTTATAAAATCATTTTTTAATGTACTTTAACACATCACAGAATGGATAAAATCGGAAACGGACACTTGAAAACGTTCAAAAAATTTTTGGAGATCGTAATAAGTTTAAAACCCAAAATAAAAAAGTGAAAAATAACAATATAAACTTGGATATGGAATTTATATTTTTGGACAAGAGATACAAGTAAGCTATAGTAAGAAAGCAATCACAAATAGTCAGTTATAAAATCATTTTTTAATGTAATTTAACACATCACAGAATAGATAAAATCGGAAATGGACACTTGACAACGTTCAAAAAATTTTTGGAGATCGTAATAAGTTTAAAACCCAAAATAAAAAAGTGAAAAATAACAATATAAACTTCTATATGGAATCTATATTTTTGGACAAGAGATACAAATAAGCTATAGTAAGAAAGCAATCACAAATAGTCAGTTAAAAAATCATTTTTTAATGTACTTTAACACATCACAGAATGGATAAAATCGGAAACGGACACTTGACAACGTTCAAAAAATTTTTGGAGATCGTAATAAGTTTAAAACCCAAAATAAAAAAGTGAAAAATAACAATATAAACTTCGATATGGAATCTATATTTTTGGACAAGAGATACAAATAAGCTATAGTAAGAAAGCAATCACAAATAGTCAGTTATAAAATCATTTTTTAATGTACTTTAACACATCACAGAATGGATAAAATCGGAAACGGACACTTGAAAACGTTCAAAAAATTTTTGGAGATCGTAATAAGTTTAAAACCCAAAATAAAAAAGTGAAAAATAACAATATAAACTTGGATATGGAATCTATATTTTTGAACAAGAGATACAAATAAGCTATAGTAAGAAAGCAATCACAGATAAAGTCAGTTATAAAATAATTTTTTGTAAATCACATTTTTTTTATGTATTAATTTAGCGGCGACTTTAAAAATTTCAATCCCATATACAAATTTTTTGCATTTTGACGGTTTTTTAAAAAGCTATATGAAAAATTAATATTAAGATATAATCTAAATAATTACTTAATATGCACAGATTTCTGACCTACCTCTACTCCATTCAATTTGTTACGGAATTGTTTTCAAATCCCATTACATTAAATCTAATAGATTTTTTCATTTACCAACGCGATTAAGAAACCTATAAAATATTCAGTCCTGACAATTTTGCATTAATAAAAATCGTTTATTGCGAGTTTCAAATACATAAAGACGCTCGGAGGTATCATAATTGTTGCAGGAACTTTAATTAATGTAATCCAATAAATTACACAATGTACAAATGAAAATTTCTTATGGAATCAGTTTATTTAAGTTTACCTACCTCCATGAGCAATATTTATAAGCGGAGATCCACAAGGTCAAATAAATATGTAGCTTTAAGATTTATAGCAACCTTGATATTGAATATGAAACCAGTATTAAACCGTATGATGCTTTATACAATATCTCATTATGATGAAAAAATCCATGCTATTTTTAAAGGAAGAAATTCTTAGAAATTCCTTTAGGCTATAAAGTTTTGATAATGATCTTTATGTAAATAATAATAATAATTAAAAATTAAGATATCGCAAAGAACCGAATGAAGTAATATTGATTATTTCTATTCGACCAAGAATTTTGTCAAAAATAATAACATTACGTCCTACATCTTTAGTTACAATAATTTGATATAAATCATACACATGTATATTTCTTATTTTTTTTTAATAGGTTTGCGGTTAATTACTTTAAAATAATTTAATGGTTCAAAAGATCTCTAACTCCAACAGAATTAAAAACTAAAGTCAATTTTGATAATGGTCACGCTCCGTATATAGATGGTCTACCAAAACTCCATAAACCAGACACTCCAGTTTGCCCAATTTTTAGTAATATAAAAACACCTACTTACAATTTATTAAAATATCTATCAAATATTTTAAGAAATTTACTGGTAAAAGATTCTTGGGAAAATATAAAAACAAAATAATCCCCCGAAACCTAGATTTAGTCATACATTGAAAATCGGTATCAACAAATTAAAGCTATAACATCGTTCACAAAATAATTATATATGTTACTAAACAATGTTTAATACAAACTTATTTTCATTTTGAAGAAAAACTCTTTTCTTAAATCTACGGCGTTGCTATGGGATTACATATTTCCGTCATTACTGCAAATTTCGTAACAAACTATTTAGAAGAAATATAATTAACCAACTAAATTACAAATCTTTCTTTTTTAAAAGCTACAAAAGATATGTGAACGATTAAACACTTTATATATCTAAAGACAAATCTAAATACACTCTAAACAAATTCAATAATTTTCACGAAAAGAATAAATTTAATTGCGAATAAAAAAATAATAAATACGATCAAAATGGCAATATAAAAATACATAGGTTCACAAAACAAGTTTGGTCTGGAAGATATTTAAATTACAACCTTAATACTCTTAAAAAAACAAAACAAATGTCACAGCGTTAACACACAGAGCAATGAAGATCTCAGAGTTTAAAAAAAGTTTAAACCAAGCACCTAAGAAAAAGGGCACAGGAATATAAAACCTACATAATATTTACAAGTATATAATAAAGTAACTAAAAAAGAAAGGGCCAATAGAAGAGTGTCATTACTCACTCACAAAGAAAAAGTATAGAAGATACATGACAAATTTCGAACCAATTGGCGAACGTATTATTAAAATTCATATCAATCTCTCTGGAAGAAGAATGGGAATATATGCTCCAACTGACAGCGGCACGGATATAGAAAAGGATCTCTTCTGTGGCAAACTACAAGAAGTCATTAATAAAGAACGAAGGCTTTCACGGCTTTGGTCCAATTTGAAAATCATGGGTCTTGGGTCACATGGTCTAAACCCAAGAACCATGATTTTCTACAAGAAGTCATTGACGAAATAGAAAATAACAGGAAAATTATTATAATGGGTGACTTCAATGGACGAATAGGCGCAAAAATTGGAGATAAAGTGGTCGGTAGCTTTGGAGAGAATGAATTAAACTAACAGAACTATGGCAAAACAATAATTTTAGAATAACAAATAACTTCTTTAAGCACAAGTATATATGGACACAAACTATCCGATAATTAAGATCAATCATAGACTACGTTGTAATATCGCAAAACCTCAACTTCAACGGAAATGATTTTAGAGTCCATAGAGAAAGACATTGTGGGTCAGATCAATATCTTCTGGTGCTGGCAAAAAAATTGTTTCCGTACAAAGCTAAACTAACAATAAAAGCTACATACACCATAGATGGTAGGTATGATAGGTATATAACGAGAAACAAAGAGAGGCGAGAAAGGAAGTAGCAAAAGAACAAAGTGACAGCTGGGATCAAAATTCATTAGCAATATCAAAGCCTACAAGGCTCCACAATATACTGGTCAAAGAATGGTAGAATCACTATAGAAATTTCCTAACTAAACTAAGAAATGGATAATTAGGAAGGCAAGTGGGCCAAGCGGAATAATGGCCGAAATGATAAAGAGTGGCTCGGATAAGCTTGCAAGAGTGATAACAAATGTTAAAAATATATGCTTGATAGAAAATCGAACAGCCGAATAATGGAAAACAGGATACATGACATCAATATATAAACAAAAGGGAGACAGACGAAAATACGATAACTATCGAGGTATAGCGATAACATCTACGCTGAGCCGGGTATACGGACGGAAGAATTCTTCGAGACATCATAGAAGAATATCAAGAGAACGAAGCAGAAGAACAATCTGGATTTCACCCTGGAAGATCATGTTCGAACAACGTATTCTGCATAAAACAGATTACAGAAAAAAGGCTAGCTACAAACCGAGAACATGCTATTTATAAATTTAAAAAGCATAGAATAATGTTCCCTGCTTTAAACTATGGGAAGCCCTAAGAGAAACTAACATCATTGAGAATGTCATTAAAGCAACATAAGAAGTATATAAGGACTCACGTATTAAGATCAAAATGGGCAGAAGGGTTTCACAAGGATTTTCAATATCAAAAGTACTAAGACAAGTGTGCTGCATCTCGCCGACTATTTTCAAAATATATCTGGATAAAGTATTCCAGATTTGGAAGAGAAAATGCAGAGGAATGGGATTCCAACTAAACAACAGGAACATCTTTACACTGCAGTTTGCAGATGACCAAGTCATCATCCCGCTGGAAAAAGAAGATTTGGAATATATGGCTCGAAAAGAAGATTATGAAAAGGGCGGTCTAACCATAAATACAGACAAGACAAGATACATGTGTGTTGGAAACCCTATGGAAACTAATTTAATTCTCGCAAATGATGAAGAAATCAAAGTCCGTGAGAAGTACAAATACTTAGGAGTAGAAATAACAAATGGTGGCAAAGATAACGACGAAATTAGACAAAAAGTACGTCAGGGGAGAACAGCAGTTGAAAAATTAAACGGAATATTGTGGAGCGAGGAAATAACAAGAGGACGGAAAAGACGAATATATAACGCCATAATGAAAAGTATTTTGATATACGGTGCAGAAACCTGCACGATCTCCCACGCAAATAAGAATAAGATGAACGCAATAGAAATGGACGCCCTTCGAAGATCATGTGGAATTTCAAGACGAGAATATAGAATTGACGAAGCTATTAGAGAAATGATAGGCATGAAGAACATAGTTATAGATGAGACCCAAAAAAGACGGCTTGTATGGTTGGGTCAAGTAAAGAGGTTGTCAGAGGAGAGACCACCAAAAGTTGCTCTGGAAGGGATACCACCGGAAAGAAGGAAGAAAGATTCTAATCTTCGTGTGGGGAAACAAAAATATTCGCTTGAAAGGAAATATGTGTTGACCTTAATACTATTTGACGGCAATTTGATAAAAATAAAATCAAGTATAGAATAACGAACCAAAACATTATTGTCTGAAAAGAAAATCCAGAAACATTTATCCTGGGCCCAAGAGAACATCGATAGGGATGTGTCAAATCTTATTTTTACGGACAAAACTTAATTTTGGCTTAGAGTTGTGTTAAAAAAGCTGCTCTACTGCGCAACACAGAATAATCCAGAGAATAGCTGTTAAAGTGCATGTCTGGGGATGTTTCCCTCTTCAAGGATGTGATGAAAATAATTTATAAAAAATGCTAACGACTCATGGATACTACAAAAAACTAATGATCCAAAACTATATTATAATCATAGAGGGGCCTGCTTCTTCGTCTGATGCAAATTCTTTTAAAAATGTAAGGGGTTTAATGTTCAACTTAGTAAAAAACATATATACACTGGAATGCATTCTGCGGAGAAGTTGGTTGGCAGCGTTCCTGGCCAATGGGAATCAATTATAAGTAACAGTGATGAATGGATCCTATATTAAGCCGATCACGTCTTACATTTCATACCAGTCCCTTATATCTATCTCGCATGTTACACCTGGTATTTAATTTTTAATTAAAATACCAATTAATTATCCTTAATCCTTTAACTACCCAAAAAAAAAGTATAATTCCACTAAAACTTTCAGGTGTAGTGGAAGTTCTGAGTATGAAGCTTTTTCCATCTTGTTGGAAATTTATTCCATATGGAGGGCTTTGATTTTAATATTCTTGTTAATAAAGTTTGCATTTTGTATTGAATCACTACTAATTATGTATTTTTAGTTATGTATTTAATATTTGAATAATTTTATGTTTTTATTGTGACAAACATTTCCTTGATATTCACGGTAGATAGTTGTTTACTAATTGTCTTTAAAAAAGTCAGAAAAAGTCTCTCGTAAGTTTTTTGCGAATGTACAGAAGAAAAGTCAAAGTGGATTTTTCAATAGTATTTTGGTAAAACTATCCGGTATGAATAGTCAAAATAAGTCATAACGTGTTACATGAAATAAATATTAGTATTTTTTCCCAAAGAAGTTATTTCAAAGAACTGTAGGGCCAACAGAATTGCAATTATATTCTTAGGATCACTCAAATGATCGTTTAAAAATATATTTATTTGTCGATATACAACATTGTATCTTTTTTATCTATCGAAGCAGATGTTTACTCTTCCTCAACTTGGGAATTGCAACAATCCCTGCTTCAACTGTAAATTTGAATACTACCATGAATTTTGAGCCTTTAAATACAAAAATAAGTATATAATATTAAAGGTAATTTTCTAGTCAGGTTGCTTATTTATACATAGTAACGATCTGAATTTGAAACCTTAAAACCACCATTTGAATGGCCTGCACGTTACCATGGAATACACCTGTAGTTGTTGTCAGATTCTTTATTTTCTATGGCTAATGCTCAAGCTGAACGTTTCAAGATCTTATTCAACCATTTATGCTTTAGATAATATAACAGATATCTACAAGTTATAAAACACGAAACGTTTCTATTATTTGGCCGTGGTCCGAATCTTTTCATCAAATTTTCCAGGTACAGTATTGGCCATTTAAAAGTTGTTAGTGAATGGCTAATCTTTCCAAATAAAATCATGTAAATGACCAATACCAACATCTTTTTACAGCGCAGGATCCAATAAAGCATGTTTAACTTTTACTAAACCAGAATTATAATGAATTATCAACAGAAACTGCAAGATAGCAAGACATAACTTATCATATTCTGGAGGAAGATTTAAGTTTTGCAAACCAGATATATAACAATTAACTATTGAAAACTATAAAATATTTTTATGAGCAGGTTTAGATTTATTTTTTTTCGGTTCAAGGGCAGTATCAATATTACATCTAATATAAATGATGTTGACTCGGTCTCGAAGGTAACGATATAATCTTTAACGATCTAACATTCGATTAAAATCTTATAGAAATATTCATTATTCGTCTGTAGTTATTAAATTTCGTAGTCGGTAATTAAGAAAAGAATAAAATATTGAGATGTCGATTTTATTGTCGCACATAAAATGAGTGAAAATATATAGTGAAGTTTAAGCAAACAAATCCGCAGAAAATTCAACATATTTTATAAAAAATATGAAATATTATTAGCATACTAAAAATTAAAATAAATATAATAAAAAACTACTTTTCTTGAATTCGAAGTATTCAAATCTTATATATACTTTCAAAGCTATTAGAAATTCCTAACTACAAATTTTCAGGACAATGTGACAAATTATATCAAACTTTTTAGTTCATCTTAAAAACTTGGTATATTAATTTGAACTGATTGCAAAATTTGTACCGAACAGACAAAAATCGTTTACAAATTTTTATCTGACGAACAAATTAACAGACAGGCAATAGTGGCATTGTCATCTAGTTCTGAGCTATGTATAAAGCTATTTCTAGCTCATTGAGAAGTTAGTTTAAAAGCGATTTCAAAATTTGTAGCGAACAGACAAACACACAGGCAAAAAAGCGAGTTAATAAAACCCCGATAAAATGTGGTAAAAAATTTGGTTAAAAAATATATTTGACCTTAAAATATTCTTGAAATATAAAGGGTGTTTTTTATAGAGGTATAGAACTTTTAAATGGAATAAAACAAAGATGAATTTTTTAAATTGACATGAAATTTACTTTATTCTGGCATTATAATTTAAATATGACTTCTGGCATATAACCGCCACGGCTGGCTCGGATGTAGTCTAATCTGGAGGTCCAATTTTCGATGACTTTTTCCAGCATTTGTGGCCGTATATCAGCAATAACGCGGCGAATGTTGTCCTCCAAGTGATCAATCGTTTCGGGCTTATCGGCGTAGACTTCACATATCCTCACAGAAAATAGTCTAGCGGCGTTAAGTCGCACGATCTTGGAGGCCAATTCACGGGTCCGAAATGTGAAACTATGCGGTTACCAAACGTTTCCTTCAATAAATCAATTGTGGCACGAGCTGTGTGACATGTTGCGCCGTCTTGTTGAAACCACAGCTCCTACACATCATGGTTGTTCAATTGATGTACGAAAAAGTCAGTAATCATGGCTCTATAGCGGTCACCATTGAATGTAACGTTCTGACCAGCATCGTTTTTAAAAAAGTACAGACCAATGATTCCACCAGCCCATAAAGCACACCAAACAGTCAGTTTTCTGGATGTAACGGTGTCTCAACATACACTTGAGGATTATCATCACTCCAAATACGGCAGTTTTGTTTATTGACGTATCCATTCAAACAAAAATGAGCTTCATCGCTAAACAAAATTCGCTTATGAAAATCGGGATCAACGGCAATCTTGTTTTGGGCCCATTCACCGAATCTACGCCTTGCTAGGTGATCGTGTGGCTTCAATTCTTGCACGAGTTGGATTTTGTAAGCACGCAAACCAAGATCTTTCCGCGAAATCTTCCATAAAGTGAATGGACACATATCCAATTCCTGTGTACGATGGCGGATAGACTGATTCGGGTCTTCCTCTACGCTACGCTCTACAGCAGCAATGACTTCTTCTGTACGCACTGTACAACGTCTCTGTGGATGCGTATTATCATTTAGAGTAAGCGTGGTACGAAAACGTTCCATAGTTAATCGAATTAATTGCTCTGATGGACGATTATGTTGACCGTAAAATGGACGTAATGCGCGATACGTATTTCAAACAGAACCATGATTTTCAAAATAAATTTGCACAATTTGGAAGCGTTGTTCAGGCGACAGTCTATTCATGTTGAAATGCCAAACCAAACTAAACATAAATCACTTGACAGCTGACAAAATGGCCGCCAGTTAAAAAAGTGTTGCCAACTTAAAATTTTATACCTCTATAAAAAACACCCTTTACTTTTATGGTTATAATATTGCACTGTCAGTGGGTTAACAAATTTTAGCTTGATTAGATAATCGGAAGGTAACCTTCAAATGACCTTAAAATGTACATTCAAGATCACAATATTGCATTGTCATTGGGTTTATATATGTGCACCAAATTTCAGCCTGATCAAATAATTTAAAGTTGAAGTTGGCATTGAAATGGCTTTGAAATATACTTTTAAGGTCTTTTCTAAGGTCATAATATTGCATTGACATTCAGATATGGAGCTAGATTTAAAATTTGAAGTTTCCAGCTTATCGGAAAGTTAATTTCAAATCGATTGTAAAATTTGCAAGGATGCCAGTTAATAAAAACGGGGTAATAACCATACCGTTAAGATGGAGAAATCAACAGTCGGATAGAAAAGAAACCCGAAACTTTTAAAACGCCCATCCTTAATAACACCGGACAACACGACTTTTTGCCGTCCTATTATATATTTTAGGTATCTCTGATGTATAAGTATTAACAAAAAAATAATGAAAACAAACTATTACACCGAAACATCTAAATAAATGATCATATTTTTGACGGTGTATCGAAAAAAAAATTTTCAACCATATTAACAAAAACAAGACTGATATTTTGTAGATACAGGATATACCCTCACCTCATTATATTTCCAATTCAATATTCTTGGTTTATTGACGTTTAATATTGTTACAACACCTACTACATTTAACATCAGTCTATTTCTAGTACTTTTTTTAACCGGTTATTGTTAATTGTGACAAGTGTTTTTGTTACTTTTATACGTTTTAATTTTAAACTACAATATACATACGCTAATTTAAAAAATCTGCTCAAGAAAATTCAGTACAACCAGCATTCTTGGAAAATATGGGCAGTTCTTAAAGTTGCCGGAATATTGCTTGGATTCCAAGGACACTACACGAAATTCTGTTGTTTTTTGTGCGAGTGAGACATCAGAACTAGAAATCAACACTACATAAAAAAAGAATAGCCATAGCCATTGAAGATTAATTTCATTCCTAGACAAAAGAATATTTCTGAAAACCTCCTAATAGACCCAAACAATATCATTTTACCGCCCTTGCACATCAAATTAGGCTTCATGAAAACTTCATTAAAGCCATGGACAGAAATGAAGAGGGTTTTATGTATTTAAAATCTTTGTTTCCTAGGAAATAAAAAGAAAGAATTCTTGTAGGGCCCAATATAAGGATGTTTATGAAAGATTCTAATTTTATTTCTAAATTAAAAACAAGAAAAAATACATGGTTTTCTTTTATTGAAGTGGCAAAATTTTTTTTGAGAAATAGAAAGTCTGCAAACTATAAGGAGTAGGTTTCGAATCTACTACAAGATTACAAAGCCTTAGGATGTAATAAGTCTTTGAAGATTCATTTCCTTGATTCCTATCTAGACTTTTTTCCTGAAAACTTATGTGCTGTAATCGACGAGCACGGGGAGAGATTTCACGAAGCCATCATAGCAATGAAAACAAGGTACCAGAGAAAATGGTAGTCGAGAATGCTTGCAGATTTTTGTTGGACATTAAAACGAGATTATCCATCATACAGTTATAAGAGACACGCCAAACGAACAGAAAAATCTTCGGAATATTTTTAAAAATTAATTCTGTTACAAATTAGAACTATTTTTGTTTTTTTTTTTAAATATATTTTTCTCAGAAAATGGATGCTTCTTTTTCACACACACTGAAACTCAAACAATTTTTTAGATATACCCCAATGCCCCGAACCCTGTTGAATAAACGTATAGTCATCGATTTCCAAAATGTCACCCGAAATCCTTGCAAGCGTATCCAGGTCTAAAGATGATCCTTAAAAATAACAAAGTTAACTAAAAATCTTAATTTATGTGGCCATATACAGATATAAACAGTAAAGAAGAAGAGGAAAATGAAATAAAGGGAACGATATATTAGTTATTTGGCTAAAAATATTACAGTTTGAAAGTAAACAAATAGGTACACTATGTAGCTGTATCTATCATCAAGTATATGGTATAAGTAGCAGTAACAAATATATGTATAGTAAAAAATACATGATTTGTTACAAAAATCACCCAAAGTGTAGTATAGGATTAGTTTTTTTAACGTCGGTCGGGCATTTTTAACCAACAGGAAGTTCATCATAATATACCTTTTCTTAATCCTTGTGAGACACACCTTTATCATCCATAATCAATTTCGTAATCATATTTTCCGTTCGTATAAAATTGCAGCCATTTAATATCAAATATTTGGTAAGCTTAATAAAAATTAAAATACACTACTCTACATTTGTACTGTATCAATACTAAGATTTAAATTGGTAAAAATGATGTTATGCATAGCACTAAAAGATGTCAAAAAAAATCTGTATACCAAACCTCAGACAACCCAACATTATTCTATCGGCAAAATGTAATTTCGGTTTTGTAGTGCGAAATAAAACTCTTTTTTTTTTACAAAGAATAAACTTAAATCAGTTATACATTTTCCATTCTGTTCGATAACCTTTATCATCTTTGTTCTTCATCAGCAAAAAAAATGAAACATTCAAAGAATTTTACAAACTTCGAAATAAATGATCATCAGAGGTTGCTAGGTCAGGGTTGAATGAGAGATGCGACATTACGTCCCAGCCATGCTCCAATAATTTCCCACAAGTTATTAGCGATGAGTGAACTTAATGACGGAACAAAATTCCTTTGCGATTTGACAATTTTGGTTATTTTTATTTGATTGTTTCATACAATTTCATTAGTTATTGACAGTAAACATCGGAATTGATCATCCGGCCCCTTGGAAGCAGCTCAAAATAAACAAAATCTTTGTAGCTCTATCAAACTGACAGCATTACCTTTTTCGGATGTAATTTAGCTTTAGATGTGGTTTATGCTGGTTCATCACACCTGGACCGTGACCATTTCTGAATGATGTTACTATAGATAAACCATTTTCCATCACCAGTAATGATTATTTTTAAAAAAGGATCGATTTCATTGTATGTGAGATGCAAATGGCAAATATTGATTCGTTGTGTTATGTGAATCCATGTCAATTCATACAGAACTCAAATATCGATCTACTTAGCGAGTTCAAGTCATTTGCATTTAGTCTCTCAATATGACGATTCTGTTCAATTATGGCTTTGATTTGGTCATCATCAATTTCAGTACGTCGAACAGAATGTTGGTCATCTTTAAGTGAAAAATATCCCTAAACACTATAAACTTCATATATTTATTTGTGAGCCACAGCAGCTTTTTTTCCTTTACGGAAATAAAAAAGTAAAGTGTGCCGAAAATGTTCCTTTCTGAACATGTTAAAACTGACCGTAAACTAACAGCTACAAACAAAATTACGAATAAGTTGCTTTTAAAGGAACCTAAATATGACTAATATCAAATAATAACAGGAAAGAACCATAAAACTGTCAAAAGTCTTTCAAAATTATTAGAACGCTCTCAATGCTAAACAATCAAAAATACTTTCTATATATATATATATATATATATATATATATATATATATATATATATATATATATATATATATATATATATATAAAATTTCCATAATTTGATGCTATTTTCCATAAAACGTGTCAGTAATGTTCTACATGAAACTAATTCACCGGAATCCGCATTTGTCAAGATAATGTACCATCTCACAAATCAACCAATGAGAATAATGTCTAAACTTGACTTAAAATTGATCTTTTCTTAAACATCGACTCGAAACGTAAGCGATAAAAAGAAATCTTCGTGGACGTTGCTAGCAATTTTATGAATTATTGATCCCATTGGATTTTCAAGTTATTTTTTAAATAAATATCAACATCCTTAACTCCTCCCCTGGCCTATTTAAAACATAAACTGGACAAAATATGTACAGAGTGGTCTATTTAATTGCCTCTAATCTCTATACACTTTTCCCAATAATGCCCCCACATTTCAACAGCTTTCTGGAAATAAAATTGTCAAACCCCCTCAAATCACTGATTTACTCCGATGGTGAGTTAAAACGTTTTATTGTATATATTTTAATTTAGTATAGTGGTTATTTTTAGTTTTGAAAACGAGCAATAGTCGCTGAAGGCCATATAAAACTATTGCAATTTCAACTATGGCAATACAAGATATATATGACTGGAAGTATTATCTTCATAGAAGTGTACACCATTTCTTCACGTATTTTTTGCATTACGTCTTTCAATTTGGATATAAGTTGGGCATACCATTGTGTGTCCACTCTTTATGTAATTAATCAACAAAATGGTATCTTAAGCTTTCCAAAAAACGCAGGTCATAACCAATTCAGCAAATGCCTGCACACGTCTTTGAGAAACTGTTGAGCCATGATATCTGAATAATTTTTATTTCGAAATTTTGAAAAGGAACTGTGGAGCACGTCATTTTACAGACGATAATCAGTTAGAAAAGAACATTGATGCCCATTTGAAGACCGACAAGAATCTTTTTTTTCTGATGGAGTAAAGTAATGTCGATTTTTTCGCAATATTTGAAGATTTGTTTCCAGAATAAAATAAATTATCTCACTAATGAAAGTATTGGCAATTGTAAGCTATAACTTTTTCCTATCTTTCTGTTCAAGAAGGGATTCAGCGCCAAAAGAAATGTTCATTTTTAAGGCCAACCATTCAGCAAACTAAATGTTCTTCGTAAGAATGTAAGTGTCCATGCAGCATTGATCAAAATAAATCGTAGTCCGAAGGGACTAAGTCCAGTGAATACGGCGGCTGGTGTAAAACGTCCCATTTATTGTTTAACAAATAGTTTTTATCCATTTTCAACATGGGGCAGAGAGGTGTAATGTTTAAATATGACTTTATCGTATCTTTCGGCGTATATTGATCGCTGAGTTAAATTTTATCAGTTGTTGTCGATATCGATTGCCAGTAATTGTTTTTCCAGGTTTCGGCAGTTTATCCTTATTTGCCCTTATCAACACAACAAATACATGGCAAAGCCTCCTTTGAATGTTTATTATGCACTAGTTGTGATGTTGAAGACTGGCATGTATATACCCATGTATTTTTGCGCTTCAGTTGGTCGAAATAGTTCCACTTTTCATCACCTGTGACAACTCGATACAAAACTCCGTTTCTTTTTTGTCTGGCAAGCAGAATTTTACAACTGGTTTTTGGCCTTTTAATGTATCTTTCCTTCAATTCATATGCAACCCATTTCCTTTTTTCTGGATCTTGCCCAATGCACGCAGATATTTCGAAATAGCGGATTAGGAAACACTTAAGTCTGCTGCCAATTATTTTAAACTTTGAATTGGTCTTCATACCCTAATTCTTGCAAATCTACAAAAATTTTACATAAAAATAACCACTTTTGAAGAAAATAAACCATCGTAAACAAGTTTTTTGGGTTAAAACATTCTCACCATAAGCTTCAATCAACAATCAATAACTTTCAGCAGCTGTTTTCTTTTGATGAAAAAATGGTTATTAAACTTCCCAGCAAAACGTCTTTTTCTGGTACAAAGTTCGACATTTTCGAACAATAACAATTTATAACAAACTGTCTTTTAATGTATATATATATATATATATATATATATATATATATATATATATATATATATATATATATATATATATATATATATATCAACAAATGTATTAGTGATCATCTCTTAGTAAAATTAACATTATTAACACCTATTAGATACCGCCGATGAAAAATGTCTTGGCTTCGGAACATAAGACAATGGACAGGGTTACGTGATGTACAAACACTGATTCACACCGCCCGAGATAGAGAAGCAATGGAGCATGTGATCGCAAACATCCATTAATGGATATGCTTCCGAGGAAGAAGAGAGCTAAGGTAAATTATTTTGAAAAATTTTTGTTATTGGCAAAAAACTTTTGTAATGCTTCTTTTCATAAGAATTAATAGATTTTTCATATTATAATGAAAAATGAAGTGATGCAATTTAAATGTTGAACAGTTTATGTTCACGAGTGACAGCATTCAGATAGCCAGACTTGCATTAGGGCTGACGCACGAAAGTTGTCCGATAAAGCAATATTAGTCATGTGACCAAGAAAGACAAGTAATGCATCAGGACGAATTTAAGCGCATTATGCAAAACGAGATAACCGTAAAAAATATCTGAAGATCGATTAATAATATATGTATAAGTACAAGTTATTAATTCATAATATATATACCCTGTGGCCATGCTTGAGGTTTACTTCTATGAGCGTCGCTGAGGCTTTTATTCTTCGATAATAAAAAAGAGTTCGTTGTAAATGATATATGTTCTTTATTTGTTATGTTATCCAAAAATTTTTAAAATAAAAAGGTAAACGCTAGGTAAAAAAGCCTTATTGCAACAGAGATAGTTGCAAAAGTAATATAGACATATTGTTATGAAGAAATTATCAAATAATTTTGGTTATTACTCTAGTTTGAAAATAATTTTAAATGGGCTCCGTACCCTAATCTTTGTGCTGATATTGTTTATCACAGATATACTTAGTTATTTTAAAAATGTTGAAGTATAATTCATACTAGTGGCTTTTATTATCTTTGGCTCATTTTATCATCAAAAATTATTTTTCTTAATTTGAAAATAAGTGAATAATAAGGATTTATGTTTGCTTTTTGACCTACGCGGATGATATGGGCGCGATAGGAGAAAGCATAGTCAGTGTGAAGGAAAACTTCATAAAGATAGAAAAAGAAGCTCAGAAAATGGGGCGCCGAATAAATGAAGGAAAGACCAAATATGTGCACGTCTCCCGCAACCCCGCCCGAGACAGAATCAGGCAGAACGTCACCATGGATAACTATAATTTTGAGCATGTGCGAGTTTTCAAGTACTTGGGCGCAGCGATAACGACAGACAATAATATGCAGGAAGAGACTAAGCAGCGCATGACACAAGCAAATAAATGTACATTTGCGATACAAACGACAATAATACAACCAATAGCAATCTACGCCAGTGAAACATGGACCCTAACAGTCCACAATACGGAGCTGCTAAGAAGGTTTGAGAGAAAAATCCGGCGTATAATATATGGCCCATACCGAGACCTTGAAACAGGCCGTCACAGAATGAGAAGCAACATAGAGCTTGCGCAATTATATCAAAGTCCTGACATCATTCAAGAAATAAAGTCGAGAAGACTACGACGGGCAGGTCATATACAAAGGAGCCAAAACGATAGACTAATAAAACGGGTATGGGACGAAGCACCACAAGGAAAAAGACCACTGGGAAGACCTAGGCTTGGATGGATAGATAACATCCACAAGGATCTAGCTATCCTTGAAGTTGACCAGCAAGAATGGAGGGAGACACACAAGACCGTTCCAGGTGGAGGCAGATAGTCGAGGCAGTCAAGACCCACCCTGGGTCGTAGTGCTACGGAGTCAGTCAGTCAGTTTGCTTTTTCCTATACTTCAAACAAGAAAATGGCATCAGTCAGAGACTATAACCAAACAGAAGCGGCATGTATTTTCCTATGAAAATGTTTAAATAAATTAATTTACCAAAATTTTTTTTGTAGACAGAAATCATGGAAATTGTCCTGCATAAAATTAACGAAAAAAGACCTTTAGTCAAATTGGTACAAATTTTGGGAATCAGTAGTTCCTTTAGGCTGACCAAAAGTTTCAACCAAGCGCGGATACAGTATTTCTGTTCGATGTTACCTTTTTTCTAGAAAATTCACAGCAACCCCAGAGAATATCTCCCGAAAATTAAACTGGAATACCAAAGATCTATGTATAGATGGAGAACATCTAAGCTATTTACGATTCGCTGATGACGTAATTCTGATTGCTAAAAATCGGAAATCAACAGAAGAATTAAACTAGCGTGGAACTCTATAATCTTCAAGTCCAGAATACTATCATACCTTAATTTTTTAACTTTTTGAGAGAATCGTAGAGTTTTGTTTGGTATAATTTTGGACTTGTTATTAATTTTACTATCTAGGGCTTCTTTAGCAGCTTCTTTAATGATGTTCTTCAATTTTTCCCAGCTGGTATTAATGTCTTCCTCCTCATTTATTAGATTTCGTGTATTTTTCCTTTAGGTTTTTTTTTGATACAGCTGCTTTATTGATGGGACTCATAGTGACTCAATGTTTATTTTAATTTTTCCTAGTAGCATATTGTGGTTGCTACCTACGTCAGCTGAGTTAAATGTTCTGATGTCGCGGATCTGACTTGGATGTATACATCTATTGATGACTAAGTTATCTATTGTTGATGTGAAACTTCTGGTATTTGAGAAGGTCAATTTATACTGATATTTGTGGTTAAAGAAAGTATTGTTGATTCGCAATATATTGAAATCCTTCCTGTATCGAGAAAACTGTATATACATAACAAATTATTTCAAAGTTTTGTTGTCATTTCTGACTATATTTGCGACGCAGATATTTTTTAGAAGGTTAGTGCAGCCCAAAAAACTTATCGAATACTTCAGCTTATTACGTAGTTATTTAATTAACTAATAGTTAAAAAAATATATCTTGAATGGTTATTGTAAATCATTAATAGAATAATACATCAGAAAATATTCATATTTTGGTGTACAATCATGAGAAAAAAATAATCTTACAATATTAAATCAAGTCCATATTTAAGTACCGAAGAATATCTCAGAACTGGTGTCTCTTTATCAGATCTAACTTGATTGTTATTAATGGTTATTCGTAGATGTTAGTCACACAGGTTCGGCTGATTAAGATATATGTTTGTTTATAATCCACCGTTTATAATTTCTACTTTTGGAAGATTAAAGGTAATACAAATTCTAAAGTAGTATGTATTGAAACTCATTGTGAAAAATACGTGAAAACGAAGTTAAAAACGATTTTACTTGACCAAGCTGGAACTCAGTAGACCTAATAGCTAATCCAAAGCAAGATCGCAGCGCTATTATCTTCTTTTGTTAGATAAATAGATCAGTTTCCTTTTAAAATTGTTTATAAAATGTATACGATCATTAGTTAAATATTTTACATTAAATGACAAATATGAAACAACAAAACCTTAAATATTTTGTGTGTTCAAGTTGCAAAATCGAAAATTGACGAGTATCTAGATACTGAAAAAATTTTTTGCTTTTCATCCTTGGATTACCTAGATACATTTTATCATACAATATGTACAGTTATTTTGTATTTGCATTTAACTTTCTTTTATGACTTTTACCTGATCCGTGATTTTTCTGCCACAATAATTTTTAATTAAATTACTGATAATATTGCTAAGTAAAATGTCAGGAACTGTTTCTGGTAAATGTGTATTTCAACCATCAAAATGTATTAAAAATTTTTATTTGAGGGTATATTTAAAAAATAATATTTTTCTCCAAATAATCTTCGACTGAAACTGTTCAAGATTTATTCTCAAGGTCACTAAGTTTAATCTTGATTTATATATATGAAACCATAACTATTTCAACTACAAGGTTTCGAGAAAATTGTAGTACATTTCTGCTTAACTTATTATTTTGACAAAACAGAAAAACAATAAATGGGTAATTTTAGTAGTTGGAGCTCTTAACAAATACTTGTAATCATGAAAATGTATACGGATGTTACTAGTAATTCAATATTAGTCGATGATGTTCTCATCACAATGCTCTTAAATTTATATGAATTTCAGCCATTATTAGAGATATATATTGGTCTTGATTATTTAAATATTTAATAATTTCTTCAATACTTTTTAGAAATAAAATTTCGCCTTTTTCTTTAAATTTTTCGTCTGTGCTTCTGCGATAAATATTTTGGGCAATTGAGAAGTTACTTGGTACGCAGTGTTATTGGTATATTTTAAAGAAACATTGTCACCTAGTTTGTTTGAAGGTCATAGAAAACGATGTTTCTTGCGAAGTAATAGGGCAGTTTCTCGTCTTTGCTGATGTTTGGTTCGGTTTTTCTAGATTTTTGTAGAGTTTGTCTTATTTTCCACCTGAACTCATCTTCAAAAGGGTCTTCGATGTTCGTTGAGTCTGCGGCGCTAATTATATCGATGCCCTTGCTAACCTACAGAAGGGCTCCAGAATTAAAATTCTACCAGCGGATAAAGGAAATGCTACAGTCGTAATGAATGCTGAGACATACAATCAAAAAATTAACGAAGTTTTAAGGAAAGGAAATTATACATCTCTTGCTAAAGATCCCACATCTGCAACTGAAGGAAGAATTTATCGCGTTCTTAAGAACGGTATATTCCTGAGAGGATCCGAACTCAGTTGACGCCACACCATAGCAAAACGCCACATCTTTATGGACTCCCGAAAATACATAAGCAAGACATGCCCTTAAGACCTATCACGAGTTCCCAGAACTCTCCGATTTCTGAACTTGCCAAATTTCTTCTTCCAATACTGATACCATTACAAGGAAATACATCATCCTGGGTTAAGAACTCGCAACATTTCGTAGAAATTATACGTGAAATGGAAGTATAACCGGAAGACAATTTTATTAGCTTTGACGTGGAAAGCCTCTACACCAACGTTCCACTTAAGGAGTCACTAAAAATCATAAGAAAGAAACTTGAAGAAGACCAGACCGTAGCAGAAAGAGCATCTTTACCACCGCACGCCATTATGCACTTGTTGAAAAGTTGTTTGACTAATTCCTATTTTCAAGAAAAGGAAAAATTCTACATCCAGGATGATGGACTAACGGTGGGATCTTCACTCTCACCGGTGGTCGCAAATATTTTCATGGAATGGTTCGAGACGTTTGCAATTGAATCCACAACTAAGAAACCAAAGTTATGGCTCAGATACATAGACGATACTTTTATTATTTGGAGTGGAAACGATGAAGAACTTCGAAATTTTCTTTTTCATCTTAACAATATCAGCCCAACTATTACACTCACCATGGAGAAAGAAGTAGAAAATAAATTACCATTATTAGATGTCTTGGTTGAAAGAAATGGCAGACAATTTCGAACTTCGATTTACAGAAAAGCCACGCACGCAGGACAATATCTTAATTATTCATCTAATCGCTCCAACAACACCAAACAAGGAATTATAAGAAATCTCGTAGATAGAGCCTTAACTCTCTGCAACTCCAACGAGAACTTGATGGAAGAGATAGATTACATTAAAAATGATCTGACAGCCAACGGATACCCAGTATATCTAGTGGATAAATTTCTAGAACAACGCAGAAATAGGACAATATCGACAACGAATGAAGAGCGAACACCAGTATTGAACATCCCCTATGTTAAAGGCATTTGAGAAAAAGTTAGAAGGATAGGAAAACGATATAAAATCAACGTTGTTTTCAATTCAAATAACTCTCTGAGAAGTTGGCTCACTAGGGTCAAACCAATAACTCAAAGAGACATGAAGAACTGTGTCTATCAGATACCATGTGAATGTGGCAATTCCTACGATGGCGAAACAAAGAGACCTCTTGACATAAGGATCAAAGAACATCAAAAATGCACATCTCGAAGAGAAACCGAAAAATCTTTTAGAACATCTCTGTGGTATCAACATGACGGATGCAGGTACACTTTTCTGAAAGATTTCGTAATTTTTTAGACGGTAGTTACCCAAATCGTTGGATTGGAAGAGGTAGTTTGTTTCCATGGCCACCCAGGTCCCCGGATTTAACGGTGCTAGTGAGGAAGACTAAAAGAGATTGTTTATCAAACACGACCAACTAGACGGGAGAACATGATTGAAAGAATTCAAAGTGCCGTAAATAAAATTTCACAAGCTAAAATTGAAACTACCGTTTTTAGCACTAGAAAAAAATGTAATAGTTACATTTTGCACCGCAGTGAACACTTATAAAGTCTATTTGTTGTTTTTTAAACAAGTTTGCTATGGTTCCATTAATAATGTTGAGATGTTTGTTGTTTTTATTGTTTTGGCCTGTTGGCTTTTAAACACGCTTCAAATCTTAAGTCTCACCTGGTTTGAACCAGTCCTATGCCTGAATAAAGTGTGAAAGAAGGTACTCGGCAACAAAAATAAATTTCCTTCCAACATGTTGTAAGAGTCGTTTGGTAAACAACTTGTGATCACTCCGTGAAATGTGGCCAAAATCCAATAATACTTTTGGAGATATTTTATTACTTCTTTAATGTTTTATTGGCGAAAAAGTTCCACTCTTTTCTGTTTAAACACATAGATTATCCACATTCAATGCAATAAAATACGACAAATTGACAAAAAACTTTATATTTTTACCATCAAAGAAAATCAGATCGTAAAAATTATACCTTCTCAATCCGCCATCTTGATTAAAAGAGCCACGGACTTATCAAACACCCCTCGTATATACGCTGTCATTTACAGAATCGAAAATGACAGGGAGGCTAATATGCAAACTGCTCAGCATTCCAATTGATGCGTCATTTAAAATAAGGGACTTAGCCGAAAACTGACGCGTTATCTTTTTAATTATCGAGACAAAATAATCTTAGGAGTGATTTATGAGAGTCGAAATTTTTTAAGTCAAAAGAACCGAAGTGCAATTTGGAGACGGTTGTTGGTTTTACACATGTCTGTCAGTTTAAACGTGATTGGAGCAAAAAGGTCTGATGTGTCTTCGCGAAATATTTAACATAATATGCGGACTTAAGCAATAGAGTCGGAGCTCATAAATTACGCATATTAAACATGAAATTTTATTTCTTTTTACAACTCCATATTATGGTCGATATATATATATATATATATATATATATATATATATATATATACATATATATATATACATATATATATATATATATATATATATATATATATATATATATATATATATATATATATATATATATTCATCCGTATAATTTTAAAATAAAATACAAAAATTTTTGGTTGTGTGGCATAAGATTGTTCATGAATATTACTCACGTGTTAAAAAGTGTGGAGAACTCCAAGACAATAAAATAGCTCCGGGTCCAAAAAATGACGAGACAGCACTGTTTCGTCCATATATGGGACTCATCAGGACACTGCATCTGGTACAATCCATCATATCGCAATTGTGCCCTATAAACTGTTTTTAAATTGAAAAGACAGCAAATAACACATGAACAGCGACATCTCGACAGAACACTCAATAACATAAGAGCAATACAAACCAACTAATGTTTGTGTGTTCTAACGTAGTGGATTCGTGAATCAATCTTGCCTTGAAGTGTTTTGTTAGCGATTTGAAGTTCTCCGCACTTTTTAACATGAGAGTAATGTATCAATAATTTATTAATTTTATTATATATATACAGTGCCTTCATTTCAAAACGAACCATCCTTAATAACTTTGTTAAATAGAAAAATTTAAAAAAAAGAAAAAACACGTCAATTTAGATATACAGGGGGAAGTTTAATTTTGCATTTGTTAAAAGTCTGTCAATCACCTCCTCACCTCCAGCTAACCTCACTTTGATATGTCAAATGGGAACCCCCACCTTGTGATACATCATTGTACGCAGCATAAAATTGTCTATCCAACCGTATAAAAAAAATTAAATCGGTTGACGTACAAGCGAACAGTGTGCAAAAATGTCTTGTAATAATGCATAATATATCGGCCTCGAACTTTAGTATGTTAAATGATTACCCTATAGTGTGATACATCATTTTAAAGGGCATACTATCTCCTATTTAGCCAATAAAAAAAAAATCTGTTGATGTACAAGCGAATAGTAAGAAAAGATGTGTGGTAATAATAGACACCTTATCACATTAAACTTTATTATGTCAAATGGCTACTTCATAGAGTAAAATATTATTTTAAATTTAAAATAAATATTTTTTTAAAATAATAAACAGTTAAAATATTTGCGAGAAAAAAACTAAGCCTGTTTTAAAATTCATTGCAGTCTAATCAATCTAGTGTATTTATTTCAATGATATTTTTTGCGGTACCTGATAGGTACAAAAAATCACTGCAATAAATAAAATTTTTAAGATCTTTAAACACCAGTTGTTTATTATTGTTAAAATTGTCATTGTGACGCCTAGTTGAAACGTGAATATAAATGGTGTATACGCTAGCCGAAAGAATAGAAATAATTTTTCTCTATGGAGCTGAAGATCGGTGCGCTCGTAGAACCGCCAGAGCATTTAACGAGAGGCATCAAGACAAAAACGTGGGCCATAAATATGTACTCGAATTGGTACGAAAGTTTGAAGAAACGGGATCCGTTTGTAATAAAAAATATATTGAGAAAAGGGTTGTAGATGAAGCATGCCAAATCGAGGTACTAGGACAGTTTGCAATAGATCCAACTTTATCCATCTCAAAGGTCGCAGATTTAACCAACATTTCTGCTGGCTCTGTGCATAAAGTTTTAAAACAAAATAAGTTTTTTCCCTACAAAATTCAAATTCTTCAAGAACTCGGAGAAGACGATTTTGATAGGAGAATTCAATTTTGCGAATTAATGTGCCAACGAATTGACGAGGACCCCCATTTACCTAAGAATATCTGCTTTAGTGATGAATCAACTTTTTTTCTAAATGGACTGGTTAACAGACATAACTGCAGATACTGGGATAATGAAAATCCGCACCTTTTCCGAGAAGGGCATACTCAATATCCCGAAAAAATTAACGTGTGGGCAGGAATTTATGGCAATGAAATCATCGGGCCATTTTTTTTGGAAGATAATTTAACTGGGCAAATTTATTTAAACCTTTTAGAAAACACAATATACCCTGCCATTGTGCAATCTTTAGAAAATCAAGTGGATGAAAATGCTGTTATGGTACTAAATGAAAATAATTTGCATTTCCAGCAAGATGGAGCTCCCCCGCACTACGCTTTGACAATTCGAGAGTGGCTTGATGAACATTTTCCAGGGACGTGGATTGGCAGACGTGGTGCAATTGAATGGCCAGCACGGTCTCCAGACCTAACCCCTCTAGACTTTTTTCTTTGGGGGTATTTAAAAAGCAAGGTATATAAAACCCCACCTGAAAATATTGACGATTTAAAAGATCGAATTGTTCGGGAATGTAGAGGAATTAGCAGAGAAACCCTTGCCAATGTTCGTGGGGAATTTCAAAATAGGCTTTTTTATTGTCTCGCTAATAACGGCGCACATTTTGAACATTTAATAAAATAATTTTCTTCAACTGAATAAAACTGAATAAACTGCTTATATTTAACACACATTTTTGCATCCTAATTGCCTATAACGTCTATTAACTTAATTTTTTTTGACATCGTTGGATAGCAGATCGTACGTCCTTTAAAATGATGTATCACACTATAGGGTAATCATTTGACATACCAAAGTTCGAGGCCGATATATTATGCATTATTACACTATTCGCTTGTACGTCAACCGATTTAATTTTTTTTATACGGTTGGATAGACAATTTTATGCTGCTTACAATGATGTGTCACAAGGTGGGGGTTCCCATTTGACATATCAAAGTGAGGTTAGCTGGAGGTGAGGAGGTGATTGACAGACTTTTAACAAATGCAAAATTAAACTTCCCCCTGTATATCTAAATTGACGTGTTTTTTCTTTTTTTAAAATTTTTCTATTTAAGAAAGTTATTAAGGATGGTTCGTTTTGAAATGAAGGCACTGTATATATATATATATATATATATATATATATATATATATATATATATATATATATATATATATATACACATATATATATATATAAATCAATCTTGCCTTGAAATGTTTTGTTAGCGATTTGCTAGCAATTATCAAAATAAATTTTGTGTCCTGTCTCGAGCTGATGTTGAAAAAGGGCTGACGTTATCTATTTATTACTGTTTGTTATCCTATGTTGGTTTGGCCTCAGTTTTACTGCAGGTGTCGCAGGTGTTTTTGTGTATGCCTTGATTTTCCAGATCGACTTTGTCCTTTGGTTTTCTTAGAGGTGAGCCTATTGTTTTGTGTGATTTGTGGACTGTATATATGTTATCTTTCCAGGGTAATCTACAGAATCTAGTACTGTGCCTTTTATATCTGGAACTGTGGTGGTTTGTCTATTATCGGTAGGTGGCTTTATTACTTGAGCGGGTTTCTTTGCTGTTGGTGCTTTGTAGCCATTTTGTTTGAGAGATTTTTTACGTGCGAAAGCTCTCTTCCTTTTCCATGGTTATCGGTTAGACGAAGGAATCTTGAGATTAGGGTGTTGGCTGCGCCAGTATTTGTAGGGGTTGATGGTAATAATCAGCATTGAGATATCATTCGGTGTGAATTAGTTTTCAATATATTATATGCTGCAGCTGTCCATCCTTTGTTTTGGTCATTATGATATCCAAGAATGAAAGCTAATTATTTTCCTCAAGTTTGTATGAACAGAATTAAGAAAATCATGGAAAAAGTTGAGCTTTTATTTGCCACAGGATGATATTTGTATTTGTAAATGAAAATATATTGCTGGTATTAAAGGTGGAAATTAGCAACCACAAAAAAATATGTCTAAATAAATCCCATAAACTGAGAGATCATGTTACAAAATGGCATTTTTTAACATTATATTTTATAAAACCAATCCTGAAATACTATCAGGTTGGCAAGATAGTAAATTTGGTTTTGTAGAATGAAATAAAACTAGTTTTTTATACAAATAATAAACCTTAATCAATTACACGTCTTTCACTGTGTTTAATGACTCTCATAGAAATTTTGGTCCTTATCAGCAAAAAACTCCACCAAGGTCATCATCATCATTTGCAAAAGTTTTATCATTCAAAGAGTTTTACAAACTTCGAAATAAATGGCAATTATAAAATGTCAGCGCTGTATCGGGGACGCGATATTACTTCTCAACCAAGGTCTAATAATTTCTCACAGGTTATTAGAGATAAGTTGGGCCTTGCATTATTATAATAGAGCATAATTCCTATGCAATTTACCATTCGGGCCATTTTTCTTTAATTGCTTCATCCAGTTTCATTAGTTGTTGACGGCAAATATCTGAATTGATCGTCTGGCCTCTTGGAAGCAGCCCAAAATACACAATATTTTTGTAGTCCTACCAAATTGACAGAATAAACTTTTTTTGATGCATTTCAACTTTAGATGTGGTTTGTGCTAGTTCATCACGCTTGAATTATGATTGTTTTAGAATGACGTTACTGTATATGACCCATTTTTCATCACCAGTAATGATTCTTTTCAAAAAGGCTGTTGGTTGCATTGCGTGTGAGCTGCATATGGCAAATATTCATTCAGTATGTTAAGTGAATCTCTTCTAATTCATGCAAAATCTAAATATCGAGCTTCTTAGCGTGTCCAAAACATTTTAAGTGATTTTCAGTTGTTATGTTATTGTATTGTGAGACGAATCTCTTCAATTATGGCTTTCATTTGGTCCCATTAATTTCTTTATGTCCACCAAAACACTGGTCAAATCTCTAAAACCGAATTTTTTAAACCAATCCTGACACGTGCGTTCTATTATGCGATCAATACCATACGCTTCACATATATCTTTGTGAGCCTCAACAGCGTTCTGTCTTTTATGGAAATAAAAAAGTCCTGCACTCCAAGTTAAAATTGATCCTAAACAGCTGCAAATAAAATTACGCACAAGTTGCTTCTAAAGTAACCTAAATGTGACTGATATCAAATGCCAAAAGGAACAAATCATAACATTGACAAAATTTGTTCAAAACAATTACAACGCTTTTTATAGATGACAACCAAAAATACTTTCTTGCCGACCCAATACCAATCACTTTCTGCTATTGTTGTTGAATTTGTCACTGAGGTTACATTTGTCACAGAATCTACAAAAATAATATATTCACATTTTAAAATCAACTTTACGTAAAATAAGGCAATTATGCTGTTATAAAATGATCCTTACTATAAAAACGGAGAAAAAACAGAATTTTTAACTAAAAGTTTTTATGGCAAAAATTATATTTGACTGAACACTTTTAACCAAATTACTATGTGGTGAAATTTACATTAATTAATCGTAGATTATTGTTATTTATTAGGACGTTGATGCAACCAAAATAAATCATTTTATTTGCGGAATTAATTATAATGTAATAAAAATTTGTTTGAACAACAGGAGGCAAAGAAAGTTAGCAAAATGTGTATCTTTACATGCCAGTAAATTATAAACCTAATAAGATAGATGATAATGTTTATAATAATAGATGTAATGTTTGCAATTTTACAGGTTAGGAAGTTCTTCATTTTAGATTCTCATCGTAGAAATTAAAGTTTTTGTATGAAGCAAATAACAGCTTGGAGACATAATGTAACAAGGACCACCTTAATACGACCCTGTTCTTAATAGAAATTCCGTCTACAAGCTTTTATTAGTCATTTTTGTAGAGAGATTCTGACTTTTAATTTAATAATGAAAAGGTAAACAAGCAGTTATGAAAGAATTGAAAGTAATTAGTGAAAAGTGGTGTTATTATCTGAACCCAGGGAGTGAGCATAAGGAGAAAAAATCGTAACAACTAGTGTTAAGAAGTAAGGATTATCATCGGCTTTCCAGAAAATTCTATTTATAAACCAAAATAGACCGATAAAAACAGACTTCATATCACGTAAGAACATAAGTCCAGTTTTCAAAAATGTTTTATTTTGAAATCCAAAAAGATAGAGACGAGATGATAAAGTTCTAAAACATTCTATTTGGAAACTAGAACAGATAGAGAAAAATTGACTTTACCATCAAATTTGTCATCAAGAAAGAAGCTGAGAACCGAATTTTCGAAAATGTTCTAGAACATTCTATTTGGAGACTTGAAGAGATAAAAAAAATTGGAGTTCATCGTCAAATTTAACATCAAGAAAGACGTTTAAAATCGAGTTTACAACAACATATTAAAAGTTCATAAGGTAAATACTAGACAACAAATAGCCGAAATAGAGCAAGTAAATAAAACATTGGCTGATTTTATGGAACGTACAGAAGAATGTCGCCTTAAAGACATATAAGAAGAAAACGAACGTGGCCAAAAAGAAAGAAAACATGACATTAAAGATCAAGGTAAACTTTGCAAATAGATAGAATATGTCATTGTAGAACAACAACAAAAACTCCATCCAATTGTAATGGAACATATGCAAAAATTAATGAGATGGGCAAAGTGGTAGAAGACAGGAGAAGTACGCCAAGAAATAAGTAGTATTTAGTCAACTGTGGGATAAGACAATAGTTCAATCCCACCAAAAGACTATGAAATCCTTTTGCATTCGAAAGAAGATTTGCTTGCTACGACTCAATGAACGTTTTTAATGTCAGGACTGTTTACATTAGTTTGTAATTTAGTTTGGAACAAATCAATGACAATTTTTAAAATATCTTAATTTTTACATGCTATAATCTAAATATTCGTATGTTGTTTTTACGAGAATACTACTCTTGAGAATCTAATTTTAACTTGAGGGAGTAATTCTTATTCTTCAAGGTTGCAATATTACTTTCAATCTATTCGACTTTCTCGGTAAACTTTTTCGTCAAGTTTTTCGACCAAAATGTTTTAAAATTGCTCATTTATAGGTCATTAATGTCATTTCTTAGCAGCACAATGTCAAAGATGAAAAAACAGAAAATTAGATGTCCACGGGTTGTATAAATCCTCATAAAAACTTTCTTCCGGTCCAGTAACTACCAAAGAAAACAACTTACCTACTTTTTAAAAAACACTAATTCACCACAAATATAACAATTTTTCACAATCACGAGGCACACGATTATAGCTACTCACACGCCATCATATCATCTATTAAACAAGTTTTGCAAACAATTTTCAAAAATTTGAAAAAGTTTATGTGTTGTAGTTAGTTGAAGAATCCTTTTTAATACGAATCGTATAAAAAGGGTTAAAGTGGATAACCTGGACAATCCTTCATTTAATTTTAATGTAAAATTAATAAATATGTTTCTATAGACGTGATATTAAATTTTATATTAAACTTTAAGGATTTTATCTAAATAGGTTTTAAATTTTCACTGCATATTTTTTAGTAGAAATAAAAGCAACAGAAATTATTATATTTACTTATCTAATATCTTATATTTATCAATAACATAATAATAACATGAACGTTTATAGAGAAATACTGTATCATTATAAGAATGAGATATATTTAAGAATTACAAAACGTAAAATTTGCAAATTTTATTCATTTTATTCAGTATACCTTTAATAATAGATGCAGCCATTTTATACGGCCAAAAGGAAAAACGTGTTTGCTAAGAATATTGCCCCAGATTTAGTATTGCATTAAATAAAATTATAAGCTATTTAGAAAACAGTAAAATATAATTATTATAGTCTTGTTCTAATTTATTAATCATTATTTTACAGCTATCGAGTAATGGATCTATTAACATATTGGATTTTAGTAATAAAATCACCAAAAACTGAAAACACTGTACAGGTGTAGTTGTGAGATGTATTCAAACGATAAATTTCTAAATAAAATAAAGGTCACGTAGATTCCTCGGTTATTTGTAAAACCGATAAGTTGTTCGCAGGTATTTCACGCCAAAACCTCACAATTAAGTGAAAGGAAGTTCAAAAATTAATTAATAACACTAAAGCAAAATCACCAAGACACAGCTGAGCAAAATGTCAAGCTAACCTCTATGCCAAATATTAGGGGTGGGTTATTCGGGGCGCCAATGCATCAGTAGCTAGGTTGAATGCAGAACCCTTGCACTATCTCGTTAGGAACTAGCTTTAATAGATAAGCAAGTACACAAAAAAGATAAACGCAACTAAACATGTCGGTCAAATAAAATTCTTATGTAAAAGTGTAGCTAGAGCGTAAGCTAAATATATTATAATAAAAATCAAACTCAAAACATAAAACACATAAAAAAATAATAAAAGTTAGCTTGATATATGGTGAGACTGGTCTGTGATTTCTCTGCTTGACTGAGTAGGTACTAGTGTAACATCAAAAGGGTTGATTTAAACCCAAAACTGATAGTACAGAAAATGCCAGGAATAAAATAATCAGTAGGGAGGATACCAGGAATAAAATAACCAGTAGGGATGATCCCAAAGTTATTATTAGGGTTTAAAAGAATTCTTTTGTTAACAGGTGCAAAACTGCTAAAATCCCTATCTCCAGGTTTATCCACACAATTGCCAAGATAAAAAACTACTTTCCAGCCCAAAATCCCAAAGCATGGTTCAAATAATGGAGTGTACAGTTTTTTCAGCCGAAACAAACAGGAAAAGTGAGAAAGTCAAAACATATGATTTCGACCTTATTTATATCAAAGATTATGCATGCGCGCAACGCTACTTTGCTTAAGCGCATTCAATTGACACGCTAAAAAAATGACAGCTCAAAAATAACCCCGAAATAAATTTGTCAAAAAGGCCAATTCATTAATCATTAGTATTTTTGGCTCAAAATTAAATAAGTATCCCAAATTAAAGAAATACGTTTCAAGTGAAGGAACAAATTTCCCGAAAGCCTTCGCAAAGACAAGCCACAGAAATTTATGCAACCCAAAAAATATTTAAATGAATAAGTGGTGTAAAACACCTGACAAGCAAATTTCACTCAAATAGTAGAAGGCGGGAAAATCTAAATCTATCTGAAAAAAAAGTTATAGTAAATTCAGCATCAATAAAAATAACCACACAGAGTGTAGTAAAACATCAATAATAATGGTCAAACTGATAATGAAATGTAATTTAAAACCGTACTTTGTGGTGTAAGAAAGTAGGCAAAATTCAAGAAAATAAAAGTAACCAAGCCAGAAAAGAAATTAGTAAGACTATGAGGGTTCATAAAATAATAAACCCAAAAATGCAACGAATGGAATGCTTTTATCCAAATAATTAATTAGGAATATTTAAGGAAAATGGTATTGTGTTTGCCCATAATATGAGTATCTGCAAAAATAAGGTTAAATTAACTGAATTAGCCATAGTGAACTTAAGCTGAAATTTGAACCAAGACAAACTTTTTTAAGGACAATGTATTTTGAAACGGCTTCTCACCAAGTTAGTACAATAAATGTAGTTTGTTTAACATTATCGACGAAAGACAACACTTCATAAAGGCAATCCGTTTTCAGCCTCACATATCCCAATGCTCTCTAAAATATTTTCCCCTCCCCCTTAATATTATAATCAAGACAATAACAAGAATAACGGAATACAGGCTGGAACAAAATAAAGACTGGTGGACGAAACCTACCCCAGGACACACCATCATCAAAGGTATGATAATGACCAAACTCAATACCATTTAGACTGACTAGAAGAGAGCATCTGATCTAATACAGGATCAACTAGGAAATCTAGTCTAGTTTACAGACGGATTCAGAACTGATCATGATATAGAAGCCGGAATACACGGAATCACCCCAGACTCAGTATACAATAAGTTCCATAAAAACGTATTACGGTTAATTTGGATATCATATTTGTTGGTGCCTGTTCCCTTGATATGCAGGGTGTCTGTAAAAATGTAGAAAATCTCCAGGATGTAAAAAAAAAAACACGTGAAAGGAATACTACAAGTTCATATCAACCTTTTTCTTATATACCTTCTCTTCGAAGATATGGGCTCCCAAAAAGATCTGCAATGGAATCAAGTTTTTTACACATAATCATTGAACCACCAAGTATATTTCAATTTTTTTTTAATATGATGATGAAAGTGTTGTGAATTACTCACAGCTGCAGGGACGAACTTGCTGTGACACTTATGACCCCATTTTTTACGCCCTGTATGATAATAACTTTGGACAACGTCTTCGAAAAAACGTCTTTATATTCACACTGTTAGACCCTAACTTTTGTCAGGTTGAATATGAAAAGGAGGAATTTTCCCCTGTCACCGTAGTTTTAATAAAAAGTTAAACTAACTGCTTAATTCAAAACTTCGTACAAAAAAGGGTTTTTCGCCATCATCTTGACAAATTATTTATCGATTTTGACGTATAAAACATTAAATTAAAGGTCTTTTCAATACCTACAACTTTTCTCTAAAATGTCCTTAAAAAATTCAACGCACAGAAAATCTAATTTTCCGACGCCGGCCGTTGTTTTTAAAAAACCCCGGTCGATCTGACAGTACTTCTTTACGGATCTATCATTTATTAGCCCCCTCCCCGTCGCTATAATTTAAAACCTTCAGATAATAAATTTTTCGGTAAAATCGACTTTTTTTCATTACACAGATTGAATTCTAGGAACTTAGGGGTTACCTTTAAAATTATAGCAGTGAACGTAGAATATATTTGTCGCCAAATAGTTTAAAGGGGGAAAAATAAATTATAATAAATTTTTATGTCAATCGTTAAAAACAATATATGGAAATTTAAAGCAAGTAAACCCTTATTGAACATTATATTAGAAGTTAAAGAAATAAACTTTCCCTGAAGGTCAGTTGGTAATAAATGCGTATGGTCGGCACATCTCGCATTAAATACTCACGACAAAAGGGATAAGAATGAACCTGGTTTTTTTTTTAGTTCGGGTCGCGGTAGGTTTATGATAAATGACGTACGACATTCGAATGTTTTGTCATTGGTTTCTCGGACTGATCGTGCTCTGCAGGTATTATATGATGTTTACTTGGTTTTCGTTATCTTTGATTTAAGATGTTTGTGTTTTGGAAATAATGAAAAATTTTAGATAATTATTTTTTAAGCGTGTATCTCCAGAAACATATATTTAACTGTAGATTGAGAATGATATTTAAGTGAATAATGACTAAAAAGAATAATTTTATAGTTTTAAAAGCTAAATACTGATTTCGAATATTCAGTCAATTAAATTATAAAAAATAATTGCACTTATTTACAATAATAAATTATAATTACAGACATGTTCCCTATCAAATAAATAGCGCAAAGGAAGTGTGCCCTTTTGATAGTTTGGAAGTAGCATTTATTTTAATAATGCAACATACATATAGGGTGTCCCCAAATTTACGAAAGATTTAAATTTAATAGAAAATACAGTTTCTTTCAAACTGTAATTTCTTTATTGAGTCATAAAATACGTAGGATAGGGTTATGCATGTAGTAGCACATTGGACAAATGGCCTCTATGGCTTTGCTGGCACACACGTACTTTTTTGTCGAAATGTTCCATGATCATTTTGCATAAATGTGGCTGAATTTCATTGATGAAGCGTTGAATTTCCTTCGATTGCAAAATTTGTACCGAAAAGACAAAAACAGATTTCAAAATTTGTGTTGGACAGACCAATAAACAAAGAGATAGATAAGAAAGTGCGTTAATAGTTTGATTCGCTGATCACTTTCCGAACCGATTCAGAACGAGTAGGATTGTCGTACAGCGCATGCTCAGTTATTAGCCGATTCATGATTTTTTTTACCACAAGCGATTTTGGAACTTTGAATCGTCTACTGTGATATGAGTCTCACTATTTAATATACGCTGTTAAATGTTGATTAAACTAGTTCTTTTTGTTGTTTTAAATAACTTTCAGAACTGTGTTTTATTAGGTTTTATTATTTGTATTATTTTTTAGAAATATTTAATTATAATTGTTGTTCTTATATAATATAAAGTCTAACTGTCAGTCCATTTAGAATAAAACGTCTTATTTTTTGCTGAATAGAATTTTTGATATAAAAATATATATTTTAATTGAACTCTGTTGTTTGCTCTTTATTACGTCCATTCACTAAAATATATTTGTTTTAAGTTTAAACTAAAAGGTAAAAAACACTTTTTTAATTTATCAATTAAGGTTCTAGGTAGATTAACAGTAATTAAAGTAAAACCAATATAATATAATAAAATATATACTGGAACATCAAATGCAACAAATGATATAAACAAAAGAAAAACCCAAAATAAAATAAAAACAATAGTCAAATAGTTGCACGTTGTGGCCGCAGCATGAAAGCTGGCGCTACATAAAATTTCCGACTTACAGTTCTTGTTCAATCCTTAGAACTAGTAGAACTGGTTCAAAATCGATCTCGAACCGAATCATTTTCTCTGAGAAAATGGGACTGTAACTAAAAATTCAGAACGTTAATATTCAACTTCGCATGCGTCTTAGTTCAGAATCTGTTCTAAATCCTTTCCGCGAACAAAGCTTATATTGCATTTTCACTTCTGAGTTATATTTAAAGTTTCAAATGTCTAGCTCATCAGAAGTTACTATTACAAAATTTGTACCCAGCATACAAACACATATCGGGTTTACATATGTATACAAAATTTTAGCTCGATTGGATAATCGGAATTGAAGTAGACCTTAAAATATACGTCTAAGTCTGGCTGTTTAAAATTTCAAGTCTCTAGGTCATCGGGAAGTTATTTAAAATCGATTGCAAAATTTTTACCGAACAGACAAATACACAAACAGATAGAGAAGAAAGTGAGTTAAACATAGTAAAATAAATTAAATTTGTTATAATTTTTATGTAAGTTTAATTAGACTTAAAAACTCCATTTATATTTAATATTTTTTTTTACATCAATATCAAGGAAACGTAACTAAGCTAAAAGTAAAATCTTGGCAGTTTTACACATCCTGTACTATATAGCCTGCACTAATACTTAAACGTTGCTATTACTAAAATTACTGCTATAGGAAGAAGTGAATGCTTTTATAATGAAATTATGTATTTCGCAAACATATCACCGTAGTAGGTCTAAAGAAGTGACATTTCAGCGTACATTCCACAACTGTTGTAGTATTTAAGTACCGAGCACCGACTATTACAGTATTAGTTTATTATTTTAAAAATTTTTACTAATTATTTTAAAATTTAAATTGACCATATTTGAAATATTAAACGTTCATTAATTCACAGAAGTTTCAACTTTGTTAATTGGATAAAACCATGGTCGTGCAACCCCATTTTGAATTTTTCTTACAACACCGTCTCCATTCGAAGGTTGATGATCCATATGGCTAGTTGAAATTTGAAACTACTGTTCCAAAAATATCAATATAAGTCCTATTAAACCGTCTACGTATGTCCAACCACAGACATGAATTCTGATGCTTTTCTGCAGTTCTGCCCCCTTGTATTTTTTCTTCCAATATTATTCTTAGGACTTCTTACACTTCTTTCGTTACATGTCTCAAGTATTGGAGACATTTCTAAGTTTTAAGGTGATGAGTAGTTCTTTTTATTTATTAATGACTGATAGCTCTTCTGCATTTGACATTCGATGAGACCAGGAAAAATAACATGTCGTTTACAGTATTCCATGTAAGGCCTGCAATGGTGAATACATAGCACAAACAAGCCTATACTTAAAAACAAGAGAATAAACGGACAGAAATGCGACAAAAAAATAAAATGGTGTCATGTGTTGAAAAACCACCATTCCTTAAATTTTGAGAGTAAAAATTTTAATAACTGAAACCACACAAAAAAAGAGGAATTCTGGAAATGATAGGAACATAAAAAAAAAAACATGCAGTAAACACTAAGGCAGAAACCAAACAAATTAGCAGAATATAGCTAGAACAACCTTTATTTCCTTACATATATATATATATATATATATATATAGCCTGTAGGCATTTCACCGGGATTTGATCAAACATCCTCAATCATAGAACAAAACCAAAAAACAACATAACGTCTTATCAGTTGGTTCTGAAGTGTACAATTTAGATGTGATTAGAAATATTAAAAATTTTTCTAGATTGTTCTAATCTGAAACGTTTTTCTTTTTTAGGTTGGTTGGATATAAGTTTCAATTTAGTTTTACCAACGTTCATATTCAAAACATAATTCTTACCGATACATATAACTCGCTCGACTATCCGCTGAAGATCTGAGTGTTATTTGCCAATATCACAGTATATTGTATATTATTCAGTGGAACTTCGTTAACCGCACTTCAAATAATTCTTCGCGAGTATAAATTGAACTATAAAAGAGTAATATTGTCGCTCTTTTATGAAATTTGTGTCACCTATTCCAAGATAATATTTTGATGTAACTTTTTTCTCCTAGACAATGCATTAATAAGATTACTACAAATGATATTACTCTCATTCTCGGTCTATGCCCAAAAGCAATATCAAACGCGTTATTTTAATGACACTATCTTAACCTTGGAGTTTATTTTTAAAAATCGAAACGTAATATATGAGAACCGTAATATTGATATTATGTCTGAAAAGTTATCTAAAGGTTGTGATAATACCGGAAAAATGCTCTGCTTATGCAGAGTTTAACAATCGTACTTGTTAAAGCACTATCAAGAAGAGGCTGGCCACAGAGTTCCATCGCCTTTGTTGTGGAGCCTTTTGGCGGACAGCCTGTTGAGTGAATTAAATGAGGCTTGTTTGTACACAGAGGCCTTTGCCGACAACCTGGCTCTACAGGACCTGGAGGAACCAATGATGCAGGCCCTATTGATCAAGAAGTGAAATAAACTCGGAAGTAGGTATACTATGAGAGAGCCTCCTCCTCCCAATGCCTCCTCCCGATCATAACCCTCCGTAATAATATGAGAGTGCCTCCTCCCGATCATAACCCTCCGTAATGATATGAGAGTGCCTCCTCCCGATCATAACCCTCCGTAATAATATGAGAGTGCCTCCTCCCGATCATAACTCTCCGTAATGATATGAGAGTACCTCCTCCCGATTCTTTGTGCACATGACCTACTCCGTGAATTATGTGGGGATAGAGTGATATAAGACTGGAAAAGCGGAAATTTTACAACAGTTCTTTAAAAGTTATACTAAATTTTCGATGTCATCTAGTAATGATAGTGAAAGTAGTATTGTTGAAAGGAATAAGTTATTAATTAAAGCAGTAAAAGATGTGGAAAAATCTTTTTGTAAAAAGGCATTAGCTTATGAACACGAAAGTCTGTATGCCAGACCAAATGCTAAGAAATGTTATAGTTTTTACCAGAGTATGTATGAAGAAGCAATAAAAACGTGTCAAGGTTTCTACACAAATCAAGATATTAAGCGATTGGTGCAACATTTTGTGGAAAAATATTTTCTTTCAGAATTAAAGGTGTTAAAACCTTATTTGTCAAGTGAATTACAAGGTGAAATACTAAGGTGTGAAGAAGAGTGGGAAAATGGCTGGTAAAATCAAAAGAAAAATGAAGAAAAAAGTTTTTAATTGTCCGAAAAAAAAAAATAGTGCAGCTAATTTTAATAAAAAAGTATTGTTGGAGTGTCCCATATGTTTGGAAAATATAAAAAAAATTGAAATTACTTATACAAATAAATGTAATCATTTATTTTGTGTAAATTGTATTAAACAGTGGTCTAAAACAAAAGAAACATGTCCTGTTTGTAGAACGTTATATGAACAACTTATAGTGCGTGAGACAGGGGAAATTATTTGTGTAGAAGACCTTATTGAAGAGGAATATTGTGATTGTGAAGGCTTCTATAACTTTTTCACATTTTTATAGTGTGAAAATAACATAGTTAAAAACTTACCATACATTGTTGCAAAGACATATCTCTAAGAACGGCTTTCCCACTCCGTTACTGGTTGCCCCTCCTCCTTTCCCGCTCCGCTACTGGTTTTACCACCTTTTCCACTCCATTAGCCACCATATAAAAATGTGTTGCAGAGCTCTGGAGCTCAGTTCAAAATTTTTCTACACCGCTTCGCGAAATTAAGTAAAAAGTTTAAAAATGGAAGATCAAGAAATTGACTTGGTGGAAGTGTTCCAGTTACTAGAATTTCACCGCATAGGTTCTGTATCATTACCAAAGCTTCAAGAGCTTAGAAATAACGATGTAAACAATGAAGTTTTGTTAGAAAACGAGTCTGGAGATTCAGAATTGGAAGAAGATGTAGAAGATGAAAGAGCTCAAGCAAACGTTAAAAACATTTTTACTCCATCTGTTAATTTCCTTCAGGAAGTATTTTGTGTAATGCAGTCTTATATTAATATTAAAAAAATGGACAATTCAAATAATCCTCTCTGCCATTATTGCTATTTTTTATATAGAGCAATGGTAGAAGAGGATGAAACTCATATACATGTTAACACTCACATAAAAAGAAAAGTTCAACACAATATAGACGAATTAAAATGTGCTATATGTGAAAAAGATTTGTACAAAATAATAAACTGTGAAGTTTGTTTAGTTTGTAATAGTTTAACTCAAACTTTAGAAATAGATCAAGAAACAAAACAGCCTATAATAAAATTATAATTTTTTAGTATAGTGTCAAATAATTTATGTTAGTAAATTTGATAAAATCAAGAAACAAAACAGTCTAAAATAAATTTATAAATTTTATTATATATTATAACACATAATTTATGTTAAGTAAATTTGATAAATCACATTTTTATTGTCCTAAAACTTTCTTAAACTTTTTACTTAATTTCTTCGAAGCAGTGTAGAAAAATTTTGAATTCATTAGTATTAAGTTAATTGAAATAAAAAATTCATTGACTTGAAAAATTAAAAATGTTGTTTTAAATTTACCTACCTAACTGTTAAAATAATTGAATTGAAAAGTAAGGGACCAAATGAGATTTAATAAAAATCAAAATAAAATACGAGTTATTTATTTTACAGAAATAAAATAAAATAATTACAAAATTCAAGACTTACATAAACAAAAAAAATTCTAGTTACAGGTAAAAGACAAACCATAGCCCTGTTCTTTATTGTATTTATAAATTCATGTATAATAAAAATAAATATTTCAACAAAACTGTGTCCTATTGTATTTTTTAATTCATGTATAATAGAAAATAGATATTTCAACAAAACTAAGCTCTGTTTAATTTTAAAAATGCCACGCCCTAAAATGGCACTAAAATTGCAATTTGAACCTTAAATTTTCCCCATGTTATTCTTATGGGAAAAATGCACTTTTTGTTGTAGAACGCCCCTAGGTATATTTATTAGGGAGATGGTAGATTATTGAAACAAAAAATTTCTATTTACAGGTAAAAGATGTTTTCAGTTAAATGTTAAAAATTATTTATTGTAGAAAAATATGTGAAAAAATTATTTACCTTTTTACAACACTTAAAGTCATTACACAAGTCCCTAAATTAATACACTATTTACACTTTACACTTTACACTATCTACATTACAGGTCCGGCCGAGTGGTGGAGATCTCGTGAATCTGTATAGGGCGATATGTAACTGTTTGGACCTCCCAAACGTCGTCCTCTTCGATCGCAGGTGGAGATGGAGGTGGAGTTGGAGAATCTAAAAAGTTTCTATCAACCCCATTGTCCTCCCCTTCTAATGGCGAAGGAGAACGACGATGTCGCTCCGGCGATTGAGGTCGCCCCGGCGATTGAGGTCGCGCCCAAAACAGAGGTCGCCTCAATTGAAAGGGCCTCTGTTGCTGTTGTAGCTGCTGTTGCTGTTGTAGCTGCTGTTGCTGTTGTAGCTGCTGTTGCTGTTGTAGCTGCTGTTGCTGTTGTAGCTGCTGTTGTTGCTGGGGTTGTGCAACCCCTGCAACAATCCGCACATTCCGTCCTTCTAATCGAAGGAACCGTCCGTGCCAGTTTTCACCCATATTAAATAAAAAAACTTTAACTTTAACTTTAATTTTCGAACCCGACTGTGTTGTTTAATGGAAAAGATGCGACTAAACGGGCTTGTTGGAGTTGTTAAAAAAGTGTTCAAAACTCGATTTTAAAGCCAGGAAAACCGGTTTTCAGCCCCTCGGGGGGGGGGGGGGGGGGGGCGAGGGGGCTTCGCCCCCCCGCCTCCCCCCCACCAGGGACTTCGTCCCCTGGACCCCTGACCAGGGGGCTGCCGCCCCCTGGACCCCCGCGTATAAGGGGGCTGCCGCCCCCTGGACCCTCGAATTGTGACAGTCAAAGAAAATTTCTATGGGGTTTAATCGCCGAAAAGTACTCAGTTTTTTTTTTAAAAACGCACACACAGACAAATACACATGCACATAAACCTACACACGCACACACAGACACACACCTCAACAACGAGAGGCAAAAAAAAAATCCGCGGGGGGAGGGGGGGTGCGGGGGGGGACAATCGGGGGCGGGGGGGGGGGTGCGGGGGACAATCGGGGGTGGGGGGGGGGTAGGTTGGTCATCGAACTTCTTCAAGTCAAGGTTTTTCTTTGTTCGTCACAATATATAAGCTGAAAGAAGATCAGTCTCGCCTAAGTTTCTACACAGTGAACAACGTTATTCTATTTGTCGCGATTTCTTGGTGTTTTTTGATGTTTTTTTGTGAATTTGAAGTTTTAAATAGGTAATTTTTATTTTTAAAAGCTTATTTTGTTACTGCAACATCTTTTTGTTCAAATTTTAACGGGTTTTCAGTGTTTTTAAGGACGATTTCTTCCAAATTTTTGTGGCTTATATTTTTCATTGTATTTTTAAAATATTATTTTTAAAATATTATTTTTAAAACCATATTTGATATTTTTTAAACATTTTTCCAGTTTTTTCTACGCTTAAAGGTTCATATATTTTTTAAATCTTTAGAAGTAACTCTGATTGAATTTCAACTATTAAAAACCATTGTTCTCTTCCAAATTGTTAACTAAATTTTGTGAATTTTATTTTTAAAAGTTTATTTTGTTAATACATCTATTTTTCAAATTTTGGTTCGTTTTCTCTCAAATTTTTGCTGTTTATTAAAGCTCCAAGTATTTTTTTTAACTCTTAAGTAACTCTACCCCTTAACCACCGTTTACATTCTAATTTTTAACGTTTTTTAAAATAAAACAATGACACATTACGTAGAGAACTCCAACAAAATTAATGTTTTGCAACATTTAGCCATTAGAGTTAATAGCCAGGAACAAATGGTTGTTGATGATCTTCTGGCAGAACAAAATTCCTATTTAAATATTTTAGACGAAACAGACATTGATGAGGACTATTTAATGGAAATTACAAAACAAAATGACTATTTGGGGATTTTTAACAATTCTCAAAGAGACCCAACACCTACCAACAACGACGACATACCAACACAGGCGGTAAAAAATGTTGACACTTTAAAAACATTTTTAGGTTTGGATAAAATCAATTTAGCTCCACCAATATATGAAAATATCACCCCCGTTCCTTCACCACATCCTACATCTTCAACTCCTTCACCTCTTTCCCCAACTCCTTCACCTCTTTCCCCAACTCCTTCACATATTTCTCCAACTCCTTCACCACTCTCTCCAACTCCTTCATCTATTTCTCCAACTCCTTCACCTATCCCTCCAACTTATTCACCTCTTCCTCCAACTCCTTCACCTCTTCCTCCAACTTATTCACCTCTTTTCCCAACTCCTTCACCTCTTCCTCCAACTTATTCACCTCTTTCTCCAATTCCTTCACCTCTTCCTCCAACTTATTCAGATTTTTTTGCACAATCTCCAGAACTTTTTGCCCAATCTCCTATTCCACAAGAACCGCTCTCCCCCTCCCTACTTTCCAATCACATTTTTCAAAATTCCATGGAGAAGGAAAGTTCTGAAGATGAGGAGATTCCTTGTGGTCAAAAGACCACTGTAGATCGCTTTTCTCCATCTCCACCTCATATCCGAAACTTTTCTCCATTTACTTTCGGGGAGGATATAGGGGTTCAAACCGAAAGTAATCAAAAATCGATAGAAACCCAAACAAACCTAAAAAGCCCTTGTCAATGTGGAAAGTCTTCTCAAGACCGAAAAAGACGAAAAAGAATACATGGAGCACATATAAACTCATTAGTTCTAAATTTAGGATTATTGAGACCTCCACCAGTTGAAGGTCCTAATAATGCTTATGCAGATAACATTGTTAGAAATCTTACTAGAATTATGGAGGTAGTATCGAAATTAAAAGATAGTTTTTCGAAGCTTTAGGAAATTTTTCAAAATTTAAGGAGCTATATTATATTAAATTTTTCAAAATTTAAGCACCTTTAGTAATATTCTTCCCACCTACTTTTGTCACTTATTTAAAATTTTCTCCCCCTACTTTTATTACCTATTTAAGATTCGTCTTTCAAAATTTGCTCTCACTATCTGTGTAGGAACTTCCCAAAAAGAGACTGAGTATGCAGTGTGTAACATGCAAAAAAAAGTTTACAAGAAGAGACAACTTGGTACGACATCTTAAAAATATATGTCAAAAATACAAAAAAAATGTGGAAAATACTTCAGAAGAGATTTTTTGTAATCTGTGTAACCAAGGTTTCAAAAGAAGAGCATGGAGTGGACATCTTCGATCAAATATTCACAAAGAAAATGCATGTTTGAAAAATGATAATGGCATTGATGTTATTAACTCCGCATTTCAAGATCGAATTATATCCTATAGAGTTCGAGCGCTGAAGATGTACATAAATGTAATTGAATTTTTGAATAATTATTCAACAAAAATCATCAACTTAATAAAAAAAGAAATGGAAAAACACACATGTATTAAAGTTAACTTGGAACTGTTTGGTTATTATTTTTGTGAAACCTCAAATCAACATGGTGTAAAATCCTTTAATACACCTTTTCAAGTAGTCTGCGAAGGATCCGATTTAAACGAAGTTTTGGGGGAGTTAATAGCGATCGTAGACAAAAAAGCTGATGAACTAGCAGAAAAAGAGTCAGGTAATAATAAATAAAAATAATATATAATTTTGTAAAATTTTATGAAATTTCTTTTCCGTTTTTATAATAACAATATTTTCATTTGCAGGTTGGAAATTAATTCGTATATTACATCTAGAGGTAAACATAAATCGATTTAATCCACTACGTGCCTCCTCATACATCCCCTTACCACAAGACATCTGTAAAAGGCAAGCCATCCTTAATATCCAAAATCAGGATCCATATTGCTTCTTATGGAGCATCGTTGCAGCTCTTCATCCTCCAACAGGATTACCAACAGAGCCGACATCATATCCACATTTTAATACATTGTTTGATATAGCAGGTATGACTTTTCCTTTAGCAATAAAGGACATTATATTTTTTGAAAAAAAAAATAACATATCCGTAAACGTGTTCACAATAGAAAAAGTAAATAAAATTTTTAAAGATCGATATGAAGTTATCGGTCCACTGTACTATGGGAAAAAAACTAAAAGAAATGTTCATGTAAATTTATTATTAATTTCCGACGATGAAGGAAATTTTCATTATTGTCTAATTAACGATTTATCACGATTAATTTCAACCCAAGTAACAAAACATAATGGCAAAAAACATTTGTGTGACGGTTGCTTACAGTATTTTACCACTAATGAACAATTAATCCGTCATTCTGAGTATGATTGTGATCACATAAGAATGGATTTACCTTCTACAGAAAATAGAAAGGATAAATTTGGAAATATTGTACCCGAAAATATACTTAAATTTGAAAATATTCAAAAACAAATGGAGCTACCATTTGTAGTTTATGCAGATTTCGAATGTTTACTTCAAAATATTAATAATCCTGATATAAATATAAATTCAGAGTCTTCTTATACAATTCAACAATATGAACACATTCCATATTCATTTGCATACTACATTAAATGTTCATTCAACAATTCATTATCAAAATTGGAATTATATCGCGGAAAAAATTGTGCACAAATATTTATAAATCTTTTAGAAAGAGATATTCATGGTTTATATGAAAATTTCCTTAAATCACCTAAAAAAATGATAAAGCTTACTGAACTAGAAAAAATACATTTCAATTACACAAATATGTGTCACATTTGTAATAAAATCATTGAAAATGACAAAGTTGCCGATCATTGCCACATAACCGGAAAGTATAGAGGAGTCGCACATTCCATATGCAATTTAAATTTTAAAATTCCTAAATATATTCCAGTTATTTTTCACAATTTAAAAAATTATGATGCCCATCTATTTATTAAAAACTTGTGTAAAAATAAAGAACAAATAAGTGTAATCGCTCAAAATAAAGAGAAATACATTTCTTTTGAAAAAATTATTGAAGTTGATACTTATCGAGATCGTGTTTCAAACACCTTGAAGAGAAAATATATTCAATTAAGATTTATTGATTCTTTCCAATTTTTACCAAGTTCGATCGAAAAACTTTCGAATAGACTTTCTAATGAACAATGCATTGACGTTAGAAAATATTTTCCTAATGATGATGAATTTAATTTAATTCGCAAAAAAGGAATATTTCCATATAGTTATGTTGATGAATATACAAAATTATCTAAAACATCATTGCCGGAAAAAGAACAGTTTTATAATCAGTTAACTGATGAACATATATCTAATGAAGAATATGACAGAGCAAAACATGTTTGGAAATTTTTCAAATGTACCACAATTGGTAACTATTCAGATATTTATTTAACATCAGATGTTCTACTTTTGGCAGACATATTCCAAAACTTTAGGAAAACTTGTATGAAAACTTATAATTTAGATCCAGCACATTATTTTACTTTTCCAGGTTTAAGCTTTGACGCATGTTTAAAATATACAGGGGTAGAGTTGGAATTATTAACGGATACAGATATGTTACATTTTTTCAAAAATAGCGTTCGAGGTGGAGTTAGTATATGTACTTGTAGGAAATCAATAGCAAATAACAAATATTTACCAAGTTTTAATCCTAGCGAACCTAGCACATATATTTTATATTTAGACGCTACAAATTTGTATGGTTATGCTATGTCGCAACATCTTCCTCAAAAAGATTTTTCTTGGCTTTCCCAACAAGAAATTAATAATTTTAATGTTATGAATATTTCTGATACCTCAGAAAAAGGCTATGTTTTGGAAGTAGATTTAGAATATCCTTCATCTCTACATGAAGATCATAATGATTTACCTTTTTGTCCTGAAAGTTTTAAATCTCCCACTTCCAAATGTTTTAAATTAATTCCTAACTTACACAATAAAACAAAATATATAATTCATTATACATTGTTAAAACAAAGTATTCAAAATGGTTTAAAATTAACTAAAATACATAGGATATTAAAATTTTCCCAATCATCATGGCTAAAAAAATATATTGATTTGAACACTAAATTAAGAAACGAATCAAAAAGTCCTTTTGATAGAGATACTTATAAATTGGCAAACAATAGTGTCTTTGGGAAAACTATGGAAAACGTTGATCGGAGGGTAGATGTCCGCTTGGTAACCCAATGGTCAAAAAATCAAAAAAAGATGGTGCTGAGAATTTAATAGCAAAACCCTATTTCAAGGATCTTTCAATATTTTGTGAAGATTTAGTAGCTATTCAAATGCAAAAAGTTCAAATAGTGTATAATAAACCAGTTTATATAGGCTTTTCAATTTTAGATATTTCTAAAACTGTCATGTACAATTTCTTTTATAATTTTTTAAAACCTTATTACAAGGAAAACGTAAAATTATTATATACAGATACTGACTCTTTAGTTTTAGAAATTAAAACTGATGATGTTTATCGAGACATTAAAAGTAATATAAATTATTTTGACACTTCAAACTATAAAACAGATAACATTTATAATATTCCAATTACAGAGTCTGTAGTAGGAAAATTTAAAGATGAGTATGCTGGTATACCAATTGAGAGTTTTTATGGGACAGGGTCAAAAGCTTATTGCATTAAAACAACGCAGGGATTAACTAAAAGGGCTAAAGGGGTTAAAAAAAGTAGTGTGGAAAAACAATTACAGTTTGTTCATTATAAAGATGTGGTTGAAAAAGGTTCAAAAACATTTTGTACTATGTATGTATTTCGATCTCGATTACACAATATTTATACGGAGTTAATAAATAAAGTGGCATTAACTTGTGCCGATGATAAACGATTTTTAATACCAAATGAATATGATTCTCTTGCTTGGGGTCATCAGGATATTCCTCTATATTTATGGTTAAAAGACAATGTTTAGCCATTGGTATCTATTTTCCCCTTCCACCAATAAACGTTTAAGTATTTAAAGTTGACCAAATATAAAGTATAATCATTTTAGTTTATAAAATGTGTCTTGAAACAACTGAAAAGGAAATAGATAATATTTCCTTCAGAACTTACCAAAGAAGACTTTGGTCTTTTAAAAATTGGAAAGGGAAACTAAAGCCTGAAGTATTGGCCAGTTATGGATTTTATTATTTATTGAAAGAAGATATTTGCAAATGTTTTTATTGTGGCACCGAAATATACAAATGGAATAGTGATGACTGTCCAATTAGTGAACATTACAAGTTTAATAAATATTGTGATTTAACAGAATGTTTAAATCGGTGCAAAAATTTAAATCTATCAATAAATGTTAAAAAGGAGGAATTTAATAACAAATTTTTCTATTTGTTAATATTCGCATTCCTTTTCCTATGTCATATGTTTTCATTTTATAAATAAAAATGTTGATTGTAAACAAGGTTTCCATTTTAAAATTGTTTATAAAATTGTTTATTGTTTTCATTGTATATATTGATTGTAAACAAGGTTTCCATTTTAAAACTGATTATTAAATTGTTTATTGTAAAAAATTGATTGTCAAAATTTATATAAATATTTGTATCTCCCACACATATCAATCAGTCTCTTTTTGGTCTTAATATACGCTTAAATTTGAAAAAGAGTTTCAATTATGTCTCCTTTTATCCTGCTATATTCAATATTAGGAAGTGTCTTGTACGTATATCACCCTTCTGGTGTTACCGATAGTGTAGTGTGTTTTTCAAATGATTCTAAGCTTACACTGGACAAAAATTGTCATTACATGTTCCACGATAAAATTAATAACGACATTTCTGTATTTTCATATGAAATGTTAGACAAAGAAAAATCAAGTAGAGCTTTTAAAATTTTATATTATTATTCAAATAAAACTATTTTGGATACTAATTGGAATGAAAAAAGCTGTTTTGATGAAATTGAAAACCATAAAGTTAAAGGTTTTGAAGAAATAAAAAAATTTAATATTTCAAATTATTTCAATTTTACGCCAATATATGATAAATTTGATTACTTATCATTTGTCTTAAATCTAATTATATCCATTTTTATTACATTGTTGGGTATTATATGCTACCACTTTAAAGTCAATAACTAAATATTTCACGTTTTGGTGGGGGGCCATGGTGGGGATAAAACTATAAGTAGCGATTTCAAAATTAAGATTTTCCAGTGCTATATTAAGCTTGGTGAAATTAAAATGTATTCTAACAGTATTAAGAATTATCAAACGTTTCCTAATAGTGAGAATTGTAACAAAAAAGAAGAGGTGTTCAATTTAAAAATTTACTATTTGAATAATTCATTATCAAAACATGTGTGTGTTGGAATTAGTTTGAACGATTTTTCTCCTAAAATCGTATTTGGTGGAAAAAATGGAGTCAAAATTTCATTAAATGAAGATGATTGGAAATCGTTCTTAAAATATGAAGGTGTTATTGCTAATTATTTCTACAGTTTAAATAGCGATCTTTATCCCATCAAATTTGGTGATATTACAATATGTTTTGAAAAATATATGGAAATACCAATAATAAAAATTCAAAAGAAGGATGAATTTTATGTGATGCTTAGTTCTTCTTCTGTTGACAAGTTGTTGCAGATAAAAGATCTTATAGATTATCGAATTCAAATGATCAAAAAACAGGATTTTATTACATATTTTAATGTATTTCAAGAAAATTTAATGAATTCAAATGATATTTTAAATAGTGTTATCAACATATTGAATTATAAACAAAATATAAATAGTGAAAACGTTTCTACTATGATGGAGCTATTAATGACGTATCCAAATGAATTGGAATCCAAACTTGCAAGTGGAATCGGAAAAAAGAAATTCTTCAGCGAAAAGAGTAACTTTTAGTGAAAATGATACAGTTTTTACTATGTTTGTGTGGAGTTATGCCTACAGACAATCAAGAAAAAGTGATTTTCAAAAACAATATTTAGACAGACTTCGATTTGAAAGGAAGATTCAACAATGTGAAATTATACTTTTTAAAGTGTTAAATGTAGAACATAGAAATATTATTTATAACGAAAGGTTTTTACCATCAATAAAATAATTAAAATATATTTAATTTCTCTTTTATTTAAAAATATTTTTCTATTATAAAATAACAAATACAAAGGTATGTGAATAAAATTATACCAATTCTTTTTTGGATATCCATGAATTGTGTGATTTATCAAAACCTAACCATTTGACAAACACATTCTTCCCCTTTTTTCTTAAAATTTTTTCAACTAAAAATACGTCGGGATATTTTACTTTTTGCAATTCTTCTTCATAAAATCCTCCTCGAATTTCTTCACCTTTATTATCTTTTAATATATATGTGGTTGGACCTGTTAACTGAACCTTCTTTATTTGAAAAATTTCTGTAGACCAATTTGGTGTATATCCTTTGTCAAATGCTTCTCTATTTTTTGAAATTCGAACATAATCATTTAACTTGAACTTAACTGGCTTTGAATCAATGGTTTTCTTATGAGTGAAAAAATTTGATAATAATAGTTTTTCATTTTTTTCATTAACATTAGCTGGTTTTATGCCGATTGAAGTGTGAATCCTGTTATTATATTTTTCAACAATTTCCTCCAAAATACTAAGCCATTTATAATTTCCCTGTTTGCTAAAGTATTTCCACATAGTGCCTTTTAAAGTTCGGTTAACACGTTCAACAATACTAGCTTTTAAATTTGAAAAGGTGCTGTAATGGTTTATGTTAAACTTTTTCATTAAGTCCTGAAAATGTTGATTATAAAATTCTTTCCCCAAATCTGTTTGTAAATTTTTTGGTTTAGTGTTTTTTTCTAAAATTCTTTTCATAGCTATAGACACGTCTTTTCCTTTCTTATTTTTTAGTGGTTGAGTCCAAACATATTTTGAAAAGGTATTTATTACTACCAAAATATATCGATAACCTCTATTAAATTTAGAATAAGGTTGCATCTCCACCAAATCGGCCTGCCATAAATCATTTAGTCCTTTAACAATAGTTCTTCTTCTCTTGTAATTTTTTCTTGCTGGTTTATGTAGTTCATTTACGACTATTTCTTTTATAGGTTTGTTCATATTGGTTTTCTCTATAGCATTACTAATAAATTGCACCCAATTCCTTAGACATTATTTAATTTACTGCTCCTTTTTCATGAAGTTCTTTTATTTTATTTTTTAACGTTTCAATTGATTTTCTGTTTTCATCCTTAACACCTTCCATTGATGAAATGATTTGATTAATTTTATTTACAAGGTCCGAAATTTTCCCATCTATTTTAGTCTCAAGAAGAATGTTCGATAGCATAATTTCTGTTTTGGTAGTCTGCAACTTATCAGCAGACTTTTGAACTAAATCGTTTAAAGATTTTATTTCTTTCGTGAATATGGTTTCCATATTTTTTAAATCTATTCTTACTAAATTTTCAACTTTGGAATTTAGCTCTTTGTACGCTGTTTCAAGATCATTTAAATCGTAAAACATTTTTTGTAGTTTTTCGTTATTTTCCAAAACTTTAGTTGATAAATCTTTTTTTACAGCCTCAATCAAAGTTTTAAACATTTGTTCCAATTTTATAAAGTCTTTTCCCAACATTTCTTCAATTAATTTTTTGACAGTTTCTTCATCGCGAGCCTTTATTTCTGTTTTAATATCATTGAATTTTTTTTGTAAAACCTCAATTTTGTTGTTATTTTTTGTTTCTTCAAATAACCTAATTTTTTTGGCTGTATTCTGTACATCTTCCTCATACTGATATAATCTTTTATTAAAATTACTAATATCTTTTCGTAATTGAGGTTCAAATTTTTCAATTATTTTGTTCTCAATATATTTTAGATCACTCTTAAAATTTTGTAATATTTTTTCTTCAACATTTGTTAATATTTTATTTTCCAATGCAGATATGTTAGGGGCGGATCTTTTTGAAATATGGCGACCAAATTTATCAATAGTCATTTTAGAAATGTGGACAAATACCTATTACATTCTTTTATATGATAATATCGGCTTCTTTTAATTCTTCAATAATAGAAATAATTTCGTTTTTATGTCCTGTATGGCCGGCACTCTGGGAAGCAACAAGCAATTTTAATCTGTCAACAAGTTCATTCACATCATCCCAGTAAACATAATCTGTATTGGGTTTAATATCTTTAAGGGTGATAGCTCCTCCTTTTTTTGATGCTAGTCGACTCTCTCTATATGGAGCTTTTCGTCTTGAAAAAAATGTTTGAACCATTTCACGTTCAATAGTTTTAGTTTTTATAATCCCAGCCTTTTGTAAGTAGGGACCAATTATAGAAATATATTTGTGTGATGCATTTCCCTGAACTTGTTCGTTTGGGTCGTTATTTCTTCGGTATGCATTGGTTCTTTTTAGAATATCCATGTAATTATCCAAATCTGTTTTCTTATAACCTATTGGCTCCTTTTTAAACAATAATTCATATAATCCAGGTGTACCTGGATAAGTTATTCCTTATACTCTTATATCTTTTCCAATAATTTCTACATTTTTTAATGTGACTCCTCAATAAAATTTTTCATTTTCGTAATCATGAACAACTCCATATTGATGGTCAAACTTATGTTCTGTATCTTTTACACCACCATCAATATATTGCCGAGGTAATTCATCAAATTCTGATAAATAATCTTGATATAAAGGTGAACGAACATATGTTTGAATAGTTTGCCTTGTTTGTTCTAGTATATCAGATATATTTCCTAACGTAGATTCTCCTGATGATGGTTGGGTTTCTGCAATTATACTGGTTTGTTGTAAAGATGGTAGCTGACTTACTGAAGCTATACTTTTATCCCAATCTATTATTGTTGGTATTTCTGAGGGAAGAATTGGTGTTTGATTAGTTTTTCTTTTTTGGGGAGTTGATGTTCCATAATGCCATTCTTTTGTTGGTGTTCTTGTTTCAAATAATCTTTTAGGTGATGCGAGTGTTTCATAAGATTTTTTTATTGGGGTTTTTAACTCTTCTTTTACTTCAAGAGGTTCAATCTTACCAATTGTAGAAATTAATTCTTGTATGGGTTGAGTTATTGGTTTAAATTGTTGTTCTTGTTGTCTTTGTGATTCACTTATTTCTGATTTTAGCGCTTGATATTTTCTTTTAACTGCTAAACGGGTTCTAACCAATTCCTTAGCTTTTTTCTCATCCATCATCAGCAAATTTTAAGAAACTAATAAAATTCAACGAATATAACCTTTTTATAGAAAAATAAATGAATCAAATCCCTTGCGATACCTCCCATTAGTTATTGGTGAGTCTTTATCTATTACCATAAATCCATATTTGTCTTTCCAACATAATAAACATAAGTCTTTTAATTGTTGAAATGACATATCCATATTTACATGATCATCATAAATATGTTTTAAATTTGTAGAATCTTGTTGAAATATAATGAGCAAATTTGTATTATCTCGAATAAGTTGTTTTGGTACGGCTGAATAAGTTTGAGATAAATAAAAACAATCTGTATTTTTATGTCTTCCAAAGCAAAAATAATCTTTTACTATGTTTTGATTGCAACAAACGATATCATCGAAAATTATTAAAGAATTTGGTTTTATTTCTTGTGGTGATATAATATTTTCAGCATCTTCTGATTCATTGTAACCTATTTCTTTGATGGGATTAAGAAGTTTTCTTAAATATTCATATTTTTCTTGATATAATGATTTCGAATATACATACACATTTTCGAACCTCAAACCATTTGGATCTCCAATTAAACTTATTATTACATTTGTTTTCCCACAACCAGATGGTCCAACAACTAATCCCCTTTTACTAGCACCGTTAAATAATTTACCATGTTTGTTAAACTTGCTATTTAAAATTTCATAATCTTTAATTTGTATCGAAAAGGGTTGTTTTTCAATCTTCATTTTTCCTATATAAGACAAGATCTCTTAAAATGGATCATTTTTGTTACAACTGCTATTTATATAATGCTTATAAACTCCACGCATCATTTAAAAAAAAAGAAAGGACGAGGTATTTTAAATACTTTGATAAATAAATTACCATTTGAGTTGCATATACCAGGTTACCAATATTGCGGTCCAGGAACTAAATTAGAAAAAAGACTTGCTAGAGGTGACGAAGGAATAAATCCTTTAGATAAAGCTTGTAAGGAGCATGATATAGCATATTCAGAAATAAAACATATAAAAGGAAGACATGATGCAGATGAATTATTGGCTAAAAAGGCTTTGGAGAGATATAAAGCTAAGGACGCTAGTTTCGGAGAGAAAGTTGCTGCTTTAGGAATTACTGGTGCGATGAAAGCTAAAACTAAGTTAGGAATGGGGATGAGAAGGAGGAAAAGAGTATCAAGAAAACGAAAGGGACGGGGAATTTCCTTGGCTACGGCTATATCAAGAGCTAGAAAACAACTCAGGGGAAAAAAGTTTAGAAGTTTAACGGAAAGTGCGAGAACAGCATTGGCATCAATCAGAAAACTTGGAAGAGTCTCACCTCCTAAAAAACGAATAATACCCATTCCAAAAAGTGGTGGATTTTTGCCGCTTATACCATTATTTGCAGGTTTGTCTGCTTTAGGTGCCCTTGGAGGTGGAGCGGCAGGTATTGCGAAAGCTGTTAATGATGCCAAAGCTGCTAAACAAAAATTAGAAGAAGATAAAAGACACAATGCAGCGATGGAGGATATAGCAATTGGAAAAAAAGGTAGTGGTCTTTATTTAAAACCATACAAAACAGGATGTGGTCTATACTTAAAACCTTATTCAAAAAACTGTTGAAAGAAATACCTCGAAAAGCTCTTACAAATATTGACTTGTTTAAGTATGTTAAGTTTTTACATATTCCTAATTTTCGAGGTGTGTTCATGAGAGATAAATTACCAAAAATAATTAAAAAGAATGAGTGTGGAATAGTTAATCTGGACAGTTCTCACAATGATGGAAGTCATTGGATAGCATACACAAAAAAAGGAAAAAATATAATATATTTTGATAGTTATGGGAATTTACAACCTCCTGTTGAATTAATAAAATACTTTTATAGCGATGGGAACAAAAATAATGTTAGATATAATTACACCACATTTCAAACTTATAATAAAACTAATTGTGGTCAATTATGTCTAAAATTTTTGTATAAAAATATGAAACGTGTGAAATAAATTTATTGTATATCACAATTTTTTGGAGATATGTCATACAGTTTTGTTCTTAGTGGTAATTCTGCTATTTTGACGGCGGATATTCATCCACCAATTTATTTAGATGAAAATGTTGAACATGTGATCGGACTTATAAATTTTGAAACCTTTAATGCAATTCCCAACATTGATGAAACAAATAATTTATTTATCTATAACACAGATAAAGAATTTAGAATTCCACCCGGTAGTTATGAAATAGATGATATTAATAATGTGTTACAAAATCATCTTGATAAAGAAAAAATAAGTTTTCATTTATATCCTAACAATAATACCTTACGAACTCATATTAAAACTACAGTTCCGATAACATTTCGAAAAGGAACAATTGGAAAAATTTTGGGATTTTATGATAAAGAGTTACAGGCAAATGATGAGCATATATCTGATTCACCAGCAGAAATTATAAAAGTAAATGCAATAAATGTAGACTGCAGTATTGCTGAAGGATCCTATTTAAATGGTGATCCAGTTCACATAATTCATCAGTTTTTTCCAAGTGTCTCTCCAGGATATAAGATCATAGAGTCTCCTCAAAATATTATTTATTTCCCTGTTACAGTTAAAACAGTAGACAAAATTACAATTAAAATAATAGATCAAGAGGGTGATTTCATCAATTTTAGAGGGGAAACCGTAACAGTAAGATTACATCTTAAGAAAATAGTTTAAAATGGTATTTCTTTATAACAAAGTGCCTTACTTAACTCAATTTAATATAAAAAGGCTCAAGCCAAATTCAATTAGTACTAAAAGAAACTCAAAGAAGTTAACACCTTCTAATCGTTTGTTCCTAGAATCCTTGGGGTTTAAAATTAAATAATAATGGAATATTTAAATGTTAAGGAAAATATTCTTGTTGATGAATCTGTTTCAAGTTGGGAAATGCTTTCATTTGACCCTTTCAATCCTTCAAAATTAGGACCTAATGATGAAATTAGAATTTCTTTACAACAAACTGGAAAATATTCTTTACCTTGCAGGAGCGAACTATATCTAGAATTAAAAGTTACTGATGATAAAGATACTCCCTTAAAAAATACATCTTTAATTAACAATGCTCCTGCGTTTTTATTTAAAGAGTTACGTTATGTTCTTAACGGTGTAACAATTGATTCGGTTCGTGATATAGGAATAACTTCTACAATCAAATCATATATGTCTTTTAATGAAAATGAAAGTGCTAAACTTCAAAATGCTGGATGGTATCCCAAATCGAAGATGGGAGAAAAAATAATGACGGATGAAAAAGGAAATGCTTCTTTATGCATTCCACTTAAATTATATTCAGGCTTTTTTGAAGATTACAATAAAATTATTTTAAATTCTCAACAGGAATTAATTTTAATAAGGAGTAATGATAGTACTGATGCAGTTATATCCACAGTTGAAGATGAAAAACCAAAAATTGTTATTACAAAACTTTGTTGGCGAGTTCCACATTTAACTGTAGCAATACCTCAAGAATTAGCTCTTACTAAATTAATTGATAAAAATAATGATATTTTCATTACTTTTAGAAGTTGGGAATTAATTGAATATCCAGAATTATTGGAAACTACTAGACACAACTGGTCGGTAAAAACCTCTACAAAAGTTGAAACCCCTCGACATGTGTTAATTGCTTTTCAAAAAGATAGACGAGGAAAAGTCAAACAAGACATGAGTAAATTTGATCATTGTGAATTAAAAAATATAAATGTATTTTTGAACTCTGAAAGATATCCTTATAACGATCTTCAACTTGATTTCGCAAATAATAAATTTGCTACTTTGTATGAAATGTTTTCGGAATTCCGACACATGTATTATAATCATCCTGTAGAACCAATTTTTAGTCCATCGGACTTTAAAGGAAAAGCACCAATTGTTTACATTAATTGTTCGCATCAGCGCGATTTACTACAAACTGGTCCGGTAACTATGAGGATTGAATTTGAAACAAAAGAAAGCATTTCTCCAAAAACTTCAGCATATTGCCTTATAATTCATGATAAAATATTTTCCTACAATCCCTTAACTAAAATAGTAAAACAAATTTAATTTTATCCCCTCTCCTACTAATGGATTCCATTTAATTTAAACATATTAATCGAGTGTTCCAGTAGTGTGAAGATGTTCAGAGGTGAAACATAGATTTCAACTGCTTGTAATGAATTTACGCAAAAATAAACAAATTGAAAATTTTATAAAAAAACTTAAAATTCTCAAAATACAAATTGAAGAATATTGTGCTAAAAAATTTATGATTAAAAAATTTGAATCTTTAAAAATATGAGACTAGTTTTGGATATCCAAGGATTTAAGGATGAAGGCAATAAATTTATTCCAAAGGAGTTGGCAGCATATGATGGCAGCAAAATTAGTCATCACATATTTAAGAAACCCTATTCATTAAATTTACTTAATACAGAGATATACAAACAAGCTGTTTGGTTAATGAACAATCACCACTGTCTCTATTGGAACACAGGATTTACACCATTACACTATTTTTCTACTATTGTCAATGAATTGACGAAAGATGCAAATTATGTGTATGTTAAAGGAAGTGAAAAAGCTGACTACATTCGAAAATATTCAGCCAAACCTGTTATTGAACTAGATGAGGAACCTGCTCTTCATAAATCTGAACCTAAATGTTTTTTTCATTCTAAATCACCGTCTATGTGTGCACTATCCAATGTAATCTTTATGTATAACAATTTTTTTATGAATGAATAAATACAAATTAAATATAATTTTATTCTATTTTATTAAACTTTAAACCTGATTTTTTACATATATCTATTACACAACTATTTAATCCTAATTTTCTTAATCCTAATAACAACTTATTAATATTCCTAGTTTCTAAAAATATTTTACACAATTTTACAGCTTTTTCACATATTTTTATATGGTCCATATACTTGAAATAGGACGTCATGTCTTGTGCCTCATTAGACATGATGTCTAAAATTTCCTCACTTCCAGTAACGGCAAAGTATCTAGAACACTCTTTCGATATTAAAAAATCCTCCATAATTTCAATCACTAAATCTTCCATAATAAACTATATCACTCATAAATTTTTGATAGAAATTTTGTCCCACTCTTCTTCACGCCTTAGTATTTCACCTTGTAATTCACTTGACAAATAAGGTTTTAACACCTTTAATTCTGAAAGAAAATATTTTTCCACAAAATGTTGCACCAATCGCTTAATATCTTGATTTGTGTAGAAACCTTGACACGTTTTTATTGCTTCTTCATACATACTCTGGTAAAAACTATAACATTTCTTAGCATTTGGTCTGGCATACAGACTTTCGTGTTCATAAGCTAATGCCTTTTTACAAAAAGATTTTTCCACATCTTTTACTGCTTTAATTAATAACTTATTCCTTTCAACAATACTACTTTCACTATCATTACTAGATGACATCGAAAATTTAGTATAACTTTTAAAGAACTGTTGTAAAATTTCCGCTTTTCCAGTCTTATATCACTCTATCCCCACATAATTCACGGAGTAGGTCATGTGCACAAAGAATCGGGAGGAGGCACTCTCATATCATTACGGAGGGTTATGATCGGGAGGAGGCACTCTCATATTATTACGGAGGGTTATGATCGGGAGGAGGCACTCTCATATCATTACGGAGGGTTATGATCGGGAGGAGGCACTCTCATATTATTACGGAGGGTTATGATCGGGAGGAGGCATTGGGAGGAGGAGGCTCTCTCATAGTATACCTACTCTCGGATAAGACCGAGGTGATACTCTCTATAAAAAAAATGGGAAGATTCCTCACAATTAGATTTATAGGAATAGTTAAATACATGGGAGCAATTCGGGACTGACGACTGAGCTAGATTTATCATATTGAGGCTTAAACCAAAAAGGCCTGATATGTTACCGGAAGCAGTTAGGCAAGTTAAATAAGGAGGCTGTGTGGATTCGCAAAGGCGATCGATCTCGAATGACCTGCAGTTTCAATATACTCTTGAACAACCAAAATGAAGAAAAACGAAACCATACTTTTTACGTCTACAACTACTTAAGAAGTGAGGCAACATATTGTTTCACTGGATCTTGCAAACGCCACATGCTATAATGGAATAAGTACTCAAGTGGTGAAGAAATGCATTGATATTGTGGTGCGGTCTCTATCAAGAAGTGGAGTGCCTGATTTGATCAAAATTGTGAAACTGCGCCCACTCTACAGAGATTATATAAATAACTATTAACACAAAATTGATAAATTTTTCAAATTGATAAAAAAATAAAGGGTTAGTATGGCTTTTGTGAGTCAGGAGATACAGTATCCGCAACAATGGATTTACTAACAGAAATCCTAAGCAACTTACAAAAAAATAATTGGCTGCTATGGATCGCATGTTTTGCGCAAGGCATTTGTCATTACAAAGTATGATTTACTGTCGGAAAAATAGGAATTGTTGGGGTTTAGGGGACATGGTTATATGGGGATTTAATTTTTTTTTTTAAGGTATCATAAAACTCTATGCTGATGAAACTGTATTGATTTATTCTAAGGAAGGGACAGATAAAATGAAGGACAATACTTTGCATGATTTGAATTTGATCTCCTCTTGGCTCATTAATCACAAACTAAAAATAAAAAATCTTCATATATTTATTGGCAAAAAATTGAAGGTAAAACTACAATTATTTTAATTAATGAGCCTTTAACATAAAGTGTCGTAATAAAATATTGTGGTCTATAAACTGATGAAATACTTTGTAGGTAGAGTCATTTAAACCAGATTGGAGAAAAAATTTTGACACTGGTGGATATTCCGAGAAAAAGTTACCTTATACCGAAGAAACTAGTTAAAGTTGTTTATTTTTACTTGGTGCTCTATCACCTGCAGTCTCTGACAGGTCTCTGGTACCTTACCAATGAAAAAATTTTAAAGGAGATAAGAATCATCAAATTTATTACTATTAATATAATACTTTAAAAAAACTTGCCAAAATAACGATTCTAACAAGAACATATTTAAGATACTTGCACCCATCGTTGAGAGTGCTCGAAAAAATAAATACAAATGAATTTTGACATGTATAAGAAAGGACTTTTATGAAGGTATATATAGCTAACTCTTTTGTTCCGCAGGAAAATAGGATTTCACATTTGCGTTTTTCAACGTTTATAAATGGTCTATGTAACTAATCACGTTAAGAGAAGCTCTAACTCTGACTTAATCTACAAAAGCAATGTTGCACAAATACCACTTCCACAAGATCTATAACTAGTATTTCGAAATCGCACAAATAGGGTCCAGTTGTTTTTCAAATCCGAAGTTTTCCTTTTGTGTTAACATGTAAAAAATTATTTTCTTTTATTACCAAATTGTCAAAAACCGCAAATATTATTTATTTTCTTGGAATAACTATTCGTCTAAATACAAATTGTAACAATATCATAAGCCGAACAAAAGTGGCCAACGTGAAAATCTAAGTTCCACGGCAGCTAAACCTAGATAAAATCTTAAAAATTTTTAATAAATATGGCAGTTTATTTACAGACGAACATTTTCTTATCTTGTCTACCGATGAACTGTCTTCTACGTGTTCTCTACTCTAGAGAATGAGCCTGCATAATTTAGTTTCATGTTAAATTCAATACAACATCAACAACACTCGGAAAGCGACACAAACGCATCCGTTTACACTCCAACTGCAGATTCTTTCTAGAATATCTTGGTTATGAAATCTGCTTTACCAAGTGATCACCTTTAAAAAGTCAATTAATTTATAAAAACATCAAAATTATTACCTTACTGAAAATATATTTATAATAAATCAATGAATATATGGCTTTATCGATAAAATCGTGTTTGTTTTTACTCCACGCCTCTGCATTTGACCTCTAGACCGGCGCAAATGACTCTCATAGTGTGACTGCTCCATGTACCTCCTCGCCGCACGGTTCTAGTCTAGTAGGCCCTGAGAGTTTATTAATATTGTCAAAAAGCGGCAGGAGGCAAAGCCCACTGAGATCTCTAAGTCTTTATGGTCAACCCTCATTAATATTTCAAGTGAATATGTGAATATATTTTTATGTATTTTTTACAATGGGTCGCGTAGATGACAAACGTTCCTCAATGTCATTTGAAAGTAAAGGATCAAGCAAATTTTTTGTTGTCATGGCTATATCATAACTGGGTTCCTATTAAAACAAATTCAAATGACGTTGTTTTAAATTATTCGATCGGTGAGCTAGGAATCGTTTATGTTTAGGCTTTCTATATTTATGACTCTTTTAAAGGTGACTAAAATGTGGTTGTCAGACTAACTTTGTATTTATTTTTGTTGTTAGAATATCTGACCAGGTTGTATCTCTAATTGTTATAAAGTATGAATGAGATGTTTTGTCGTAAGCTTATTTATGAAGTGTGTCCATTAAAACGCCAAGTTTTGCATCAATGTACAGACCTCAATGATTTGGTATTACAAAGTAATGGTTGCCAGGCTGGATTTAGAACAACATTTACGGTCCGATAAATACAGAAAATCTGAACATATTTCATCTTCAAACACATTAATTGTTGATTACTTGAGAAAACGGATCCGCCAACTTTTAAAAATATGGATGTTGCAGCAACGATTGTACCTCAAAGCTAATTCAGCAATGTTTTGAACGAAGGTTTCAATGTGCTGGAACAAAAATCGAAACAATAGTTACGAATGTTTTGGCACGCAATGCAAAAGATTATATGGAAAAAAATTAAATATATCTCAATCCTGGCCAATAATATTTCCGATATTAGTACAGTATTTTCGACCATACGAAGGTGTACAAGTTAGATTTTTAAGAGCAATCAGATGTAACATCCAACATTATCGTAAAGTACTTAACCAAGGTTTTAAGCGAATATAATTTAAACACAAAAATTGTGGCTTTTTGTGGAAACAATGCAAATTGCAATTTTGATGGTTATCAGAGACGAGGTTCGTCATTAGCAAACTGAAGTCAAGTATAAATCGACCTTTAATAGGCATTGGTTGCGGCGCATATATAGTGCATAACGCCGTTAAAACGATCGCCGATGGCTTACCATTTGATGTTGAAGTCGTTATTGTAAAAATATACTCAGTTTCCTACATTTACATAGTAAGAATTGAAACATTAAAACATTTTTGTGTACATGTCGATATTGAATATCTAGAATTTATAAAGCACTAAAGTCTTAGTTTTTACACATCGACAAATGTCCTACTATCTCAAATTTTTTTTTCAAAACCCTAGCTCAGAACTACGACTCCATGTTATTCATGCTCAAGCAAGCATCCACTTTTCATCAAGTTACTTAAAAGATTGAGGATAAAAAAAATTTGCCATTGAAGTTGTAAAAGAAGTTAACCTTGGAACAAAACACACAACTCCTTCCTCTGACTGTACGCAACTTAATGGTTCAGTTGCATCAAAATGGTTTTCTAGAAGAATTTATGAAGATTAGTGCTACAATTTTTTTAAACTGACATGAATATTTAAGAGAATGGGCTTCCTATTATAAAGACTTGCACTTTGAGTGGGTAACTTGTCCATGGTTCGAACAAGGGAAGAAATCCAAAACATTTTAGAGGAATCGGGTTTTATCAAACGAAAATGATACCGAAATATTTGATGGGTTTTCACTTATTACAAATTATGTCACATTAGAGAAGGTTTCAGAATGAAACAACTTAAATGTAGCTGTGAAAAATCGTTAGGTGGAACTATTTAACCATTTCGAAAATAAAAATTTTAATCAATTGCAGTGCTCAAAGCTATTATAATTTGAAAACTCAACGTCAATAAAACTTGTCTAGAATTTTATTCTTATTTAAAATCGTCATCATCTGTATTAAAACAAATTTATTCTTGACAGAATACAAAAACCGTGAAGTTATTGATTAATACTTGTTAGTAAAAGTAACTATTTCTTTTCCATTTTTGATTTATTTAATACTAATTTAGTGCTTCATATAAACTTTGTATTTTATTGAAATATTTGTTTTTTATTTGTGTATAATTTATGCAGAACACAATAAGCAATAACCAACTGTTAATTTGCATTTATTGTGTTAAAAGGTAAATACCCTGAAAATATTTCCTTGCTGCAAAAAATTCTGGTCACTTTTACCATACCATTAGTTTCATTACCCAAAAGTTGACCAAATTATCTCCAAAAAAAGGAAAAAGGACGAAATTGCAAAGCTGTGTATGGCACACAGACGAACAGACGCAACAAAATTATAATATTACTAGCATCTTTGCTATAAGTCATTCGAATATTTCTAGTAAACATTTTACAACTTCGTTAATTTAGTTATTATGGCAGACTAAGATGATTAGACTATTCTCCCGGAGATAAACATAAACAGTAAAAACACAACGTTACCAAATCACACACTAGTTACAATCAGCTATTTTTAAATAAGTCAAATTAAGTTCCGTAGTTAATTATTTTTTATAATATTTTATATTTCAATTGTAATAAATGCCAAGCAAACTATATATTTTTAATTTTTTTTATTTTTTTTTTAGCATGTAGTAGTGAATGGACCTCCGTCAAAGAACCTAACATAAAAATCATCCGTTTAAGGATTTTTAATCTATAACAAAACTACAGATATTAACGGGAATTGATGCAATCGTTTTCGAGATATTTTGAGTATCGAATTTGTAATGCAATTTTTGGAAAACGCGTTTATTGTTTTAGAACGTGCTTACATTTAGATAAAATCGTATTTATTTATTTATTTATTTATTTATTTATTTATTGTAGTCATAAATGCCTGTCTTGTACATTAACATTTAAAGGATAGGTTTGCTGCTAAAGATTTAAAGAATTTAATTTTTTTTTTCGACTTTATTTAAAATTTTTGTAACAAGTAATTAAAGAATATGTAAAAATTCAAAGAAGCTCGCAAACGTGCATCGCTCTTTATTTATATTGGTGGGATTTTCGGGATAAAAAAAATAAAATAAATATTTATTCTTGAGTCCATTAAATCTATAATAAATGTTATTAATTTTTTATATTTATTTAAACAAATTACAATACCTACATCACGATTTACATAAGATATTAATTTTGTATTGTAATAAATTGTGTGTCATTTATATACATAATTGTTTAATTAATTTATCAAAAATAACAATAAATAATTTTGAAACATCAAACCATAACTCTACTCATGCAAATGAAAGACAATAAAAAATTCGCCATAATACGAAATAAATATAAAATCAAATATCATCAATAACAACAATTTAAATAAAATATTAATCACTATCACTATTTAGTACACATAAACGAAATTCCCTGATAAGGTCTGTTTGTATGTCCGGGCTAAGCACGAAAACTACTCAATAATTTTGATTCGGTACATAAGTAGAATAGTGCCGTCCCTATTGAAGGTCACTATACCTAAAGTCTATAATTTCTGTCAGTGACTCATTTAATACCAATCACCAAAGCATGAAGCGGCGGAAGAAATATCTTATGCAAGTATAAATGATTTAAAACTTTGACACTCTGTTAACAGGGCAGAGACTTAAAGCTTAAAATACATTGTTGTCATATTTCTCGAGCCTTAAATATCAATCAGCTGATCGCATTTAAAATAGTGGTTTTCCATGGTATTCGGGAAAGAAATCTTGAAGTAAACACTTTGAATGCTGCAGAAATATGTGGCATTTTAAAGAAAATTTCTTTATGCACAGTGTTCAGGATTTTAAATAATCATTATGAAGAAGGCGACCAAAAAAAAGCAAAGCAGACAAGAGGACGGAAAAAAAAGTCTATGGTTTCTTTTTCAAAAATGAAATACTAAAAATAAAAAAAATTAAGACTTACTAATTGAAAAGAATGAAATTGTTCTATGGTGACGGAAATATTTGGAAAAAACACGGGAGTTACGGGAAAAAGAGAAAGAATTGTATTACACTGACGAAACATGGGTCATTGAAGGGCACACGGTTGGGAAGATACTGCGAGATCTGAACATTAAAGATTCGAAGCAGGCATTTATGGAAGGATTTTCGGCAGGACTACGCAATGCTAGTGGAAAAGGTAGTCGTCTTATAATAATTCATATTGAAAGTGTGTCTGGTTTTTTAGATGGCAACCTTAACGTTTTCGAATTTCGAAAACTAGGGGACTATCATGAAAACATGAACGTCGATGTTTTTAAGGGATGGTTGTTTTCGATTTTGTCGACGCCAAGAAAAAATTCCGACTTCTGCGTCTAAAAAGGCGGAGATATGCCAATAGCTCATCTCAAAAAACATTAAATTTGACGAAACAATGCTTAAATGCAGCTAGTGAGGGTTTAATAAAAATATATCAAATATGCTATTGAGGAAATCACACGGAAAAAAATATTAGTGTTGAGACTGCCACCCGACCATTTTGAACTTGTTCCTCCGATTCAGATATGTTTCTAGACAGCAATTTTGCTGATGAATAAATGGGAGCTGCATTATCTATATCACACCCCTGAGGATGACACTAGACGTACCCTGGTTGGTCCGAAACGAACAAATCAGAAGGTAAATGCACTAGATGGCCAGTCAGAGGAGCAGGTAAGCAACAAACTTTCGATTAATATGCATAAAATACCTTAAGGGCACCTAAAGTTTAAAAATAAAGGTCATTTTTTGCTGACTGTATTAGTTCATACCTAAAATAATTACGTAAGTTCAGGATACAATTAGGATTAAGTGTAAGAATACCCATGTGATCAAAATCTCGCCATATTGTATTTTTATTTTTTTTTATAATATAGGGCGTTATTTACTTATTTTTTTATTTATTTATGTTGTTGATGAACAAATTGAAGAAGCTTTCTTATGGAATTGAGTCACTAGCAAGCAGTTCTCGTTTCACTCAACTGAAGAATGGTAGGTGTCGTTTATTGCAATATAGAAAATTAAATTCGAGGAAATACCACCATAGTCTAGTAGAAGTTTTAATTCATTTTTGACAACTGTACTATTAACTTTAACATGGCCATGCTACCAAAGATTGATCACGAGGTCACCATAGTAAAATAAACATTCAATCAAATCGAAACATAAACTCGCGTACATTACGTCATATTTATGAAAATTCCATCAATTCAATTTAAAAATAATCTCCGTAATAAATAGTCAAAATGTATTATTTTGAAGCAAACTTTTGTTTTTTATACGTTTATAGTGACGAGCTCCATTATTTATTTAATTAGTCAAAAAATTACCATAAATTATTTTGATACATCTCATCAGGTGGGCTACGAGAACATAGGCCTTGTTAAAATCACAATAATGATAATTAAAAGTACAAAAACCTCACAATAAGATAAAAATAATATTCAAGTCAACATAAGCATTATATAAAAAAAACCGGAATTTTAATAAAATACCCATAATAGGTGCCGCGGTTTAGCACAGAAATTCGATATTTATTGATCAATAGAAAATAATGGCTTAAATAAATATAAAACAAGTAGTCAGAACACATAAATAAGATTATTCAATATTAATAAAATTATAACTTTATACGTTATTAGTAGTAAGAAACTATAATATACAGGACGATTTAAAAAACCACATTATTGTTTTATCATTATATTTGCAGTTCCGCTTCCGCATTTTACGCACATTTGTGATTTTGATCTTAATGCATCTTTATTCCCAAAAATTAGATATCACGTTTTCTTCTGCCATACTTCACACACATCAGAAGTCTCTTGAGCTTTTAGGAGCGCCTACTCGCAGTGTTATCCAACGTTGCCAGATAGTCTGTATTTCGAGCATTTATTTAAATGGGCGTCATAGCATTTACCGCCAATAGTTGTTTCCTAACCTAAACTTGTTATTTTAAAGCCTCAGATTCATAAACCCATGTTTTTCATGCTGTTCTAATAATTTCCATTTTCTGATTTTGTGGATATAATAGGTTATTAATGTCATTATTTTGTGATATAATACTATTATGGCTTTTATTTGTTCTCTCTGTAACAAATCCTATTCCTCCCAAGGTAATTTAAAGAAACATTTAGGGGAAGTTCATAATACAGTAAGTGAAAAGAGTGTTATTAACAATCTTGAGTGTCTCGAAGGATGTGCTATAAGTTTTAGACTAACCACAGGTGTAAGAGATCACTTGCATCATATTCATGGACATGCAATTATTAGAATTCAGTACTTTGGATGGTAAGTAGTGAGATTTAAGACAAGCAAGCATTACTTACATTATTAAAATCCTCCAAAAGGTGTTAATGTGGAGAGTCTAAGAAGATTTACAAAGAAGTGTTCTTGTTCTTTTTTAGATTTCTATATATGGCTGAACAACATTCAGAAGTTTTCGAATTCAGCTTATATTAATCAAAGTGCATTACTATTTATTTATTATTGAGGAGCTTAATGCTGCTATTAATTAATCAACAGATTTTGAAAGAAGACGTGAGGTATGTAAGATTTGTTTTGAATCGGGTGTAGAAAAGTAGAAGTTTATTAGGAAATGTAAAATTATAGATTGACCAAGAAGAAATGTCTAAGATAATTTATACCTACTCTTATACCTACTATTGGGATGAAAATCAGAAATTTGGTACTGAATTTACAGGATTTGAGAGAATGAATATGGTACAGAAAGAAAATGAAATAACTAGATAAAGGAGTAGGGAAAAACAGCTTTTTTTCTAAATAAAATAAAAGGTTTTCTTAAAACTATTAACATTAATTATACATAATATGACAGTTTGTTCTTTTTCAGAGTTATCCTCATTTTTCTGCTGTATATAAAACCAAGTTGTTGTTGGGCTGCAATTTTAAAATTATACATATAGATAATATATTGATTTTTTTGAGTGTATTTGTCTATTTTAGTATATATGAAGATCTGTTTTTAAGAGATTTGTAAATTGAGGTGTTGGTATTAATATAAATAGGTGTTTTTAATTTTTGTTTTTTAATAAATACAGAGGTTATTAGAGTCACAGTAGGATTATATATTGTATTAAATTTTGTCCAAGTACAGTTTATGTATTTGTGTTAGCATATATGAAGGGTAAGATATGATTGATATGATATTTGTTTTTAATAGATATGGAAATTGAGGTGTTGGTATTAATATAAATAGGTGTTTTTAATTTTTGTTTTTTAATAAATACAGAGGTTATTAGAGTCACAGTAGGATTATATATTGTATTAAATTTTGTCCAAGTACAGTTTATGTATTTGTGTTAGCATATATGAAGGGTAAGATATGATTGATATGATATTTGTTTTTAATAGATATGGAAATTGAGGTGTTGGTATTATTAAAAGTTGTTTTTAATTTTTGTTTTTTAATTAATAAAAAACTTATTACACTCACTGTAGGTTTATATGTTTTATTAAATTTTGTTTAAGTACACTTTATAAAGTTTGTTTCTATCTTTACCTTTATCTAACACTAGAGGGTCTGTTGTGTAATTGCATATTTGCATTAAATAAAAATTTTAAAAAATAATCAGTAAGAATTTTTATTTCCTGAAATATTTTCTAAAAAAAAAAGGATTTTTTAGTCATTTTGCAATAAAATCTGGAAACAAAATTCATTTGCAAATATTCCTTATATAGCTGTAGTATCAAGGAAATGTTCATTAATTTCCCATGAGGGAGTGTGGACATTAAAATGATTTTATGGGGTTTTGTATCAAGCACAAATCTTCATGAAATGTTGTTGAACCTGAACCTCCCCTACCCGTAAATCCGTCACTGATTTATGTATTCAAATTAAAATATAAATTTCCAAATGATAAATATAATGGAAATTAATACAAAACGTAACAAAAATCAGTTGATGCCTTTGTGAAACTTTATTAAAGTATTTATTACCACATATTGATTGATTTTTAAAGAATATCTGGCTGCTAAAATACGTGCTGTAGGAATTGAATCATCCCAGCAAGCACATTTCACGATTCAAATCTCGCGCCAAGCCAAGTTGGTAAGGATACGTAAATCAATGAATGTGCGGAATACAAATCTGGCAACGTTGGATAACACTGCGAGTAGACGCTCCTGAGCTTTTGACTTTGGGGAACAAAGCCGGTTTTGGAGGCGAGTTAAAATGTGGTATATTCTTCTTATGCAGTTTTTCTGATTTTAGAGTTCTAAATTTTTTAAGTTGCATGGTTGATTTTGCGCTTTTTTTCCTTTATCCATTTTGCTGCTTTTCTTGTAACATACATATCTTGCAACATGTCCACATAAGATTGCACCTTCCTGTGATCTGCGATTGCTGCAATACTTAGAAAAGATGTAGCGGAAAGACGGCTAACATCGCGTAGTGGGTAAATCCGCGCATAGCAGTTTTTCTACTGTAACTATCTATTTTGAATAATTTAATAGTACTGTCATGTAGCGACAAATATAAAAAATAAGTGCAACGGTTTTGGCACTCTTCACGGAAGCTATTATTTCACTTACAGTCGCCGTAATGAAAACACATGTTCTGGTGTAAAAAAGTGAGCCGCGATTTTTAAAGGTAGGTTGAAGGCTATCACCAAAATTATATTTTTTAATGTAACGAACTTATACTGTATTCTTTTCCAAGTATTTTTCTGCCTGAATCGTTTAATTTTCTTTATTTTTAACAAATTTATTAGAAAAAAATAGCAGCCATTATTAATGGGGTTATTTCGCGCAATGTCGCAGGTGTAACTCTTGCGTACGTGAACTTACTCTACACCATGATTTCCATTTAAGACTGCGTTTTTATAATATTTTTTTGATTACAGATACCTAGAAAGCACGAAAGAGTATTCAATAAATGCAATTGGACCTTGGAAATACTAAATGCAGCTGTAGCAGAAATAAAATCTGACTGACCAATTTGAGCTGTAGGAAAATGATTTAATACTTCTGCGTCAACCTTGCGAGATAAGCTAAAACTACCGATTGTAACGGCTCTAAATATAGGATAAAAAACAATATTTCCAACAGGCCAAGAAAGAGAATTAGCAGAGCATGTTTTTCGGAATAACTCCGTTACAACTTAAGGAATTGGTCTTTAGTTATGCAGAAAGAATAAAAATAACTCACAACTTTAACGTTAATCACGAACAACTGGCAAGGACTGCTTAAAGTTATTTCTAAAAAACAACGATATTAGTATTAGGGAACCGGTAAGTACTAGTGATAACAGGTTCCAGGCATTTAATAAAGAAGGAACAAGGTATTTTGATAATTTGGAAGAAATCTTAAAAAAAAAAACATAATTTTGAGCCAAACCGGATTATTAATATAGATGAGACAGGGATTTGCACGGTTCAAAAGCCTTCTAAAATCTTAAGTCCAAAAGGCCAGTGTCGCAGATGGTGGCACACTCAGAATCTGGTTTATAGGTTCCGACGCAGAAAGGTTTAAATGCGAGTATATAGATGTAGAAAGTGTACCAAAGTTGTCTGGGGAAAGCTCGGACGGACTCATTGATGAGTCCACCGTCGGTAGCTAGGACGAAACATCTCTTTTAGGGTCAAAAAAATTAGATTGTGACGGATCGATCGCTTCGATACGGGGCGGTCTCGTTTACAACATGGCGACCGTGACAGGACCTAACACAGCAAGGGTTGTCTAGATTGCTGGTTTATAGCAATGGGCCTGTAAAAGACCCTAAAAGCGTCCGCATCTGCAGTTTCATCAGGAAACACTTTCTATACATGCGGGATCTAACGATCTCGTCTGCATACAAAGTATTTGCCTTGGCGGGGTGATATCGCAGATGGCGGCACACTCAGAATCTGGTTTATAGGTTCCGATGTAGAAAAGTTTAAATACGAGTATGTAGATGTAGAAAGTGTACCAAAGGTGTCTGGGAAAAGCTCCGACGGACCCACTGATGAGTCCACCGTCGGTAGCTAGGACGAAACATCTCTTTTAGGGTCAAAAAAATTAGATTGTGACGGACCGATCGCTTCGACACGAGGGCAGTCTTGTTTATAACACCAGAAACAAGTGGAGTGTGTCATTTCGTGGGAACGAGGCAAAACCGTTAAAATTGTTGGAGCATTTAGCGCTTCAGGAATATTTATTCCGTCGATGTGCATTTTTCCTCGGCAAAGGCATTCTCCCCAATTAGAAGAAGGTGGACCATTAAGTGCAGAGTATTTATTTTCCAAAATGGTTGTATCAATGCAGATCTATTTTTTGAGTGGCTAAAACACAAGTATTGAAAGACAATGGAATTGTTATGGTGTTTCTTCTGCCATATACCTTATACCGACTCCAACCTAACATTGTACGGTTCAATAAAAAACGCCTACAATAGAGAATGTGACGCTTATCTCAGGGCGATTCTCATAAGAAAATTACTCATTATGAGCTGGCGAATTTGTTTAACAGAGCATATATTAATGCAGCTGCATTAGAAAAAGCATAAGCAGGTTTTAGAGCTGCTGGTATGTTCCCATTTCAGCCAGATAAATTTAATTCCAACAATTTTGCCTCCGCACAATATTTAAATCCTGTGGAATGTATTGAGAAAAAGACTAACCAAAGAGAAAATTTACCAGCTGGACAATCAGAATGTGCACAGCCCGTCCAAAGAGACACTGTTAGAACTTGTAACCTAGTCCATTGAAAGAAGTAAATCATACAAGTCCACGGCATATGAAAAAGAAAATGAAATTAAAAGAGCCATTGCTATAGAAACAAAAGCTAAAACAGTTCGCAATAACAAGGCAAAAGAAAATAAAAAATTTACGAGGAATAAAAAAATTGTCTGTAAAGTAGTGTAATTAAAAATAATCCTGGATTGTTTAACTCACGTATTTTTTACTTATGGGACAGTTCATCTTTACACTCCGATCGCGACTCGGGTTTGCTAAGACAAAATGAATAGAAGAAGATTTTGAAATCGAGATTTTTAATATATTTTTCTCAGTTTATCGATGGTTTAGCCAGATTTTAAAAAAATTGATGTTTTGATTTAAAAAAAGGTGAATTTGTATTTTTTTATAGTCTAGATCAAAAGCTGAGGTATCCTTACATCGATATAGTGACTTTCCAAAATGGACTTTTTTAGTATTTTTGAAAAATAAAGCCGTGAATATGAGAATGTTTGTTAAATTCGCGTGAATGCGGCGTTTCCCTTTGCGGCTACTAAATGAAATGTGTGGAATGAGTTGCATTCATAAGGAACTGTCTAATGTTCATCGCTTTATTTTTCGAAAATAACAAATAATCTATTTCGGAATGTTTCGATCTAGACTATCAAAAAAAAATATGCCATTTTTGAGATATAAGAGTTTTTATATTTTCTCAAGATCAAAAACCAATTTTTCGAAAATATAACTATGCTGAGAAATAAATACATCATAAACCTTAATTTCAGTTTTTTTTTATTCACACGAATTGAAAACAGTATGATTTTACACTGGGGCATCGCAAATTGACGTAAAATACCCCTTATATAAATAAAAATTTAAATCAGCATAATGTCACTCCTACTCTACTTTATTGCTTAATGTCTTTCAAAATTGTTTCTTTTACGAAAATCTTTAGTAAAAAAAAACAATAATTCGTTTCAAATCCTATAAAATAACTGCCAAGTTAATATTTAACAAGGTTTGAAAAGCAGTGCATAATTGCTTCAAAAATTTAAAAATTACACTAGACAGCTGTTCGATATATTCTATCAAATAGTAAAACCCATCTTTCACATGATGTATTTCTCTTTTATTTCCTAAATAATTTAGTTTACTGCCTGAATTCACCTTTTGTAAAAAAGTTGGAACGAGCCATATAATCCCTCCATAATGGTAAGCGGATCTAGCATTGTAAATTTATTGTATGTGTGGGAAAGACTTACAATTGTACTTTTATTATTCCATTAACTTTTGTAAGTGTACATTTTTAAAGTTTAGGACTACAAAATCATATGGCACATGAAATTATTTCGGAATGGTTATAGTCAATAACATGAAATTCAATAAAATATTGTAGAAAAGTTAAGGATGTTAGCCAATTTAGCTTAAAATAATGAAAACACTCTAAAATAAAGCGCATCTTAGGCAAAGGAAAAAATTGTTTTCTCCCATTAATGACCGCCATCTCAGTTAAACTTGGCTGAAGAATAAGCTTAAAATAATTGGCAATTTTTTCTAATTTCACCGAAAATAGCTTATATAAACTAAGCACTGTTTATAATTTTTTTATTCAATTTGAAATTGTGATAAAATCGTATAACACAACGTATCCAAATACTGTAACATTACTAGAGAAAATTACTACTATAAATTTATAATTTTCAACACATCCTCTCATACAGCAATACATAACAAATCCTCACACCTTAACTCTCAAAACCTTGCGACATAACCTAGCAAAATCCACAGAACCATTAATACACCTATGAACATCACAGATTTTAACATAGGAAACAAATAGCAATCAACAACAAATACGAAACAAACTTAATCGACAGTATTCTCAAAAATAAACTGAAGACTATGTCATTAATTTATCTCACAACACAAGAACACAACAAATCAAAACAATTAGTTATGTAGGCAATGCTTCCAACAAAATTAAAACGACACTATTAAAAAGACAAAATACTAATACTGCTTTCAAAACGAATATATATATATATATATATATATATATATATATATATATATATATATTGAATAGGAATCGACACAAGATGACCTAATGACCATATTATAAATACTCGACTAGTCTAAACAATTTCAATTAAAATATCTAAGATACAATATAAATTTATTATTTAGATAGTAATAAGTAGTCAGTAGGTATATTAATTAATTAGAGTCATTAATATTTACAAATAATATGGACCAAAGCATAATTAAAAGCTTACATGATTATAAAAATCATATATAATGCTAAATTCATAATGAATTTTTAGACATAATTGTAAAATAAACAATATATAAATATTAATACAATAAGATCATATTATAAATTGATCATAAGAATAATAAGGTACAAACATTAGATGTGATAGTGAAGGTAAAGTGATAATGAAGAGTGAAAATCTTCAAGTAAAATAAAAAACATAACGATCGGTTTTTGCAACAATAATGTTTTGAAAAGGAACAAAAGGTGAACATAGTGTGAAACCAGTCACGAAAAGTACTTTTAAATAATAAATAAGGTTCATTGAATTATTTTTAATATAAATTAGACAGTTAACAGTAGTATTAAGAAAATAATTTTAATTAAAACAGATAAGAACATAGAATAAATTTAAGAAAATGTTTGATATTGACATTAAAATTAGATATTATAAATTAATTTTATGTAGTGGAGTAAAATAAGTTATATTAGAATGTAAGGAAAATTCTAATATTTAATATTTTAATATTAAGAAAACATAATTTAGCATCTTCAAACAATAATTTTCAATAATTAGTTAATTATAGATTTCAATATTTTCATGTCAAACCATTTTGTTTTATAATTTTTAATATTAAAAATTGTTTTAGGAAGGCTAAATTATGTATAATTAGATAGGTAAAATAATAGAGTTTAATTTTTATAGTATTTATTGTCATGCATATGATTGGATAAATCCAGGAAATGGTAAAATTGGAAAATTTTCATCAATTTTAAAATTCTTGACAGCCATTTTGTTTGACAAGAATGCCAAGAAAAGGGTGATTTTTCATCAAGTAACCCGATGCCGAGCCAATCAGAATGATTAATTAAGTCAGCTGGAGGCATACTATATGAAGAAAAATCACAAAAATTCGGGAGAGTTGCAAAAAAGTATTGTTACTGAGAGGTGTAAAAGAAAAGTTTCTCCTCAAAACAAATTTTTACATAACCTTAAAATTTTCACGACAAGATCATAAAGCCACGTGCGAGATCTTTTGTTTTTTTTAAGTAAATATTTTTAAAAAAGTTATGAAAGTAAATAAATATTAAATAAAGTTTAATTAATCAATATTTAAAAAAAAAATAATTTAAATTAAATTTAATGTCATTAAGAAATAGCAACTCCAACTAACATCAAGAAAATTTTGTAAAACCCGATTGTGTCAAATAAAAGTTCAAGAAATTATACCTGGCTGGTATAAATACCAACATTTCATAGAAGTAGACAATTCCTGGACATTTCCAAAAATAATTAAGACAGTGTTTAATAAAGAATATCTACTTACTTGATAGTAGGTATTTTTAAACAATTATCCCAATCCAATTTGATGGTAAAAGAAGACAAGGAAACACAAATATACCTTTTTAATTGTTTATAAATAAACAAACACATAAGGATCAAGGTATTTAAAAATATAATATTACCACATATATATTAGACATTATAAAATCATTAGAACTAATTTATAATCACTTGTTAAAATTAATAATCCGCACTTTACACATTTTTTTTTAATTTTTAAAATAAATAAAAGTCAAACAAATTTCAACTGAACACGAGACCATCATATTTGACAAACAACTCTTGACAGTTAAGTGGAGTGACATTATAATTAACAGTAGCCATAAGGTGCAATTAATTTTTAATTTTAATAAAGCTGATCTAGATAATAGGTATTTCAAAATAATTTTATAAACCGTATTAATATCATTTTGATTTATAATAAATTTATCTTGATTGTTTATACAATTCAGTGGTTTTAATTGGCAGTAGATAAAAGGTAATTTCAACTTATGAGAATCTGAACTCACTTGGGATAGTTTCAGGGGAAGCGAGCTAGTTATATTAAGGGGAAATTAAAAGAGAAAATAGATTTATTAAAATTTTGTTAATAATAATATATGTATTTTTAAGTTAATCCGAAGAATAAATACAGTGCTGTTATCTTATCTTAGATAGGATACAGTAACTGGGCGCTCAAGGAAAAATTAAAAATACATATCGTGGTTTAGAATAAAATATAAATAGTAGTATTTTTATTAGAGCAAGAGAAAACTTATTTAATTCACATTCACCAATTTGTCAAATTTAAAAAAAAAAACAAAATATTCAAAATTTTAGTATTCTAAATCCTCTTCGGGCAGTTGCATGAAGCGTGTGTGGGCGACGAAAATAAACCTCTGACGATATGCGTTAGGTCCCGCATCAAGTTTTTCAACGCAATATATATATATATATATATATATATATATATATATATATATATATATATATATATATATATATATATATACAAAGATAAGAACTGCGAAGAGCAAAAATGCGTAGTTAATAAATGTAATTGAAAATATTATTAATATATATTCAAATCATATTGGTAAGTTACTTAATAATTATAAGTTAGATTAATACTCTAACTATTTAATTAATAATTATAGAAATGTCCGGAAGAAGAGATAAATAAATTTTCGAAAGCTTGACAGAATCAAAAAAAGATTTTTCTCCTTTAACTCCTACAAATTTAAACAGACTGCATTCCCAATATCCCTAGTTTGGAATACTATATATATATATATATATATATATATATATATATATATATATATATATATATATATATATATATATATATAATAAAGATAAGAACTGCGAAGAGCAAAAATGCGTAGTTAATAAATTAAATTGTGGCTAATGCCAAAAAAGTTACATAGGTCAAACAGGCCGCACTTTTAGTATTAGAATTACACAAAAGAAATCACTTATACAAAAAACACTATTTAGCGTACGGAATACATCTTTTATCTCAAAGCCACAGCCTTGATGAAAACCTCAAAATACTACATATCGAAAATAAAAGCAAAAGTTGACTGTACTAGAATCATTAGAGATTAACTTAAGAATACAGATTACATTTTAATGTCCAATTAGATGTTAATAATTCATCATTGTTAAATTTATTTAATAGGAATTGCTCTGGTTTTTCCTTATTACGGTCGAACAATTAAAATTCGAGCTTGAATTTTTAAATAAGTACCTGAACACCTTTATTAATATTTATTTTGTAAGTTTTTTTTGTCATTGCCAATTTGACACCTGACGAAGCAGCACGGATACGAAACATATCATGTCTCTTTAAAATATAATTTTAAATAAATAATAAAAAAAGTGATGATCTGAACCAGTTTGGTTTATTTTCATATTATAAACTTGTTTTATTAGAAAGACTTTTTTTATCAGTTTCCATACAAAATTAACAGATACAAATTATAAAATTGAAATTAAAAATAACGTACATTTACCATTATGCAGTAATTTCCGACATATGTGTAAGTGTGCATCCAAGAGTCTAAAAATGGTATTATTCATACATTTTTCTTTTGAAGGGAGAAAACTAAAATTGCTAGTCGTTTTCCTTATTTACGATTAATTTTTTTAGAATCTGCAAATCTTTTCCCTTAATCTAAAATGTGACAGACACTAACAGGGAACTCTCTTTTATTCTATGTAGTGCTATAGGTAATACCAAAAAGACCTAGTTACATAGTATGTTTCTTATATTATGTACTCTATTCAAATATTTAGTTATTCCTTATAATGGTAAATCAAAATTTACTCAGTAGTTTCATTAATCTAAAATGTGACACTACCAGGGAACTTTCTTTTGTTCTATGTACTGCTATAGGTAATACCAAAAAGACCTAGTTACATAGTATGTTTCTTATATTATGTACTCTATTCGAATATTTAGTTATTCCTTATAATGGTAAATCAAAATTTACTCAGTAGTTCCATTAATCTAAAATGTGACACTACCAGGAAATTTTCTTTTATTCTATGCAATGCTATAGGTAATACCAAAAAGACCTGTTACATAGTATGTTTCTTATATTATGTACTCTATTCGAATATTTAATTATTCCTTATAATGGTAAATCAAAATTTACTCAGTAGTTCCATTAATCTAAAATGTGACACTACCAGGGAATTTTCTTTTATTCTATGCAGTGCTATAGGTAATACCAAAAAGACCTAGTTACATAGTATGTTTCTTATATTATGTACTCTATTGGAATATTTAGTTATTCCTTATAATGGTAAATCAAAATTTACTCAGTAGTTCCATTAATCTAAAATGTGACACTACCAGGGAATTTTCTTTTATTCTATGCAGTGCTATAGGTAATACCAAAAAGACCTAGTTACATAGTATGTTTCTTATATTATGTACTCTATTGGAATATTTAGTTATTCCTTATAATGAAAATTAAAATTTACTCAGTAGTTCCATTAATCTAAAATGTGACACTACCAGGGAATTTTCTTTTATTCTATGCAGTGCTATAGGTAATACCAAAAAGACCTAGTTACATAGTATGTTTCTTATATTATGTACTCTACTGGAATATTTAGTTATTCCTTATAATGGTAAATCAAAATTTACTCAATAGTTCCATTAATCTAAAATGTGACACTCCCAGGGAACTTTCTTTTATTCTATGTAGTGCTATAGGTAATACCAAAAAGACCTAGCTACATAAAATGTTTCTTATATTATTTACTCTATTCGAATATTTAGTTATTCCTTATAAAGGTAAATCAAGATTTACTCAGTAGTTCCCTTAATCTAAAATGTGACACTACCAGGGCACTTTCTTTTATTCTTTGTAGTGCTATAGGTAATACCAAAAAGACCTAGCTACATAGTATGTATCATATATTATTTACTCTATTCGAATATTTAGTTATTCCTTATAATGGTATATATGTTACATGCCACCTTTAAAGAACGATTAATCGTACACCCGGTACGTAAGCCCGTCATCCGATGTCATTACAGCCGGCACCAGGCAGGTACGCCAAAAAAGACCAAAAGTAGCACAAAAGAAAGCGAAACCCAGGTTAAAAGCAAAACGAACGTGTAAAAACGAGTGATGAATGATTCCAAATGCATTGTGTGCGGGAAATTAGAACCGTATGGCAGAATGGCCAGAAATCGGACCCGATTTTGGCACGTCTGAGAATGGATTCTGGGGCACAATGAGTGCCTTTTGTTCAGTTTGTTGGAGTAGTATTCACTGTATTGACGGAGTTTCCGGTCGGTCGGCGGTGTTGTGTATAAAGGTATTAAAAATTTAGGCTTAAAGTTACATTGATGTACTAATACGCATACACAAAAGACAATTACTCTATGTGGTCCAGTGTTTCTTGGTTTTATTATCCTATATTATTATTATTATTATTATTATATTTATTTTGCAAATAAGGTATTTTGATGCTTAATTTTTGATACTATGGATCTCGTTACGTTATTTATATGTGTATTAGAGAACCAAACATCCACCACGAGAGGTATGCTTCTGTTAATTTATCCCATAAATAATAAACGAAATGAATCATTCAGGGGTGTGTATTATATTACTATTTTGTAGGCGAAGATTACCGAAACGGCTACTTACTGGCAAATGATATTGGTCTAATAGAGCCTTAAGGACAAAATAACCGAATAAGTTTTGTTCTCCCGTTTTTTTTTATAAAAAAATATATTTAAATACTTTAAATATGAAACTAAATTAAATTACTTGTGATAAAATAAGTAAATTATAGTGGTTCGCGTTGTTTTTTCACTCTATTTAAAACGACAATATGCCATCAGGTAGACACTATAATGGAGCTAAAGTGACAAAAATTGTATCTTTATATAACGAGTAACATAAAGAAAAGGACATCCTGCAATGCTTCGAGACTGAATATTTTTAAAAGGTATCGAAAGATTGAACATTTCATACGGAGACTTAGTCAAGAGTGCAAGAAGTGTACGTAAGACAAATTAATGTTGATTCGATAACAGCAAAACAGGATTATAAAAATCAGTATTCTGAAATTATCGCGAGCCGAATTACGATTTCTACAGGTTTTATAGTTCCAAGTCCGCGGTCACCTTTTGTAGTTCTCTCATATCCTATTATATCCTTCTTTAGAATTTTTCCGTTGTCTTCTCTTCATTTAGTCTTGATCCCCTTTTTTGTTATGCAGCCTACCGTTTGTGTATGTCTGCGTTAAACTTCATGTTAGCAAGAACCATGTAGTCGGTGTATATTTCCGGTCCTTTTCTGTCAATAAGCACATAGTCTACAATTGATTTTTCTTTCCTACTTTCCATCACTCTGGTGTACTTGTGGATAACTTTGTGTTTGAAGAATGTATTGATAGTACGTTGTTTTCTAGCATACTCTTGCCGTTATTATTCCTGTAACTTTCTCCATGCAGTCCTAGTATCTGATATTTCCATTATTGCTTTTCTTTACTATTTGTATTTCCTAAGATCAGACACCTCCCTTTTGCTTTCTCTGTTAGTTTATTTAATTCATCCCAGTATATCTCTTTCAGTTCTACGATTGTCATCGTTTCTCCCTACATTCACTCTATTTTTAACTAAATACATTTCCAATTTTTGCTGACATACTCATTTCTGATTATGTATCCAACTCCTTCTGCTGCTTCATACTCTGCTGAGTAGAAGTAGATGTTCTCCGTATGTCTTTTTTTCTTTTCTCAGTTATTGCCAGTACATCTATGTACCTCAGTTTTTTTCAGATTCCACTGTCAGTTCTTGTTTTTTTTTTTATTTATAGTCCTTATATTCCAAGTAGCCACATTTATCTTTATACTTATTTTTGTTTTACCTAGTTTACTACCATTTTTCTGTTCAATTATTGTGTTTTCTTTTTTTTTCCTTTGCTGTGTCAGTGTCAGTGTGATCTCTTTGCTAATTTCTTTCCTCCGTTAGTTTTTTGTTCGTGAATATGTTTTTGTGGATCGAGATCGTATTCCCCTGTTCTGTTTGTTCACTTCCTGTTCCATCTCTTCCTGTTCTACGCTGCTACACTGTCTGTCTTTGGTCTCAATTTCTTTCAATGTATAAGTCCATTGTTAATTGTAATTTTTTGATATCCAATGTTTACTATTTTCTTTTCTCTTTCAGTCCTGGTCCTATCCCTCAGCTGTTTTTGTATATGTATCTCGTGTCATATCGTTGTCTATAAATATGCTTTCCCTTTAAGCTTTGCCTTATTCTGCATTATCATCTATGCCTTTTTTAATCTCATGTGCTTCTATAGTTATCACTTTTGCGTTTAGTTTCATCTCCATGAATTGTTCTACCTTTTCTTTAATGTTGTTACCGGTTTTGTTAGTTTCTTTTAGTAAAATATTATTTCTTCTTAACCCCCTTCTTGTTTTTCAATCCTGCTTTATAAATTCATGATTTTGTGTTCGAGTCTTAAGTTTTTTCATCGCCACTTCTTCTTTGTCTTTAGCTCCAGTTTTTTTTTGTTTAACTTCTCTATTTGTTTCCTGCAGTTCTATTTTCAGCTGTATATTCTGAGTGTTGCAGAAATAGTGGCGGCCCTAAAATAGTGTCTTATGGTATTTTAACTAATCTGAAAACCAATTATCAACAAATATTACTTTATAGCAATTTTGAAAGAATTCAATTAAAGAGCAAATATCCGTTTGGAAACGGTAATAAAACACAAAAAGTTCCTGATGACTCGATCAAAGGGCCCCATGTCTTGAAACTCCGTGGATATAAAACGAATATTCGAAGTCCCACTTTTAGTTTGTCACATATTATTCCGATAGTTATACAAGCAATTGATTCATGAAATCTAAAAATAACTAGTAAAAAAAGCCTTTGACTTTACTTCAAACAAAACAGTTAAAGATATAAAAACATTAAAAGGATATAACAAAAGATAAAAAAAAGTGCAATAAAAATATTACCCTTATATTTTAATTGACTCATCAATTTTAAATAAAATGAGAGAAAAAAATTCGATTAACTGACTCTGGTGCCACGCTTAACAATTTATTTTTTAAAAAGTAATACGTTCAGATTCTTAACATCAACAATGTGGAAATAGAAATACATAGTATACTTATAGCTCCATCCAAATGGTTTCTAACATTTATATATATATATATATATATATATATATATATATATATATATATATATATATATACATAAATGTATTATCATTTTAGGCGTTAAAAACGTATTTTAGATTATTTACAATTCTCAATTCCGATTCATCAATTTTGGTGTATGGTGTTTAAACACAGTAAAGCTTTTAAGATTTACTTAAGGCGACAGTTTTGCAACTTAATCCTACATTATACCAGTGTAAAAATTATTTTTCCTTGACAATATTCAACACTCATTTATTGAAAACATAAGCATCAAACATTCCCCACTTCAATATGCAAGAAAACAACCATCCTATATTTATTCTCCTTTTTACAGAATGTTATGTTTATTAAGTTGGCAAAATAAGTGCCAAGCCACCGTTTTACAGTCCTTTATTTTGCCATCTCTTTATTCAGCTGTAAGTTTAAAGACTGGGAATCTGCTTAACTTTCTTTTTTTTCTGACAAATAAAGAGACAAACAATAATTGTCTCGCAGGACAATTGCAGCACTAACTCACGGCGCAGAGATGGCGGATAACAGTGTCGCTATTGAAGCACTTGCTAACAGTGTTGCCATATTATTAGGTTGCATTAAAATATCAATTGAAAGTTACTAAGTGTATAAATCATCGTTTTTCAATTATTAAAAAAATCAATATTCCCAAAACAGATATTTAAAGATTGCATCAACACTGTATGAGAGATTAAAATCTTGGTTAATTTTCGTTTCATATCGTCTCCTGGCGCCACTATAATTCTTGCACCTTGCGTAAAGTTGGAATAGTTTTAAAATATCTAATATTTTCGTGTAAGCAAGAGAATACTTTAAAGCTTTGTTTCCTTAACATTAATCTCGTGATAAAAAGTGCGGAAAACTCCAAAATAATCGAGAAGCTCCAGATCCGACAGCGCTGTTTCGTCCTCGTATGAGACTCATCAGGCCATCGCATCCGATTCAACCCATCATCTCAAAATTGTGTCCTACAAATTATTTTTAGAATGAATAAATAAGAAATACGAATAGCCACATCTCGACGGATCACTCAATAACACAAGAGCAACACAAACCGATAATGTTTTATAAAACCGCCATGGAATGGCGCGACGTCAAATTAAAAAAGAAATATATCAAAACTCGATACACGAAACATGCTACCCAAAGGATAGATATCGCATTATTCGGCACCGTCGACCAAACCAATCACAAATTCGGTATTTCTATCAAGGTGTCGCCCCACAATCTCCCCATGAGAGCTGCTGCGCCAGTGTAATATTAAAAAAAAAGAAAATTTTCGGCTGTGCGAACATAACATTGTTAATAAACATGACTTTGGTGTGAATTGAATATATTTACTTAAAGTATTTGTTATGAATATACAAATATGAATGTAACGATAATTTGATGTGGATAATTTGCACCACTAACCATCATTTAATATCAAAACAAGAAATTTATTTTATAAAATACCTACCAACAAACTGTTAAATGTGACAACACTGTCTACTTCTGACTAAGCAATATATCTTAATTTGCTTGTGTTATTCAAATGAGTTGTCTCCAAAGTGTGCCAAGCCACATCCGAACGGGTTTGCATGTGTTTGAGTTCCAAGATTGCATCGCGACTTTGTGAACAGCCATCGGGACAAATCGTTTCAAATTGGTGCTTTTAAAATAAAATATTTTAAAATGGAATAGCTTGACATAAATGTTTTTTTTTTTTGGGCGAAGTTCGGGCAAAGACTTCCTTGTTAGAGTATTTTCTAAATCGTTTGGGTAATATCAAAAATCTCTGGTAAAACAGATAATTAAGATACACAGGGCTAATGTTCTGGAACGGCTTAATTAAGGGCTAAGGGAAAGTGATAGCAGATCAAGTTTTCTTCAATATTCGAAGCTGGAGTCCTTCTATTTGATTGTGCATTCCATATGCCAGTGACATTAATAACTGCCAAATGTCAATGTCATTTATAACTTTTTTAAATGTAGTTTTGTATGGTATTAGTTAAGTAATATAGAATATTTTTTGTATAGCGTACCCTATGGATAAATTCAACTGTTTCGAAAACATTGAAATTATAATTTAAAGCACTCATTTTACCCTTAGCCTACCCTTTTATCCTCTCTCCTAGTTAAAATTTCAAATTCCATAATAAGTAGGTATTTACCTAAATAAATTTTTAATAATGTATTTGACTTTTCCCTAACATTAGTTTTTGATTGGTGGTATCCATTTTTCTGATTCAAATGGCAGAGGGAATAGAAGTTTTCAAAATATATCTGTATCGCCGCATATTAAAAATATCATAGACCCAAATAATAATGAACATCGAAGTTCTTAATAGATTGAATCAACAGAAAGTAACGTTGGAAAGAGAGTTGCTTTGGTGAGATTATACGGCCTCACCGTTCAAAGGGTTCTTATGAAGGGGCAACATTGGTCACTGGCTGATGAGCTCAATCATCAAGGAGCGAAACGCGACCCAGCACAATTAGTGTGTCACGTTGTCGTATAACAACATCATTGAGTAGTGTTTGGCACAGGTAGGGTAGTATAATCTGAAGTGAGTGCCGAACATCGTGCCAGGGTGCATCTGATGTTCCAAATTCCGGAGCTAAACGTACTTGGTTGCACGGAAAAAATGCACTCTAGCCTGGCAGTGTACTTTCATGGAGTAGTCTGCAATGCGAACAACCGCATCGCAGCACCATGTTAACACTGTCAGGTGAATCAAAGCGTCAGGGTAAGATTAGGACATTATATAAATAATATAATGCATTGCACCGATCCTGCCATGAAAGCGCAAACTGGCATTTGCACAGCTGCACGGGATAACGGATCTGGGAAATTAGATGTCCTCTATATCGGTGCTTTTATCTACAGCTTGCGTAAGTGGTCGTAATGTTGTTTCACGTCAAAAAAAGGAAAACTTTTTACCTTGAGCCAGTTAAGAGAGGTGATTACTGAAAGCGATAATCGAAAGATCCAGGGCAAACGATCAGTCGAGAGACGCCAGAATTCGTGACTGAAGAATTTACGAAGATGGTTTGGTCGCACATGGGCTGATTTGGATCGCCAACCTCCAAAGGGAGATATTGTAAATAAAAGAAGTTCTTCGCCATCATTTTCTTTTCACACACATTTTCCCAACCCTGTATACAATAAATAAGCAAAAGATGTTTGCCATTTCCTTATGAAACAAGCAATTATCTGACACACAGTTCACACCAGACATCATGCAATGTGCAAATTATCAAGTGTTATCTAGAGAATCATAAAAAGCAACGGGTGTTCTATTTAAAATAAGTAATTGGAAAATTTATTTTCAAATATTTTCAGCTCAGACTGAAAATTATTTTTGTACCGAACTTCATTCGATTTTCTAATGCTAGTAAGGTCACTCAAACGACATTTCTGACCATTTTAAATATATATATATATATATATATATATATATATATAATAACTCTCTCTATTTGTTACTTTTCCCCTTCCCTATATCTAAAATGTCACTTTCAGACAATTCTGTAACTCCGCGTTTCAATTTAGGGCGACACCCGGTTAAAAATCAAAATTTGGACACAATAGTTTTTTTCTTGAAAAACGGCTAGAGTAGGGCAAAATAACTTTGAGAGAGAGATATCGGAAATGAAGAAATGAATACAAAGAAAAATGTAACATAAAGGATGATCTATTTAAAAGTAAGTTTTAGACAACTTCCGGTATAACCGGAACTCGCACAAGATCACTGAAGAGAGCCTCAATGAAAATCCCATTACACAAATTTGCAGGATTCAAATCGCATTAATTCCCAAGATATTCTAATGGACGGTCACCATCATACATCCTGTATATAAATGAAAATATTTTTCCAAGCTACAAGGTAAATAATTACTAACAAAAGCCGTTGCCAATCTCCAATGATTAGTTTAATTTGACAATTAGATCTAGGTACCGGATTAAACTAATAATTACGAGTAATTGTCAATTTAAACGCTTAATTAAGTGTAATTGCTGTTTAAACTGTCAATTAAATAATATTGACTAATGAAACTACTAACCATAGTATTTGTTTCGATATATCAGTTACCAAAAATATCATAGAAGTTATATCACCCCGTCTTCAGGGCCAATATATGGGGGATCCATGAATTAACTTTGAATTGTACTCAATAGTCTTACAGAAGATGCTGAAGTTTACCATCCAAATCCCTCAACAAATTATGTGATTTGGTACGAAAAAAATTAGAGCACTTATCGCTTCCTTAGGAAGGTGACATTTTGCACCCAGATCGGGTTTAGATACAGAGAAAAGGAACTAAGAACTTTAACTTAACCACCCCATATACTAATATTTGGAGGTATATTGTTGTACTGCAAACATTAGTTGTGAAAATATTAGATGACCAAGTTCGGATACATACTAAACTCGGAAAATTTCGTTTGAAACAAATAATTATGTTAAAAATTAACCAGTGACAAGGATTACAAAGAAAAAAACATTTTTAAAAACATTCATGACTTTATATGTTATTAAGTTAAAATAACAACCTTTATTGTGCCCAGTTTGATATAGTTTTGTGCTCATGTAACTGTTGTTATTTTTTATTTTTCACTCTAGGTTAAATGATTCCAATTTAGAAACAAGATATGTGACCTTCATTCAACTAACCACCGAGACAGGGATTATTTGTTTCCAATCCAAATTTGAAAACATGGTGAAACAACCTCTTTTTTTTTTAGTTTTACGCCCCTTTTATTTAGACTTCGCAAAATGTTGTATGCCGCGTCACCTATCGACATGGTTCTTAAGGAGTAGCGATTTCAAGCGGGTTTTCTGTATAAGTATTCTTGGCATACTTAGGTATTTGTAAATTGGTTATCCGTTTCCTTTGCAGTTGTGGATAAATAATATTGGTTTTAGGGATAGGTCATGTCGATTATTTTTCTTATAATTAGAACTTGGCTTTAAAAATCTCTTTAAATATGCATTTTAATAAGTCTATTATTGATACTTTGGGCGAATTCAGCCATTTTCTTTGTAACTGGTCATTCTAGAGGTAGTGGTTGAATCTGTGTGCTTTATTATTTGACGTAATCAGTCTACAGCAAAATCAAGTAATTATATTGTATATTTTCGTTATTATCGTCGAGTTCAATATATTAAATTATTTTCGTTTTACGCGCTTAAAAATTTCCAAAATATTGACTCCCGATATTTTCCTTTAATTTCCGGGGGCCAACTTTTTAAACCAGTTTTAGCAAGCTATTATCATAGTTTTGAAATTTTATGATAGTTTTTTTTGTTCCTTGTTTTCATGTAAGGCTTATTCTTGAAGCTTTGCCGTCCTTAATAGAGATTCTACTTACATTTCCGACATTAAATACATTTGTTGGCGAATGCGTTATATTTGATTCACTTTGGCTACAGTATCAAACTACTCACAAGGGGATATTAAAACATCCGAGAGCTGTTTCGTTTCCAAGTATTCCATTAGTCGAAACCATTTTTTAGCGACTGCAGCCCGACAGCAATTACTCACAAACAAATTAATAGCTGTATTGTTCGAATTTGTAAGAAAAAGAAATATAGAATCGTATTATAAAAGAAACTGTAATTTTCGTTGACAAACTACGTCTTTTTGGCTTTATTATTTTCAACTACAGCTAACAAGCATTTTTATTAAAGTAAAATTCATAATTTAGTTCAAGTATCATGAGTTTTATTTGGATAATATGAAGAGTCTATCTGTAGAGACTAAGTCTTCCCATAGTTACCATTTTATAAGTGTTAAACTACAAATGGCGCCTTAAATTTGAACTTTGGGAAGAGTAACTTCAGGAAGTAAGTTTGCATTTTGTAGCAGGTAAATCATAAAAACCCACCCAACATATAATTGCCACGGCAAGAGCTAGCTGACTCAAGCACTGTGGATTTAAAAAAAAATGGAACTTAATATCATTACCTAATCCACTTTAATCACTTATAAACCATCCAGTGAATAAGTCATTAAGCAATAAGTGTTTATAGTGGCGCCCAATATGGCACTTTATTTGAATTTATTATCCCTCTTTTTATTGAAACTGATTTAACTCATCTATAAATTTCAGTTCCTTTGAGGGTTACACTAATTGGTAGAAAGGACCTTATCTCCTGTTTCTATACTTATATTCTTAGAATTGAAAGAATACATTTTTATTCAACTTTCAGCAAAATTTTAATTGTTGAAGATTATATATTTTTAATTACTGAATACACTCATCTGTGTTAAAACATTTTATCTATTAATTAATGTTAATATATTAAAATTTTGTATTTTATCGGAATATTATGCACTCAACGTAAATAGCACAAGTCGAAACAAATCTCAAACGAAACACCTGTCGGACGTAAAACTCTAAAGGTAAAATTAATAAGCCAAGAGGCGGAACCAGGAGGTACGACCCGAGCTTAAACCCATAATCATTGGGCTTAGCACAGTAGCGCCTACTTTTTTTCTTAAGCGGGACAAATTAAGTTTCAATTAAGTTAAGTGAACCGTTTATAGTAGGCTATCATTTAGGTGATGAGTATATTTATGATTTCACTTTGGTTAGCCGTAGTTGGGGTTTATAAAAATACCATTATTATAAAGAGAAGGCCTAAAAAATGACACCAGGATATGATATTTTTGAGGTCGGAAATTCCATGATTTGTTAAATTAATAGCTAAAAGTATTATTTCTATTTTAGTCATATGCAGAACAACCACGAATTATTACATTCAAATTTAATTTCGCGAAAATTGCTTGAAATGTGTGTTGTTTAAGCATGCATCTTATTTTCAATATAAATCTAAAAACATATTACGGAAGAATGGCAGCAATTTTGTATTGTGGGTGTGAAGTTCGCATATTTCCAAATCTTCGTTATGAATGGCCAACCCCAACAGATAATGCTGTCAAATCCAACCATGATTTTCCAGCGTCTACATCACAGCAAACAGAAAAATCAACGTGATCCAGATACCTTTAACGTACACTGACCAGAAGCCAAAACTACAGTATACCAAAGTCTCTCCTCCCCCCCCCCCCCGCTCTCAACAAGTTGAATCTGTTGAAAGTCACGCAGATAAGTTAGCAGAAGCATTGACTTTTCAGTTCCAACTAAGCAAAGCGTTTTTCAACTAGTATGTTAAATACTGCAACTCCAACGATACTGTAACACACCCAATTCAAGCAATATAACTCTCCATAGCTCACCTAAGACGAACAAAATGTGCTTACGCTGACACAAAACCATCTCTTTCAAAGTCCTAGAGGCTATTCTTCTTCAAACTGTTCAGAAAAATGGAACAAATACAATGAGAAAACAGCTTTTGTATCCCTTCCTTTTCACTCCAATAGTAGCCGTATTTCCAGGTTGAGATGGAGCTTCCTAGAGTAGGTGTGGGCGAGAATATCCACAATCTCTACAAGAAAATTTCATGACGTTCTCGAAGAAGCGGCTCAGTCACATTTGACTCCAATACCAAATGCTACGAGTCCAGACTGGACATCAACCCATAGAAAAGGATCAGTGAAACCTGCTTAAGTGGAAACCCCTTGGCATTCACTGGACTGTTAGTGGTTATATTTATATTGTTAATTGAACCTACTGTGACCTTTTTTCTCCAGTTAAATCTCGACTTTCTCGTGTATTCGAGTAAAATTCTTTCATCCTTTCGGATAGCAGTTTTCTTAAAATTTATTTGATTAGTTCCATGTCATTATCAACTTTGACAGTAACCCTTCATGAGTGTGTTGATTTTTACAGTATCTCATTTCAATCTATTTTGATTTTTTATTTGGATCCACTGTGTAGTAATCATAATATCTTAATTAATTTTTTTTATATTTGAGTTTAATTTTCACTCCTGTCAATGCTTTTCTATGTTACTGTCGTTATAAAATTTTTAATTCTGTTGTGTAACTTACCTTAGCAACATCTAGTCTACAGGTCCCTAAACCTTCAAGAAATCGATAATTTTTGAGAAATGGAATCGTGTGCTTTACGTTATGACCCTGTAATTTGTAGCAAACTTTTTTCGCTATACCTGTTCTGCGTGGGTAATGACCAGCGAGACACGTATTTCTTTAATTTAAAAATAGTTAGTGGGTTACTTATTTAATTTTGAGCTGAAAATGTTGACGATTGTTATTTAACAAATTTATTTCAGCTCACTGTTGTTACCCAGGTACTCGCAGTCGGGTCGTTTTTACGCTATAATCCCTTTTAAATTTTTTGACATTTCAAAGAAAAAGGCTTGACTTCACTTTTCCTATTTGAATTACCCAAAAGAAGTGAAGTTATAATTTCAATTTATATTGTCTATCCTTTGGGATTTTGGGTTGTAAAACAATTTAAATTATTCCGACTTCAGTTGATTAGTTGTCTTATCTTTTACATGTTTCGTGGTGTTTTTCAGTTATTTTTTACCAGAATAAATCTGGAGTCAGGAATTTTAGCGGTTTTGCACGTTCCAATGAAGCAATTCTTTTAAACCCCCAATAATAACGTAGTGGTTCTTTCTAGGGGTTCTTTGACGAGGTCAGCAGGAATACCACGGACACAGAGATTACGAAACCAGGAAACATTACGACAGATGGGAATAGAAAATACGATCATAAAAGATATAGAAACAAAAAAAATAATCTGGTCCGGTCATATACAACGAATGGTTGACTCGTGACTGCCCAAACAAACTATGATTTGGTAAACAGAATACCGTAGAAGAAGGGGAAGAACAGGGAGACTTTGGATAAAGGAAATAAGGAAAGACGCCCGTAACCTTCAAGATGGGCAGTGTAGAAATCGGACAACGTGCCCGAACGTTCAAAACCAACACATTAAATATTATTAAAAAACTCTCATTTTTATTCGGTATATTTTACACTTACCTTCAATGTCTCAAATAGTGTTCAACATTTACAAAATATATATTGCAATAAATATATTTTATTGATAAATTTTGCCTATAGTTCTATAAACTGTTCGACTCACCCTGTACATGTGGCATATATGAGGCCTGCATGCGGACATTCCGGTGTGTTTTCTTTTTTAGGTTTGGAAATATATTCCATTCATGCATTTACGAACTCAAATATTCAGATACCAAATAACTAAAACAAATATTCTATCCTAATTTTATTAGCTCTATATTTAAATATTACACGGTAGAATAATTTGTCTTCCAGAAGAGGAAGTTATCGACAAAAAGAGCTCCACGTTTAATTCTAATATTATTCTACCAAATACATTTATCAAAACGTCTAACTTCGGATACCACATTATATTTACTCAAGAATATTTAGTATTGTATGTATATTTTATAAAGCCTTTCTTTAAGGCAGGTTTTGTTCAAATTTGAATATAATACCTACAAAAAATGTGAGTTTAAGTGGTACTTGTAGCAAGGTGTATGGACACCCTATAATAATGTCATTAATTTCATAATGGGTCTCTACTAGCATAATTTTGTTATTTTTTAGTGGCAAGAAGTATTACAGATGATATAAGACATCTTTACTGCTTCCAGCGACATTTTTCTTTAATGCAAATGTGTGTTTTTATAAATGATGTCAACAAATAAGGGGAATTATTACAAATTTGTTCATTGTAAATAATGGTATAATACCTTCTAATTAATTATATTATACGAACATTTTACTGTAGGTAATAGTAAGAATCTGTAAGTCGACAAAAGGAATTTTTAACTACATGAGCAAGTTTAGTAGTGAAAAAATAATACAAATACCTCGAAAATTAGAAGTGCTAGAGGGAGTGCCACAGTTTACTTGTAAATATTAAGCTTTAGTAGCTGCGTAGATACAGTTAGTTCAGTGAGAGAGTACCCATCTGTCATAAACATAAAAAAAAAGACTTTTTAGATATGTGCATATTAACTGTATATAAATAATAAAAAGACAAACAGCAAAATATAATTCTTCTAGTCCAAGCCATATGTCGCAAAAAACTGACGTTATGTATAAAGCAAGATAGAAAGAGGCAACTGAGACAAACGAGTCATTTCGTCGTATGAATATAAACGTTCTTTTGACTTCAGTCAAAATATTATTGTATTGGCAATCATCTTTGAAAGTTTTATTTATATTGTATTGTTGAGAAATTTCGGTCATTTAAAAGTGACGATAGTTTTAGATAAAAGCTTTAAATTATTGTTTTACAATTTATTACCGGAAAATATGTATTATTTTTATTAAAAACCTATAACTAGATACATAAAATTTACTAACCTTCAAATCTGTCGCCGGAGTCTAAATGCCCCATACTTCGTATGTAACTTTGAAACGTTTTCGCACTATTTTATTCACGTGTAATAACCATGCAGAGAGAGAGAGAGAGAGAGAGAGAGAGAGAGAGATTTAATTTGTCCTTTTAGAAAATGCTTGGTGAAACTCTTAAGAGGAAAGTACAACAGCTTGCGCTTAATTTGTGTGAATATTTCCAATTAGAGTCCTGTAGAATCTATTTCATCTGTGCAAGAGGTAAAGACATACTTTAATTTTGGGAAATAAATATTTTCAAATAGGTATCATTATTTTTAGAGAATAATCGCAGCACTTAAAATATCAAGGAAAACCCTATATATCATTAGAAAAAGGAAAGAAACAAGCCAATCATTTCCTCTTCTGGAAAAAATAGACCTTTCGAAAACAAAAAACCTCAGATTTTTTCTAAGGAACCGAAAGGAAAACCCTAAATACACTCTACAATATCTACCAAAAAAAGTAAGAGGAAAATCTCTCTTATAATCATAGTCATTAAAGTTAAGTATCCTGTGCGGATCCTATAGAAGCAAGTTGATTCCCGGTAAAAAAGAGACAGAAACTTTTCCACGAATAGTACCTATTTTTCTAATGGCGGAGTTAAGTACGACATTCCAAACGTTATTGAAAACCCTGTTATCTGATCGTCACTAGAAAGAGAGGTACTACTTATTCAAAACGCCGTTTCTTTCGAAGCGTGAGCCAACTTACTTCTATAGGATACGCAATCTATATATTTAACTTTTATATCTATAGTTATAATATAAGCTAACCTTAAAAGTAGTTTTACTGGTCTACATTTAACAATCTTAATGTCTTTTTAATTTTTAGAAAAGCATATTGCTCTAAAAAGCTTAAATACTGAACTCACCGACAAAGAGATTGTGTCTAAGGGTAAATCATCTTTAACTATTCTGCGATGTGAGAAGAGCATTAATTAAAAGAATTTGTACTGCTTCTGCAAGGGCTCATTTTCTTCGAGAATATATCAACTTTTATCAATTTTTCGCCAACATTTTTTGAGCGTCTTGCTCTTTATATTGATCAGTTTATTGGACTGTGACTTTAAACTAACTTATGAATAGCAAGTAGTGAAACAAGGATAAACTATCAATCTTGTTTTTATTTAATAGCCATTTCTCAGAAATTTGTTGACTTTCCGTCGTTATATGTGTAATTGGTGCTTGGTCAGCCTTTGCCAAAACGATACTGGAATAAACTCTACTGAAACCCGTTCCATCTTATTGACTACCTAGCCTTATTAAGTTTTTCACTGTAAAAAGAAATCAGGAAACATTCAGAGAAGACAAAAAAGAAATTAATAGAATGAGGTGAAAATTTATCCAAGCTCGAAAATGATTATAAAGGTCAAATTAGAGATTTTGAAAACCAGATATCCAAATGTGCTATAATATCTGTTAAAACAGCTAAACTAAGTAATATAATCAAAATTCAACCAACCTGTTGATTGGTACAGAGCAGAGTTGTAGAATAAGGATTCACAACTAAAATGAAGAGATTTTGACACTAAAAGGACAAAAATCAGTTATCATGTAATGTTGAACAGCCTAACTTAAAATTAGGAATATGGCAAATTAAATTATTCGTTTAACAACAAAGGCATCTCATAAAATAAAAATTGAATAAAATACTACTTGTCCGATCTAAACACCATCAAAAATATATCATAGTAAGTATAAATAAATTTTCGTAGTTCTTACCAATGTAAAAAAATGCTTATTTGAAGTGTTTGCTGGTAAATCGCCTCTTTACGTTTTGTGATAATTTTTTGTCTTTTTAATATTTTTATTGTTATTATATTCTGATGGCGAATCCGAAAATGTAACGGAATTTTCAATGTTCTATCTAGTTCCGTTTTTCGGTGCAATAGACACGTCTTTATGAATATAAACATTATGTTGACTTATTAGTTTTAATTCAGTTCAGACGAATATTATTGATGACGCTTGGGTATTTTCTCTCTTGACATGTAGATGGGATAGTTAGTTTGAGATATATATTTTCAACAATATGTTTTAAAATCATTTAATGTGAAATTATAAAAAAAAAATAGTTTCAGAATTCTTATAATTAGCCCTATTAAATGATATCACTCCGATTATAAAAATCTTTTTTTACTGAACCAAACTTGAAAATTTACCGCTAATTTTTGACTATTGAGTAGCGTTAATAATATACAAAATTCCAGCAAAATACGTCTACTTAATCCAGAGAAATGCGACTGTAACATACATGTAGATGATTAACTGATCCTATAAAGTTTTTTTTTTCTTTATAAAATAAAGAGGCTTAAAAATTAAAGTATTCATTAATCTCTGAAAAATTGTATTATTAAGGGCATATTTTATTATCACATTGCATTCAGTTGAATTGACTTTATTGAAACTTCCTTTCAACAATACTAATGGAAATAAATAATGAGCTATCCTTCTAGATAAACGTATAAATAAAACCGCTCTCGTCGTCTATATTTTAAACTCAACATAATCACTGGCATAAATCATATCTATAACTTAGATTTTCATTTAACTGACCTGTAAATTAGAGCAAAACTGACAGTGAAAATAAAACTAAAATCTGTTAACCATTATCTTAGATATTGCTATTTTCTATTTCGTAATTTTGTTAAAAATATCACCGTAAATATAACTTTTCATATCATTTTTGTTAATAGAATAACAAAAATATTTTACTAAAAGTCTTCGTTCAACTCAAGATCTATTTTAAACAATTAAAACTCTCCTAATTTATCTTTATTTCTGAAATGTTATTTTGGCATTTTGGAAAATTATATTTTTAAAAAATGCTGAGTTAAGAAGGTATAACAGAAATAAGAAATATATAAATACTGGAAGAGAAACGAATGCTGATACATACACAAACACCCAACCAATACACTTTATCGTTATGTTTCTAACATACTCTCATATTTATGAAAATGAAGAACAGGTCATAAAATTAATTTTAAGGGAGCGTATTTAATTTTTCCAAATATTCAGTCATAATCCTTAAACAAATACACTTTATCGTTATGTTTCTAACATACTCTCATATTTATGAAAATGAAGAATAGGTAATAAAATTAATTTTAAGGCAGCGTATTTAATTTTTCCAAATATTCAGTTATAATCCTTAAACTTCGTCATTTTTATGTCATTTCATGATTGTGTCTCACATGAAAGCTGGTGAACGATTCAATTAAAATATACCACTTGAAATTTTAAGGGTGCATAGAGATATTTAACGGAACACCAAATCCGTAATTCCGCCGTGAACATTTCAATTTATGCGACGAAAATACTGTGTGAATAAGTTCGAGGTGAAACTGAGTACCAGAACTCGTCCGAGTAAGATGAACGTTGCGAGCCACCAGTTTTGATATGCAAACTTGCAATGTGACATAGACACGTAACATTTCTTAGCTGCTGCAGCTGCTGGATGCATCCAAACTTAGTAGGCGACGCGGTAACACTGCGGTGTTGTGTTCATGTGTGCACATTTATATATTAAAATTCTTACCTTTTTAAATGAACGAAACGTCGCCAGACGCTCTACTTGGTGTGTACTTATTGCGAAGCGATTGCAAAGTTACACAGTTAAATAAAGAAGATAAAATATTTAAAATCGCCTGTAAGTCATGTACGATGGTCCACAACACTGTAAAAGACGTAGAAGGTGTTCCACGTAAGTGTAAAGAGCGATGGGGTTGCTCCACCGGATTATAGGTATCTTTTTTATCCATATGCAAAATGCCCGAAAGAAATTTTAACCGTGACTAACTTGAATCCAAACTTAACACGTGGATAGGGCTTCCTATGAAAAATCCACACATTTCTCCTTAACGCCATTATCTCTAGGAATCTTTGTTTAGAAAGAACGATATATCACAGGAATCAGTCATATTATTTCTAACAATATCCCACTATCAATCCAACTTCGATTGATGACTAACCTTTTAAATTATTCCTATCAAAATGCAACACACCATAATTGTTTAAAATTTGACGAGATTGAAACATTATCGGTATGCTTTCTAGATGGGATTAGATGAAACATACAGCACTCTATATGAGTATAGTTTACTCATCTGTCTTAAATTTTTTCCTCAAAAGAAAACAAACTAAACACTACACGTAACATAAGTAAAAGATGGTGTATTTTATATTAGTCCAGCCCTCAATATACATGTCTGAAACTCTTTCTCTCGAATACAAAAGACTTCATCCTACACTTCTGCCAATTCATTACGTACAACCATAAAAAGTAACTTGTGAAGGTTAACATCGTGTCTCTTAATATTACCCCTAAACACTACGTAAATATTCACCTTATAACAAACGCGCAGCACAAAATCAATCAAAATTATCATTAAATTTATATTGATACTTAATTAAATATCTTGTCGATCTAGACTTGGATTTACTGGATTACTCTCATAACAAATTATCAAAAAAGGTTAACTGTTTTCTAATTACCTTCTTTCGTACCTTCCAAACAAGATCCCCTCCATCATGACTAAGTTACGAACAGATCAAATCAAATTCTTCTACCAAGGGACCTCTTCTACAGACCTTACGGTTTCCCAAATTAAACTATCAATACTCCTTTCGTCTAAAATAAAAAAACGATATTACAACTTATCTTTCATATTTTAATATGTCTTTCAAAAATCCTAGAACACGACATATAATCCTCCATTTCCAACGTTTCTGTAAAGCCAATTTTGTTCAAAACATCAAATTTATGGAAAATTCTTTGCTCTATTCATTTGACTATGATAAAAATAGCCATGAAGCACAACCAAAACCAAAGTAACTTGTTTACTAATGTATCCAACATGATAAAATTTAACATGATTGTCACTTACGGTTGTACCAACTTCTACATTCGCGCAAGATTTAAATTCAAAAGTCGGTAATCATAGAAGATGATAAAAAACGAAAAGCTCGATTTCAAGGTAATATTTTATTAAAAAATTATAAACTTCAAGCAGATAATTTAATACACACACTGTATAATCAGATTCGTGTGATGTGAACATGTGAACAAAAGATCTTTCGGGTATACACCGAAACTAGGAAGTGAATCGTTTGACAAAGTTGGAGTCATCGGCTGAACCATACTGCTCCCAACTCATTATACATATTCAAAATACTGTTGATAAGAGAGGATTGACACTGTCGATGGAAAGTAATATTATTGAATGCTAACGAGAATCCCCAGGAATGAGTTGCATCAAGGAACATATAATTGAACCTAATTCGCGACTTCTTTTCCTGAAGAGGCAAAAACTGCGAATCGTGGCAGAATTGCTAACAAGAGATTGTTACCTGCGAAGCCATCTTCATAGGATTGGCATCACGGATGATCCAGTATGCAGATGATGCCTGGGGAAGGATGAAACTCTTGACTATGTTCTGAGGAAGAGACATTTTGGAGATACAGTATCATGAGAAGCAGTCAGGTAAGGTTAGGTAACCAGGATGCTTGGATTCGCCAAGGCGATCGACCTCTAATGACGTGCGGTTATGATGGGATGTAATGGGCCAAACGAGACACAAGTACCAAAGATCAGGTTATCATCACCCTTGTTCATTTATTCATTCAAGATGATCAGGACAAATGTAAAAGAGATACTTAAATTTCTTTCTCCATGTATCTTATTTAAAATATAATTCTCCGCAACATTATCTAATTGCTATAGTAAACTCTAACAGAACGTAGAAAGCTGTACAAACTTACTAAAGATTTTCTTTGAGAATACATTTTAAATAATGTAAACAATGAAAATTTATGTAATTTAGAAATTTGCAAGCTCTAAATTTACAACTTGGGTACCCTTTATCTTAACAATCGTTAGGATCTTTAGAATACAATTGGATGCATGACATCAGAATGACAAGAACGACAATAAATAAACCTTTTCGGAAAATTAACTAAGAGCTATTTCCTGCCAGTAAAAAATTGATGTAGTCTTTTATTAGTTGTTAACTTGCAGAAATAAATATAAAGCTTCCTCTAATACTCCGGATATTCATGGTGAGAAAGCAATTAAATTTTGAAAATAATTTGTAGACTAAACAAAATATTTACTTTCTTCACGTAAATATGTAATGTTTATTTATCTTTACGGCCTTAGCTAAGTTAACTGTTGCTTAAATTCTCTTAATAACTATTATTTAATGAGCTTTCATTAGTAGCAGATGTTTAATAATTTATAATGATCGGTAAGAATACCACAAAGACTGGTGATATTACTTTGGTGAAAATGATTATATTTTTTTATTTGCTAATTAAATGGTTTTTAATTGATTTATTAATTAATAGTAGTTTTACTTTTAGCTTTTTTTCGCATGTCATTAATGAAGAGGATCATTTAAAAAATATTGACTCATAGTCTTCTGACGTCATTTAAAAAAGATATAAAAAAACATTATGGCATATAAATAATAACCATTTTAATCCTTTTGTAGGATATAATAAACGCTTTTTATTGAAGACTTTTTTACAATAACTTAAATAAATTAAATTATCTACTGTATCAAAAATATTATATTTTGCGAGCGACTTTACTTAACTACGTAAACATGTATATAAAATACAAAAATTCGAAAGCATTTTCTTCTTCTTGTTAAGCTTATTGTATCCATCACTGGAGAAAAGCCTCCTTAACAGCCGCCATTGTTCTATATTGTGTTTTCGTCATCCAGTCATGCCCAATTATCCTTGTATATCATCTGGCGGGATAGTTGGTGGTTTTTCACTGCTTCTTTAATTGCTGGTGTTCTTTATTCTACAATTTTTCGTATCACCGATTGTTCTACACTCTATCAAGATATACCGCCTGTTCAATTTTATATAAATACCCTTTTCATTACATTTATTACCATGGATATCCGTCTTATTTCTGAACTCAGTATGCGCTCATTCAATTTAATGTTTATAATTATTCTCTCCATGATTCGTTGTGTCACTTATAATCCATGGCTTATATTTTATTTAGTGCTCATGTATCTGTGTAGATCTACTGTCAAGTTGTTTTTTTGCAATTCAAATTTTAGCAGTAGTATGTGTAATTGTCAACTTTCTCTATTTGCATATTTTCCAAAATTATGTTTTGGTTTTATTCTATGTCGTTAGTTAAATATTTTATTTTGTTGATTTGTTCTTGTTTGTGTCTGATTATCAAGGTAACGGCAAATCTCCAATGTGTAAGGTTTCCATCTATAATTATCCCTCCATTCGTCCAGTCAAGCTTTTAAAACATGCCTTCGAAGACCACTGTGAATAGGAGATATTGAGGCACCCTCTTTTATTATTCACCAAGCTTTTATTTGTTGTATTTACTGCCCATATTTCAATCCAGTCAACAATGTAACTCAATATTAACTATTAAACACATAGTCTTCTTTTAAAAAGTTGATGCTGGTAGCCGTTACTATGTGGTAGTTAATATTCTTCTCCTCTCCACAATAAGGTTCCTGTGAATTTCAATGAACCTAACAGAATATCTGCAGGAAAAACAGTACGCTACAAAGATTCTTAAATTTCTAGAGACTACCGGACTGGTTAATCAGATATAAATTCACAATCTAGACACTAGAAAGCCCAAGAGGCTGATGTGTCTCTAATCAATCTCTCTATACCTCTCTCTCTCTCTCTCTCAATCTAGTCAAAAGCCTCTTCAGAGTTCACCATTGCGACCCGCAGTGTGATAATATTTAATTGTTTGCACGTAATCTATCGCTTCACATCCTTGTTTACATCCAGTTTGTTCCCGAGGCTCATTTTTGTCTAGTTTGTTACTGAACCAGGCAGTTAGAATTTTCGACTCGATTATATAGCCAAAGACTATTATATAATCGAGTCGTGCAATAACAGGTTCACTTCTGTACTTCATCATTTCAACAAAGACTTTCTTCTAGTGCTTTCTTATTGCACATGTCCTATAGAGAATTTTTTATTTATAAAGCTGTTATTTCAGGTATTTCCTCGCGGCTCACGGATTACCTCGACTAGAGAAGAATTCATGGGATGGTTTGCTGATGGATCCAAGATGAAAGAAGGAGTCGGAATGAGAGTATTAGGGCCAAGTTTTGGGTCTGCCAAATCCCTAGGAGACACCCTCGACATGTTCCAAGCAAAAATTCAAACAATCCAAATTTGCGCTGACAAGTGTCTCAATAGAAATACTCAGAAAGCCCAAATATACATATTGTCAGACATCCAAGCCACGCTAAAAGCTCTCAGGTAAAATACCTAGTTTAAGTTGACCTGGGACTGCAGGCAAGTCCTAAAGCCATTGACAAGGAACAACAAGGCAACCCTGATATGGGTGCCAGGGTACAAGGAAAACGAGGAAGCGAAAAGCATCGCAAAAGAAGGAACAAAAATTCTTTTTTTTGACCCGGGACCTTCCTGTGGACTACCAAAAAGCCACATAGAAGGAGAGCTGGGAACAAAATCAAATAAGGGGGAATAAGGTTCGTACTCTCAGATAAGCGAAACAATTCATAAATCCATCGCCAAAGAACGTATAAATGCTTCTCAATCTTCCAAAATGGGATATTTGAGTAATTACAAATATCTTCACAGAACCCTGCCCTCTGGTATACCATCTGAAAAAAAAAATGGGCAAAGCTAGGAGCTATATTTGCCTTTTATGCAATCAGAGCCAAAACAACAGAATACCTGCTATGTAAATGCATGAAACTGTTCTACTAGAGGCTGAATCGTTATCATGATGCCTGAAGAAGCAAAACACCTACCTCCCAGAAGAATAGTAGACTTCATGAAAGGTTTAAATATTAAGGGTAACGCATAGAAGATCTTATAGGGCGACATGTAGAGAAGCAAAATAAATATCTACTCACAATCTACAATCTGCACAGTTCACATTTTCATCTTTGTCTGGAGGAGATGCTTTTCTTAATTCATAGAGGATTTTACAATATCTTTTTAATGTTATTTCATTTATTTGCGTGAATTCCTCTCCGTTATCATTAATTAATTTGGTTATATGTTTTTTTCCTCTCTCGTTCCAATTTTCAGTTATTTTGAGCTCTTTTGATCTTCTAAAGTTTCTCTTGTTTTTAAATTTTTTTTACTTTGTATTATTTTTCTTCATTTTTCTCCTAATAATATTGCATTTCTGTCATCTTGTTTGTTCGATTCTGCTATAATAATTTCTGTTCTTCGAAATTATCATAAATAAGAAAAATTTTTAATATCTTAATATCGAAATAATATATTTACAAAAAAAAAAGTACGTCACAACTACCAGCGATCGCGAAGAATCGTTTATATCAAAAAGCTATTTTATTTTTCATCTAACTAAAAAAATCTAATACTATAAGAGCAGACATAATCTATTCTAACACAGTTAGAGGCAAAACAGTATCTCAGATTAGAGGGTGATACCAGAAATGGGTGAAAGCCTTTACTATGGCAGTACACTGCCATCTGAACTCGAATAGATCTCTAGGAGATTAAATATTCTAATTGCGTAGAAGGCTGGGAGATGACGCTGCTTATATTACACTTCATAGTTTATCTGAAATAAATTGCTGAAAGGATTCGCTTTTCTTATATTCTGATGCGTTAGCCGATCCTGTATTGACGAGAATCAGTGAATTCGAAAGCGGTCTCCAGGTAGCGGTGCACTGCCATGGGAGAGGCTTCTAATATTTTCAGGTATTTTCTTGCAATCTAAATGTGTTAGAACAGAGTACACCTGATCTATTTTTTTAGTTGACTGACAGAACTGAAATAGATTCTCTAATATAAATGTATTTATATACCCAGCTGCAAGTATTTTGAATTCACCGTTGAACTATTTAAATTTTGAAACGCAGTGTGATGATATGACATGGTTAATTTACTTGTATTTCTGATATTTTTGTTATCAATATTTTTAGGACCTAGTAACGTGCTTTTCTGCAACATTTGACAGTTTGGATTATGCGATGTTTGAAAAACATTTCGCATCTTTAGATTTTTGAGACAAGTGATTCTTAATTTCAAAATAAACCTAAGTAACGATTATGTACTTTATAATACCATTCTTTCAAAAAACGTCTATATTCTAGACCATTTCATAAATAGTTCCTGATCCCTTCTTTTACGTGGCACAGTTCGTCATTCTCTTATGCTCTGGCACCCACATCAGTGTTACACTGTCATTCTTTGTCAATTGTTTTAGAGCTTGCCTGCAATCTCAAGTTAATTTAGACTCGATGTTGTTTGACTTGAGAGCTTTTTATGCTGCTTGGTCTTCTTAGATGTATATGTTGACCTTCTTCGTGTTCTATTTAGGAATTCGTGGGAACAAATTTGAACCGCATGCATTTTAGCTTATAAGATGTTAAAAGTGTTTCTTATGGATTTAGCAAGCCGAAAGCTTGCGTCTGATACTCCCACTCTAATTCCCTCTCTCATTTTAGATCCATTAGAACACTACCATTGAATTTTTTTCTGGTCGAGGTAATCCCTCTCGGGTAGTAGTTAGATTACTTCATTTAAAGTCATATCTCATAGACGTGAAATCTCTAGGTATGCCCCACAAAGTTTCCAGGTTGGAAGTTTTCTGTTTGGAATAGTTTAGGGGCATTTGTTGCTGCCGCTCTCATCACAGCTACGAGTAGTGGACGGTGATTCAGCATTGCCGCTGCAGATCATGATGACATAGCCCCCTTGACTCCTACGCTGACTAACCTCTGTATTTTTTGCAGCATTCTCTGAGCTCCTGCTAGCTGTGTTTTGGCCACCATATTAAGAATATCATTTTCGGTCTCCAGCCCCAAGTTTCTTCAAAGATCCTACGGTATGTCAAGCTTGTTACTATTGCCTTTTGGATAATCTTTTCAATGCAGCTATTCCAGGTCAGTTTTTGATCTATTATTACTTACAGATATTTAACCTCTTTGAGAAAGCTCATTATTATTCTATTTAAAATGAGAGCTTTCACGTTTAGTCCTTGTCTGTTTCGTTCCTTCCTCTGTACATCAGTTACTACTTGGGTATGAGGTAGTTTGAATAAGGCTTGTCAGAGTTCTTTCACTCTGGCTTCTAATAGTAAGAAGTAGATCATCAAGTATAGCTTTGCGTTGTAAATCCTGAATCATTCACTTTGCTCAGCAAGCTATCCATGACCAAGGACTACAGTAGAGACAATAAGAATCTTCCTTGGGGATTATCGAGTTACACTAGCTTCAAAATTAAACCATGTTAGTGAATTCGGAGTAAATTTTTATTGCGATTTTCATGTGGAAAAAATTATTTATATCGCCAAAAACTGTCAAGTCTAATACATAATAATAAATCTGAAATAACGACATATATAAACAACATATTTATATCTTTAAAAGGAAAATATATGAAACAAACTTTAGTGCCGTTTAAAACAAACGAATCTGTAGATTATTAACATTTATTATTTATTAACCAAGTGACACTAGATAAATCACGAATATAAGCATGTAGAAATTAACAAAAAGCGTAATTGTCGACTTCCTAGAAGATAAATTTATTATATTTATAGTTTAGCCTGAAAAGGCAGTACAAACATACTGGTAAAAATGTGGTTTTAAATCACGGCTTTATGGTTAACTAATATAAAGTTTTTAAGTTCGGACACAAAAAGAATATTCAATTAGGTAAATGAATGGAATCCGTTAGACGACAGACAGATCTTTAATAATATTTACCCAACAGGCTATGATATATGTAAGAATTTAAAAAATCACATGGTAACAAAGTTGACCAGTTTAATTATCTTTAAATAGATATGAACTGTCAGACAGCATAAAAGTCATCAGCTTGGGGCTTTTTTTGATCTAAAACTAGCCTAATAAATTCCCTAGTCAACTAACAAAATATTATTTATTAGTAATTCTGATATGAGTACGGAGGTTTTGTTATCCCTCTATTTAGGTCCACAGCAGAGTGTCAGCCAAAACTTTTTATGTTGTTAATAATAAAAACAAATTAACGTAAATTGTGTGGTTACGTTGCTGACTTAAAATAGTAATTCAAAAACAGTTAATTTACTTTAAGTGGCTCCTTGTTTTACGAATTACAGAAATAGCTCCAATTTTTATTATGAATACCATTCTGGAACACAGAGATTTCTATAAAACTAATGTGAATCTTGCACCGTGTTATTTTCCTAACATAAAGTACTACAAATACTATCTTTATTGAGACTCGAACTGTTCCATTTTATAAGGACACAAAAAATTATAAAACGAAAGTTTCAGCTGGATAGTTTCCGAACTTATGTAACGGGCCCTTTTTCACCACACCATATTTGATACATTGTAGTTCCTATAGTTTAAAGAGTTTTAATATTTTCACTTAAATGGTAGGGTAAACAATGTGAAAGGCATTTTTCTCGAGATTATTATTAGATAAGATTGTCTCGTTCGTATGTTCGGGCCCAAGAAATGGTGTTTCAACCGCGAGCTTGTCTACTATTTTATTTCCCTCTATCCGGTGTGTCCCGGTATCCACTGGAGGATGACTTTATTTTTATCCAATCCATGGTATCCATACACTCCTATTCCAATTCCTTTAGTTGTTTTCGAGCCATCTGTATACCATTTAATGGTATTCTTGTTAAGTTTTTCAATGGTATTTCGGTCCCATTCACTTTTGTGAGTCAAATAAATGTTGAAGTTTTTCACAAAGTTGAATTTTTTTTTCATCTCATCTTAGAGGATGTCCCAGATTTGTTGATTGCCTTAATCTCTCATCATCCTGTATATTGTCCTCTTGGCCATACTCTCCACAAGTATATGTAGAGGTGTAAAGTTCAGGATTACTTCCGTGGCGGCCGTTGGGTAGATTTTCACTGCTCCAGGTATGCATGCACAGGCCAGTCTTTGAACTTTCGAGAGGTTAGTTCTCGTATTGGCCAGACTGGTTCTTTTACTCCAGATCACTGCCTCATATGTGACGATTGGTCTCACTATTGCAGCGTACAGTCACTGCAGGATTTTTGGGTTTGTGCCTCAGCTTTTCCCTTCGATATTTCTACAGACCGTCAAGGCATTTTTAGCCTTGTTGATTACTTCTATTTCGTGTTTATTCCTGAGTTTAACCAACATTAATATCTAGGGTTAGGCCCAGTATTTAACTTTTGACTTCCATTCAATAACGTTTCCATCCATTTTGATGGTTTCCAGGTTGAGGTTTCTTTTCTTTCAATTAAGGTGGTTTTGGTAGGGTTGACATTTAGTACCATCATCTGTCACCATTCTTTATTGTGTTCAAGTCCTCTCTGAACTAGGTCGCTGAAAGTATTCTCGAATTTGCCCCTCGCGATTATGTTACAAGATATGCCGAGGACAGTCAGATCATAGAGGAGCCGATCTACAATTAAGCTCCACATAAATGGAAAAGCTACTCCCCCTGAGGTCATCCTCTGGTACTACAGAGGGCAATAGTGTCCCGCCCTTTCTCTGTCTCCGTTATTCTAGTGGAGAAAAGTTGCGCCATCCATTTGGACATCGCTCCGTCTACTCCCTGTCATCAAGTGTTCTTTTGACTGCCTCATATGGAGTGTTGTTAAAAGCCCCTCCTATATCAAGAAAGGTATATACTACGAATTTCTTGCTATTCAGTGAATCTTGAAGCTCATCTGTTAATTATATGAGTGTGGTTTCCGTTCATACGTATGTTAATGAGAATGTAGTGGCACCTGTTCAAGAATTTCTATTCTGATATAATTATTTACTGCTTTCTCCATCGTTTTTAAAATGAACGCTAAAAGACTGATAGGTTGCAGGGATTTGGGGTGTGTAGTGTCCTCTTTCCCCGCTTTCGGAGTGAAGGTGACTCTAGTCATTCTCCATATTTCTGGTATGTAGCTCAGTTCCAGGCTACTTTGACTGATTCGCACTATATGTGGTAGAATCTCTACCTACCCTTGTTGAAGCAGGGCCGAGATTATTCAATCAACTCCTGGGGTTTTAGATGGTTAAAAGTTGTTCATTGTACATTTTAGACGACCGTGACTGTACTGTGTCTAGCCATTGCTCTAGCTTCTCTGGTGGGTCTTTCGTAGTATTCTGTTACGCCATTCATGGTGCTAAGCTTGCTCCCCGGAATGTGAGTGTTGAGTAAGAGTAGTGCTCTTTCGTCTTCGTTCTCCATGAAGCTGCCGTCTGGCTTTTTGAGTGCTATTGCTGTGTCAACCCTAATTTCTTGAAGCTGTTTCTTTTAGCGTTCCTAATTTTTTTGTTGTAGGTTGTAAGTTTTTCAGTGTAGCTCTACCAGTATTCTCCGTCATACTTAGCTCTATTGAAAAATTTGCACATTCCAGATCTTAGCTCTGACAGATGATCATTTTATACGTTTCAGTAAAAAATTGGTACGTTTTGTAAAAAAAAAATAAAGAAAACTTACCCATTATTATAGTATATTTTCCAAATTATAGGGGGAGATTGAGAATTTTTGATTATTGAGGCATCAGCATCTACGGTTATTTAATGTCACTTAAGAGAGATTTAATGAAATTTGGAAAATTTGGTGTTAATTATCATAGAGTGGTAAGTTTATGATTATAATTTAAACTATGAGATCAACATCAAACTTCATTGTACAGGTTTACTGCTTTTACAATTTTTATAATGTTACCTACGTTTTCTAAGCTAATGGAGCGAGATTCTGTTTCATAGAGGCTGTTGAGATATTAAAATTTCACACAAATATTTTAAATTCTTCGCATTAAATAAACATATATTTTATTGAAAGAGTACTGTTACAATAGCTATAATGAGAAAGGTTGTTTCCCGGCAGTAGATATGAGTAGGAAATTCTGATCTGGCCAATGAGAAGGCGAGAAATTTTAGTGGGAACCGTATGCGGGGCTACCAAAAAGGTTAGTATGATTAGTGATTGATCTTCAGTCAATGATTAGTGGAGTTGGGTATGTAAATTGAGGAAAAGTTCAGATTATAATCGTTGATGCTAATTGTTACTGCTTCCATATCTGTGTTGAGAATTAAAATTGTGAATTGATCATATTCTTTAATGAGTATTTTAATTCCTCCAGATGTTTTTTGGTTATTTAATCTATCCTTTCGGACCACATGGAAATAATTTATCTTAAAATATTCTTCTAGGGATACGTTGGTCATCTGTAGTACCAGAATTGCAGGACTACACCTTGATACAATTAATCTGAGGTTTTCTAAGTTATTGCATAATCCTAACATGTTCCAATAAATGAATAAAGGGAACAATGTGAGAGTATATTTTTCAGGTGTAGTCTCTTGAGATTATAACTTTTATTATACTTATTATTTTTTATTATAGAAGGACAAGAGCTTTTTCTGGTGCTGGTTAAATAATTTATCGACAAACATACCCCTTGAAACGTATTTAAAATGAGTGAAGTTTGCTAGGTTTGGAATATGTTTTTTTTTCTCTGCGGGTTGTAGCAAGGGAGGAGTTAGAACGATGACGGGAAGGTTTTGAATAAGAAAGTGAGGAGTCTTTGGAGCAGAAAGAAATAGAAGTAGAAGAAGGACAGAGGGGATGGATAGTTATGAAGGGCAGGAAGGCCAGCATCCCCTGGTGGGATTATTTCATATTGAGTTGAGACTTATTTTTTTGTTTGAGATGTTCCATGATTTGACTATCGAGTTTTTCGTTGTAGCTGCACTATAAAAGACATCAAGAGTAGGATAGGAAGATAAAAATTTTCTTTTAGCTTTAAACTACGAGATCTTTTCTATCGTACGAAGTTTTTGAATGCGTGGTGGTGTCTTAACCAGTTTTTCTCGATACAACCCTTTTCTAGGTTTTCCAGAAACGCGTAAAACTTTTCTGCAAACACATTGTAATTGATTGATGACTTTTTAATGAATAATAACAAATGTTACATCTAGCCATTTTTTTTAAGTTAAAAAGCCGTTCTTACCAATATTGATTGATTAGTTTATTTGTAGTTTTACACAACTAATTAATATTTGCGAAATGTGCTTTTAAACCAATATTATTTTCTTAAAATTTAAATTTTTATAATAGATTTTCGATTGCATATTTAATATTTTTTATTTTTTTCTGCCAGAACCATTAGGTTTTAGACGCTTGTTATAGGTAATTTTGTTTCTTTACAATGATGTGCAGAATGGTGGGCTAAATTTACGATAGTTATTTTCCTAACACTTATTTTTTGTTCTACTTAACTGCTGCGAAAACTAGACACTCAGTCTTAACACTGAAATAAAAATGGATACTGTCAAAATATATTTATACCGATGAATTTTACCCGTTGAAAGACTTGAGAAGATGGTATGGTCGGTCGCTACCAAAATTTTTAAGGCAGCAGTTTCCAGGAACAATCATTAACTTTGCCAACCCCGAAATTAGGAAACGAGAGGCGTCAAAGATGAATAATAGGTGCAATTTTTGAAGAGAAAACGGAAGTGTCTTTTTTCTCAAGTAATTATCACCAGTTTGTCTCAAATATCATAGGAATATTAATTATGGTAATCTTAATTAAATGATTTCTATCCTACTTCCATGCAATGAAATAATTTAAAATGGTAAGTTACCGAACTCTTCGAAATATTCGAACTGTTATAGTAAGAAATGTAAATTTTTAACACCGGTAATTTTATAATTATAATGGGTTGGTGCAATTTAATACATTCTTAATGATACCTTGTCTGTTTACTGCTGTTAAAAAACTGTCAGTACACGTTCTGAAACGCGTTTGGAACCATACATTAATTGGTATAAACGCATTATTTCAGTAGCCACAGCAGCTGCCAAATTGATTTTTTAAGGGAAATATGACTTGCACATTCCTACCTAATTTTTCGATTCTGTTTTGCTAATCAAAAAGAGCACATGTTAATTTTTATGGTTTTGAAAAATAAGCGCATTACTTTATCTATCCTACTAATGTGTTTGACGTATGATGTCAATATAATTTACAATGTATTCAAAAATAAACTATTATCTAACACTTCTCATTCATAAACGGATAACTAATAATTTCTTTAGACAAGCTGAAGTCGTAACTTTAAATAACCCACGCCTTAGTAACACGTTAGCTAATACGAGATGAACTTAAAAAAATATTAGAACTCCCTCGACGTAAAAAATCGTTATTCTTGAACACAAATGAACTTTTTTTTTAATATAACTAAATGACAAAGTCAAAATTAGCACCACCTGAACGACTCGATAATATTGAAAGGAGCTGAACAAAACTAGTATATAAATAACAAATTAGACAATATTTTACTCAATTTAAAGAGAAATAATATGTTGAAAAACTTTCTTTTAGAAGTATTTAATTCTTTTCGCTAAATTTCTAATATCTTTTTTGCGGTAATTTCAGTTGCCATCACTAAATTCTAAATATTTTTAACAATTCTATTTTATTACTTTAATTTAAAATGGATCACATTGAGCACTTTCATCATAGGAATCCGCACAAGCAGATTTTCCTACAAGTTCCTCATAACATTTTAATAAAAACGTCAAAACTATCATTTGAAGCATTTAAGCTAACCGACTACAGTTGTACAGAATACAAAAAACATGATCTTGAACTTCTATCTTATCAATAGGCATAAATATGGCAGCAAATATAAATATTACGCTGCTTCGATGCTCTGTCAGAGAAGATCATGTTTCATACCACCATTTACCTCAGAAAGTGCAAACAACGCTTCCGAAAATTCACAATACCAAACAAAAAAATGAATTGCAAATGGCAAAAATATTATCAGAAGACAATATAAAGCAAAAACTAAGTGAAAAGAACTGGAATTTATTTAGCAGGCTATACCGTTAAACATTTGGGAACTTTTTGAAAACAAGAACTTTGATCTTATATATTGTCGTAGTAATCCCCTGAAGTTAAGGGCATATAACTAACGAACTATTTGCGACCACCTAAAATGTACAGATGTTTCGTCTCGATACCGGTGGTGGACTCATCAGTGGGATCCACCGGTATCTTCCCCAGACATCCTTGCACTTTCCACAAACTTGGACCTCTATTTAAGTCCAGTTTTGCCGGAAAGCGGTGGTAAGATATTATGCTCCACAACATGCCCCCTAAGGCATTTGCTTTCCGGCTTTAACTGTCGAACAGTCCAAGCCATTAGAAAGCACAGGCCTGAAAAGAAGTGGAACGGACATCCTAGGTGGTCTTTCCAAAGTAGGGTACCGGCTTTAGCTAAAAGCCACGACTCGACGGCCTTCCATCTTGTCGTCCCTGCTCGGGCGCCATGTCGTAGTAATGCCCCTGATGTTAAGGGCATATAACGAACTATTTGCGACCACCAAAAATGTACCGAGGTTTCGTCCCGATACCGATAGTGGACTCATCAGTGGGATCCAGCGGTATCTTTCCCAGACATCCCTGTACTTTCCATAAACTTGGACCTCTATTTAAGTCCAGTTTTGCCGGAAAGCGGTGGTAAGATGTTATGCTCCACAACAATATCCAAAAAAGAAAGTATTCCAAAAATCTTGTGAAAAAAAACTGGCTGATGGAGGGCTAATTCATAAAAAAAAACTAAACCGAATCAATTGCATGGCTTAGCCAAAACGGGAAATAACGCGAACTTACAAAAACGAGAAAAAATGTGTCGACGAAACATTTCACCAGCAAAAATAAAGTATAACAGACAAAAAATTTAATCGTCTAAAAACCAATGTAAAACAATCTAGAACATTGTAAACGGTGAAATAAAGGAGAGAAAGGAAACCGTTCAGAAGGAAATACCTAGTAAAAATAATAAAATGATAGATAAAAAGGAAACTGCAGCATTATTTAATGAATATTTTTTAAGAAATGTGGCATCAAAAAGAGAATACTTCAAAGGAAATATTTCTAGAAATTTAACAACGGGACTGGCAGTATGAAAGTTGGAACCAGTTACTAATGAAATGGGAATACATTACAATAAGTCTAAAAACAAAGTCACATGAACCTAAAGAAATATTACTTTTGTATCAAGAAAAATTAAACAGGAATTAGGGAACCTTCTGCCTTCTTCATCAATCAGTCTGTCGATACTGACATGTTTCCTACCGCTTTGAAGCTAGAAATAATAACTCTAATATTCAAGAAAATGAATCACCTGGACCAGGTACATTACAGGCCCATCTCCGTATTAAGCGCTTTCTCAAAAGTCTTTGAACGAGCCTAACCAGACTAACATCATTTCTGAAAAGGTAAAATGTTTTGGGATATGTACAACATGAATTTCAAAAATGTAAATCGGCGGAGACAGCATCGTCTCAGCTAATTTACTCCATTTACAAACAACTGGAGTTAAACAACATTGTAGTGGGAATCTTTTTGACTTGTCCAAGATTTTTGATATACTAAGTCTGGGCTGTGCAGCTTTGGCTGACTGAACGAAAACTGTAGGTAAAATAGAAGACACTTTATCTTCTGAATCAGTTTAAATATTGAATTACCACTGAGGTCAGTTCTTATCCCACTAAGATTTATTCTGTTTGTTAAAGACATATTATTACCTGGTGTTACCATCGAATTTTCTAACGATAAATCTATGGCAGTATCAGCAGGAACGAGTCAGAAATACAGAAAAAACTCAGCGATGTCTGCATGTAGATGAACAGGTAGTCCTTCTTAGACAGTCTATTCCTCAACGAAAAAAAATCTGACAACATTCATTTCTTTAAGGTATTGCTTAAAACTAGATGGGAAGAGGGAAAAGTCGTAGTCATATCTCTGGTTTCCCATGGAAATCTCAGTTGAATCACGTTTGCGTAAAGCTAAAAAAAAGGCATAATGTGCGCTGTTACGACTAAAGCAAGCCGTCTTCCTACCCTTATATCTTCACTTCACTTTTTGTAGCGCAAAATAAAATTATCAGACTGATATTCGGACTGAAAATACTAGAATCCTGCAGAGACTTTCACCTATTGTCAGTTCAAAAGGCGCCTCAAATCGTTACTCGTTTCGGGAACTTTCCACACCTTCTAAAAAGGAGAAATTATATAAATTGTTTTATTATTAAAGAGGAAAAATGTAAAATTAGTTTGATGATAATAAATATGTCGCGTGTTTTTAAAAATTAACCAAATTGTTTGTTACTTACGTCGCTGTAACATACATGGTTTAATGTTAAATCGTAAAGAAAACAACTTTAAATAATAGTTTTAAGATTAATAAATGAATTTGAATGTGGTTTGTGTCATGAGAATGTGACATTCATGTGACAAAAATTATTCTTTATTAAGACGAATTTACAAAGCAACAAAAGTTCAATTGTTAGATCTTTGAACTGGGCTACCTGCCATGTAGTTCAGATTTGATGTCATTTTGTAGTAGATAATTCCTTGAAAGAAGACATGGGTGTCTATTTTGACGACAATGAAGAATTTTTTTTGACTTAACGCAAGTACGTTAAAGCTTGTTATATCAGTCACAGACCAAAAAAGTTATTTTTAATATTCTAATTGTAATTACCAAAAAAATTGAGATTCATTTTACACGAGTCACCCTGTACTTTTTACTTTCGAAATTCTAGTTAAACGTACTAAATTGGTGAGAATGGTCAAAAGTAAATTATACCCTAAAACAATAAAGACTTGTTTATACAAAGTTAGATAAGTTAGGTATTTTCTCACTTCTCCGACAAATTTAGCGTTAATTCTTATTGTGTGCTTAACATTGTATGCACAGATCATTACGTCGTTAAGGTACAAATTTAATATTTACACAGTTGTCAACCTTGCTTGTCAAACAAAGAACAAACGAAGACCGTATGTGTATCTAAGAATTTATTTACGACATAGGGGCTTAAGGTTTTTTTTTAATTCGGCTTTTGTTATATGCAGTTAAGGTGTGTGTCATTCAAGTTACGACCACCGATTGTCTAAATAAATTATTAGTTGTATGTCCATGCAAGGGAAGTGTTAGTTAATGGTTAATTTTATTATTTGATACATTGTAGTGGTTGTCAACATGCATAAAAAATTAATTTTTCCATCATTTTGGCATTTTATATAACATAGCTATGGAAAAAAAATTTGGACATTGAAAATTATTTCACAATAAGGTATTTTTAAATAGACATACGTGCATAGATATCGGCCCACTGCAAGCGTTTAACTTCAAATGTATTTTTTAAATAAACTATAGGCTAAATCAAAATAAATCTTATACAGTTTGAAAGATGATTTAATATGAGCGATTTGTGGTGTGGATATGACACGTTCAGCGGTTCCAAGATCGTTATGAGGAATTTTAGTTAGTGGACAGTAAGACGAAGACAGCAGGAAAGAAACCTGACCCCTAAATATTCCGCAACTGGTACATAACTTATTTCAGCCCACCATCAAACATCTGCATTTAATATGGGATCATGTGAATTGGACATTCGAGCAGTGGGGGTCTGTTCTGTTCTCCGCTGAAACCAGGATATGTCTCTATGGAAGCGATCGCAGAAAAAAAGTTTACCGGACACCAGGAGAGCGATTTGCAGAGTGTTGCATTGAAGAAGAGATTGGCTACGGCGGCGATTCCTGCATGATCTGGAGTGCAATTTCTATGGCAGCACGAAAGGTCCTTGTTTTCATCACTATTCCTGCCCATGGTCGATAGAGAGGAGGATTAACAGGCGTTCGGTATATTGAAGAGATTCTAGTAGTACATGTGGTACCTTATATCGATTATATTGGCGACAATTTTACTTTTATGCATGACAATGCAAGGCTGTATACGGCTAGAATTGTCCAGGACTACATTAGAGAAGTCGATTTTCGGATTATAGAGTGACTGACGCAAAGTCCCGACCTAAACCCGACTGAACATTTATGGGATGAGCTGAGACGAAGAATCCGAGCCAGGATTCGTACTCCAACGTCGATCCCAGAACTCATTATTGCAGTACAAGAAGAGTGGCTTCATATTCTACAAGAAACCATATCGAACTTGATAAGATAATCGTATGAGAGCTGTAATTAGAGCAAGCGGAGGTCATAACCATTATTGATGATTTAATATTGACATTGTTATCATTTTAGTTGATTGTTAAGGTCTCTTTTTTCGTTGTAATTATATGATAATTTGTTTTATTCATTTCATTTTATAATTTTTAGCCTAATATTAAAGGAATTTCAATAAATTCATACCTCTGTAAAAGCATAATAAATCATCTTTCAAATTGTATTAGAATTTATTTTAGTCTGGCGTATAGTTTCTAAAAAAATACAGGTAAATTCATAAGTGTTAGGTGGGCCGATTTCTATGTACGTAAGTGTATTATTATAACAATTTATATGAGCTTTTTTCATATTGTTAATTGAAATGTAATTAAATTTGAGGCTGTTAGCATTCCTGGCGTAACATTTGTTAACTACAGGCACCACAATCATCAAGTTTTATAAATTTTCAAATTTCATTAAATTGTGACTCATTGTTTGTCTGAAACAATCGAGAGAAAATAAACATCAAAATTAAATTATTTGTTAATAAATGTACCTTTTAAAAAAGTAAATGTATTTTTTCCCCTTTTTTACTGATCTCCGCAAGCATAAACTCCTACTTCATTAACACGATTTAATCGCAAAATTGGTCAAAATTGACACTAAGGGGTTTAAATTAGCAGATCACGCAAAAATCAAGTTTTTAACATTGGGAATACAGAAACCAAAAACTCATTATCTTCTATTGCCAAATTTGCAGATATGAAAAATTCTGTTTATGTTCAGGGTAAAACCATTCCATTGCTGCAAAGTAGTAGATATCTGTTGGACTTCTATTGTCTTTATTTTTTGTTGATATCATGACGTTTCGGCTAGTAGTTGTTTCTGGCCATTTTCAAGTGAAACTGAAAAAGGTTAGAAATAACTACGTGATATTCAAAAAAAATAAAATAAAATAAAGACAATGGAAGTCCAATAGATCTCTACTATTTCGCAGGAAACATCGTTGTCGAAGCCTTTGTCCCATCGCCGATTCTTTATTTTTCTATATTAGGGTTTGTTTGTTAAAATACAGTGTGTCCCACGACGAACTGTCGCGATTGATTTCTTGGAAAATTTTTAAAATTTGGCAGTTTCCAAAGTCAATGGGACAATTCAGCTAAACTATTTTCAAGATGGTGGCACTTTTAATTATACCGGAAGTGATGCCTTCCTGCTTATTTTAAATGAAACACCCTATATGTATTTCATTTTTAGTATCTAAAAAAAAATTATAAACATATTTCATGTATAATGTCCTATACCTAAATCTAACTGTTTTTGACATATTTTAAATTTTATATCAAAAATAGCGTTTGCAGGCCTAAACATAACTATCAATTTCTCCTATATGCAACCTTAGTGGACTGTGTTGATATTTTGACGATAAATAAATATAGGGTGATCAAAAACTAACATTAAATACTAACTTCAAGTCGTTAAAAGTGAATTTTTTTAAATGTAAATAAACCCCCTAATCTTATAGTGCTTTAGCATTAAAAATAAGGGTGGCTTTGAATAAGGGTGTCTATTCGACAAATTTTTGAAATATTGGCAATTTAACATTTTTGGATTGTAAAAAAGCTGTATTAAGTTTTGTTATGAATTGTCCATGACGGCGAAACCTCAGTATTTCTTACCATTTAACATTAAAAAAAATCATGCCGGAGCGATTGTAACAAAGTTTTATAAAGAACATGCCAGACATTCGCTGATAGATATCCAGATAAACAGAAACCATCACGTAACAGTCTTAAACGAGTATTGGAAAATTTCTAAACTTTTGGCACCGTTAAGGCAAAAATGCATAAAAGGAAACCTATTCTTATGTCACTACAAACAAGAATCTCGAAGAGCTCAATACATAGAATTCTGTTGAAACACAACTTCCATCCTTATTTATTATCTTTGGTTCAAGAGATACTGATTTGCCGAAAAGAGTGGAATTATGCGAATTTATATTAACGATGATACAACATGACCTTCGATTATTGGACAATATAATTTAGACTGATCATGTACCATTTACGGAAAATGGCCCACCTATTTCCCATTTTTGGAGAGCTTCAAATCTTCATGCAGTAACATTACTGAATTTTCAATTTAAACTATTCTGTGCTGTAAGAAATGACGGAATGGTAAAACTACATTTTTATGATGAAAACTTAAATGATAATTCATTAATAATACAAAACAAATTATGTCTCCATTTTAAATTGCCTTAACTTTTGTAAGAGAAACATAAGTAAATATTCTAGAAGAGTTAGACAATCAATAAATAAGGAATTTACCTCTGACAAAACACGGGTATATTTTTTGCCATTTTCCAAAATCTATTTTCCGAGAAATCGATCGCTGTAGTTCGTCCTGGAACAAACCGTACATAACATAAATTTTATTTATAATATAGGTAAAACAGGATAGGTATGGATTCAAAATTCTAGAATTAAATGTCAACAAATATATTGAATGCATACTGAGATATAAATTCTTCGTCATCTGCACAATTGTTTTCTCTGTTGTGGCTAAATGAGCAATATCCAAGGCTAAAAAACAACAAGAAATAAAAATAATTAAAAGCATTAAATGTCAGTAAGTAAATTGAATGCTTTTTCAGATAAGGATTTTGGTCACCTGAACAACTTTTTTCTCAGTTTGTAAAGATCATTAAAAAAACCCCGTGGTGACTAAAGGAGTAATGTTTAAGACCAATAAACAAAAAGAAATAAAAATCATTAAAAACATTAATTGTCAATAAGTAAATTGGATGCTTTTTGAGATATAGACTCATCGTCATCTGTATAATTTTTTTCTCAGGTTGTAAAGGTCATTAAAAAGTAATAAAAATCATTAAACTTATTAAATGTCAATAAGTAAATTTGATGCTTTTTGAGATATGGATTTTGGTCATTTTCACAATTTCTTTCTCAGTTTATAAAGAGTTACAAAACCCTGTTGTGGCTCAATGAGCAATGTTGAAGGACAAAAAACAAAAATTATTATAAATAAAAAAATTAATCAACGCAAAGATGATAAAATGCTTACTTTTCGCCGTTCCAGTTACTAGATGGTGAGAGTCCCTATCTACGAACGCGCTCTCAACATTTGGACACATAACACTTGTTTAGTGAGATGTTGAAATTAATATCCACTTACCACGTAAATATTAATATAAAATGCAAAAATACATATATTCAAATTTAACATTTAACATTAATAGAATGTCACTATATTAAATACATGGAAACCCACCCAGTCACCAAAAATATATAGTTTTAGTTTTTTGTGTGTATAATTAATCTTTTAAAAACATATATTTTACAATTAATAACGGATTATTTTTATTTTATTAATTTGAAAACCACTAGTTATAATGATTGGACATAAATTCTTCAAATTGTAGATTTATTTAAAAAAAAAAAAGAAAACACAAATATTTAGTTTTTTACATAAAGGTAAAAAATGTATCTGTCATCTGCGAATCTTGATAAACCTATTCTTTAATTAATAAAATGCAAATTAAGAATATCCATTTAAAAAAAGGCATAAAACAGATTTCTTGATATTTTTCTTAGTACAATTTAAATAAAAATTGGAAATTTAAAATATTTCTTTAGTAATATATTTGTAACCAACTTAATTACTTATCATTCCTATTATTTTGATTTCGGCTCATAGAACCGTTAACGACACTGATAAAAGACATCTCGATATTCAAGTAGTGCAGCTATACCAGCTTCTATGATTATATGCCCTAGGTATTTCACTTCTTTCTGAAAAAATTAACATTTCTTCAGAATGAGCTTTAAATGTGAACTTCTCAGTTTTTGAAATACATCTTCGACATTTTTCAAGTTAGTTCATGCAAGATTCCATTAGAAGTTTAAAGGGTAGCTAGGGCATTGCATAAACCAAATCGCATAACAATAAATTACCAAAGCTCCATTCCAATAAAAAAGCGGAATTTTCTTTATTGTCTGGATGAAGCTGTACCTGTGAATAGCGACTTTTTAAGTTCAATGTGGAAAATTATTTTGACCCAGTTAAAGTGTTTAGAGTACCATCAATACGAGGTAAAGGAAAGATGTCTTTCATTGTGACGTCATTAAGTCTTCTGAAGTCGACACAAAATCTAGTTGAGCCATCTTGCTTTTTAACTAACACAACCGAGGATATCAATGAACTTTGGGAAGGTTCTTTAATGATTCTGCCTGTCTTCAAGCAACTTGTCCACCTCGTCAAGTTTCCTCACGGTATTCTCTTTGGAGCTTCTTTAATTGGAGTTGATTCTCCAGTATTTATTCTATGCTCGACTAGATTGGTCTTTTCCAAGTTACTAATATATAAAGAGAAAACATCCTGATTTCTTCTTAAAAGATCTTCCAGACTTGATTCGAAAAAGATATTGATGAACTAACTAGGTCTTGGAATACTTTAGGTAGACTAGCAGGTAATTTTTCAGGTTGGAACGGGATACCGGTAACTATTTTCTGTAGCATTTCTTGCTCTATGCCCTTCATAACTTCCTGATTTTTTTAAATATCTTTTTCCAGTTCTTGTTTACTATCTTCTTAACTTGTCTTAAGTTGCTGTCTTATGTCCTCTAGGCTTGTTTTTAGTTCTTGTGTTTCATACTTTTTTGATTTTTCTTAATATCTTTTGGGCTCATATTTTCTTGGCTTGTTTTCAGTGTCATCAATTCTTGTTTCATATCATCTTGGCTTGTCTTCAATTCTTGTTTCAGATCATCTCAGCTCGTCTCTAGTGTCATCAATTCTTGTTTCATATTATTTTGGTTCTTCGTCATATATTCTTTCAGTTCTTGTTTCATCTCTTCTTGGCTTTTCTTCATACCTTCTTGGCTTGTTTTAATGTCTTGTATCATCATCAGTATCTGATTTAAACTAGCTTGATGTTGCTTTTCCATTTCTGTTTTCTGTTTTCTAATTTCTACTGGCATCCAGTTTCAATTAGCTTTTTTTTCTTTAACCACTTCTCGATTTTATTTCTCTTCTGACACCAATTTGTTCCGGACAGTCGGTCTTTAAACACACTGTATTATTTAATAACCTTTTATTGTCACAATTCTGACAACTTGTCAAATAATTCGAATTACTTCAATGACGTCTCAAATAAAACTGTCCACGAAAGCCAATCCGGACCTTTTATACACCCTTTTTCCGTATACCAGAAGATTCCGCATCTTTCTTGAAGAAATATGGATTACTTGAAATGTTGATCTTCAAGTTACTGGATAATTCTTCAACAATTTTTATAAAATTTGTACTGTTAAACTTTTTGCTGTCATAATCACAGCAGGGCATAATAAAGGAAATATAGTGTATATCTATTTGAACAGATCATTTTTACATTTTATATAAATTTCATATCTAGGTAATTAAAGATACCTACTGTATAACTGTCATTATAAAAATATTTTGTCAATATTACAGAATAGTTTTACATTTAAGCACATTTTAATTAAATCAGGTGTTCTGTGTAAATGTGTTTGATGGAGTTGTTTTCTTCTGTTTCTTACGTGTCCTTTTATTTTCAATTAAAAACCTTACTCACATATTTTGAAGTATTAATATATTATTCTAAATGCTTTGAATCATAAATTACATCTGTTGTCTTACACGGCTTTCTTTAAAATACACGCTATCCACCAGTTGAAGTTTTGGGTAGAATGGTCCAATTAGTTCAAGAAGAGTACTGAAGAAAACAGAAACGAAAATATTGTTTTAACACTCTATATACAATAATTTTTTAAATTCTCATAGACCTTGCATCGCATGCACTTAATAATGGGTCATTAACCGAACGCCACTGACCAACCGCCTAAGGACAATTCCCCCATTTTCCCATACAACTTTTATCACAAGCTTATTATAATAATTTATAGGATGAAAATTTGCATCGTCAGTAGCACACAGTTTCTTACTCTACAATTTGCTTTCTTATCTCTAAATAAGTGCAAGCTTTGTGTGTGTAAGTATGTTGATCCAATTATTAAGTCTACACAAGAATAACTGATTAAGATGGCTATTAAAAAATATAAATTCTTTAAAATATTAAAAGCAATGGTAAAATGAGATCTAAGATCTTATTCTTGTTTTGCAAACTATAACATTGTAATTTGTTGCAGATTAAGAAAATACTTTTACCTGTCTGCCTAGTGATGGGTATACAGATCTCATACGGTTACCCTTGTTTATGAGAAAGTTCAATAATATACAGAATAAAAAATGGTTCATGAAGTAGCTGAATTAAAGATTGTCATTTTTTTCCTCCTTCATGGGCCCTTCCTAAAGCCGGATGCAATGCGGCCAGTATATGCCTATTGTACGCACCCTTGATTCACAGCCATTTTGTTAATTTAGCCTGCTAAACGCAGTGAGTTTTTCATTCGGTTCCAAATTTATTGATAAGAAAGTTTGTTGGCTTAAAAACATAATCTGCAGCTGAGGTCACCGTTATAAAGGTTCGTCTTATTTAGATAAACTTCGACGGCTCTGTGTCTCGTCATTATCGTGTGATTGCACTTAATTGGTTCCTAGTCATTTGCAATAGTTTCCTTGCTAATTTCGGGTCAAGATTCCCAATAAATAGCTTACTAATAGTTAAACCCTGTCTGGCTGACAAACAAGAACGCTACCCAACCACGGAAACCCTGACACAAGAACAAATCAACTATCAAAATGAATTAGAAAAAAGACTAACACCAATAGAGACAATAAAGCATATGCAAATAAACGAACTAGCCACGAAAATAAAAGAAACCATAAACACATCGGTTAAAAAAGTCTGCTCAAAATCAAAAATAACAAAGACCTCCAAACTACAACCAAATACCTTGAGACACTTCTCAAAAAAAGACGAGAAAGGACAGATCGAACAACAGACAGTTTCAAAACTCTAAACAAGGAAGTGAAAAAGGAAATTAGAAAAGACAATAGAAATTACACCAATAAACTAATAAAAGACACAATAAGTGAAAACTGCAACATGAAAGTACTAAAAACTCAAGAGGCAAAACAAGAACAACAAAAATAAAAAACGCGAAAAACGTGACCGTCCAGGACGAAAAGGAAATAAGCAGAGCCATAGAAGAATTCTACACCAAGCTATACTCGCCACACGCACAACAAGAGCAACAACGAACAAAAAGAAGCATACTCAACATAGGCTCAGAGGATATTCCAGAAGTAACAAACTCAGAGATAAAAATGGCACTAAATAATTTAAAGAACAATAAATGTGCAGGAGAAGACAAAATTACAGTAGAGATGCTAAAAATTGGCGGCAGAAAAATAGAACAAATATTGAAGATTCTATTTAATAAAATAATTGAAGAGGGAAAAATTCCACAGGATTGGTATAACTCCGAAGTAATCTTAATATTAAAAAAGGGGGACAATACAAATATTAAAAACTACCGACCAATATCCCTACTATCACACACCTACAAGTTGTTAACCAAAATCATAACCAACCGCATAACAAACAAACTCGATTTTTACTAACCTGTCGAACGAGCTGGATTCAGAAAACACTTTAGCACCACAGATCACCTACACACCATAAGAATACTAATTGAGAAGTGCACTAAATATAACATACAGCTCCATATGGCTTTTGTAGATTTCCAGAAGGCATTCGACTCCGTCGAAATATGGACAGTATTACAATCCTTAGAAAACGCAAGAATCGATTCAAGATACCTAAACATCATAAAGAACATATACGAAAATGCAACCATTCAAATAAAAATAGACGACAAGATGAAAACGAACCCCATAAAACTACAAAGGGGAGTGAGACAAGGGGACACTATCTCGCCAAAACTGTTCACCCTAGTCCTAAAGGACAATTTAAAGAAATTTAAATGGGACATCAAAAGTATAAACATCGACGGAATATACTTGAACCATCTCAGATTTGCTGATGACATAATCTTAATAGCAAGTAATCACCAAGAATTGAACGAAATGCTACAACAGCTAAATGACGTATCCGCATCTGTAGGCCTTAAAATGAACTACAACAAAACAAAAATAATGAGCCACGAACAGGCAAACATAACAATACAGAACCAGAAGATAGAAAACGTTGAACACTATGTACACTTGGGTCATGACATCAGACCAGGGAAATCAAACCAGGATGCTGAAATAAAAAGAAGAACACAGCTGACATGGGCCGCTTTCGGTAAACTTGCATACATCCTGAAAAATAATTCAATTTCCATAAATCTAAAAAGAAAAGTATACGACACATGCATATTACCGGTGTGTACGTATGGATTAGAGACCATGTCCCTCAACAAAAAGTCCGCTAAAAACTAGAAACAGTCCAAAGAGCGATGGAAAGAAACATGCTTGGAATATCATTAAGAAACGGGATTAGAAACACCGAGATAAGACGCAGAACGAAAGTCAAAGACATCGTGAAGGAGGTAGTTGCAAAGATGAAGTGGCGATGGGCTGGTCACATAGCCCGATATGAGGACAACAGATAGACACGAAGAATCCTGGAATGGAGACCGAGGGAGACAACAAGAAGCACGGAAAGACCTCAAGAAAGATGGGTAGACGACATAAGGACAGTGGCGGGCAAACAGTGGATGAGATTGACGAAGAATAGAGAAAGATGGAAACAATTGAGAGAGACTTACATCCAGGAGTAGATGGACAGAGGTTGAGAAAGAGAGAGAGTCTGGCTGATGAGTGATTTTGGTGCTCTTTTGATCCATTATTTAACAACTTTTCACGCTGCACACCGTGGTGCAGCAAGAGGCGGTTCTGGACCAATACATTGAGATGATGAGCCAGTTCTCGCCAGTTCATTAACTCTATTGTCCCTTGCCAGAGTTGAAAGGTTCACTCTGATATTCCCAAACCAATCTAGATGACGCTTTTTCACCCTTAAGGGATTTCAGTTTTGCTTTGCTGTCGGAATGAATGTAGATCTGCTTCCCTTGGTAAGTTCTCCTTTTTATTTCATCTGCATATTGTAAAATTACATATATTTCTGCCTAAATTACTGTTGAGGATTTCCCTAAGGAAAAAATACTTTCCCTTCTTGGTTGTAGCTCATATATCTCGGCTTCGGTACCTACTTTGGTTTTTTGAACCATCAATGTACTAAATAAGTGTCCCAAAAAATGGCTCCGGTTTAGCTTGTTTGCGCACCCTTCGAACGGTGTATTATAAGAGGTAACCCGAGATCATATAGTCTGTGTCCATTTCGAACTCAAGGCCACTAGTTTTATTACATATAGTTTTGTGTCTTGTCATCAGCATTTATGCTGTTGGCATTGAGTAGTGTAGGGAGGTCTAAAATGCACTCCATTACTCAGGTTAGGGTCGATTTCGTAGCCCTCGTAATGCTGAAACAGGCAGCCCTCTGTATGCTGCCTAGCTTGGTCATAGCAGTTCTTTACATTACCTACTTTACATATGTAATTGTTGTTCTCATCAATGTATCATCTTTGTTGTGAGACCCCATGTTTTCCCGCACAACCTTGTAACAAACAAAGGTTTGTTTCCGATTTTTTTGTTGTCTTTTCCACATGCTTATTCCAGATCAGTATAGAGTTCAAGATTACCCCTTGATATTTTACTTCTTGGGAAAGTGGTATTATGTTTCCTTGTAGCATAATGGAACCGAAGTCTTCTAGTTTCCTCCGTTATGAGAAGTCTTTTGGGAACTTATATTTAGTCCTTAGTACCATTAATCAAATACCTAAAATAAGTGACTTACTGCCTTTTATTTTTGTAAATCGACAAGCAGTAACATGTAATTTACTGCCTTTATACTCTTTTGTCAGAGATTAAATGCAGTAATGCAGACTAAAAATTTTGTTTTATTTTACTATATCTTTTTGATGTCAAAATGCTAATAATAAGTGATACAATAATTTTTGTCTAATTAGTGGTGAATCACAAAATTTCAAAAATCACGCAGATTTCGTTCTTATGAAAGTATTTGTGGAAACGAACCCACAACATTTCTTTAGTATTCCAAACGTCCTAGATTTTCTGAAGAAGAGCCGTCTTCTGAATAAAAAATAGCTCTAAATAGGTTTGGAAGCGGAGGCTAAATCGAAATGTATTCTAGCTGTGATTGAATTAGAATACGAAAATAATATTGTAAGCATTTGAAATGCTCTCCAGGTCACAGCATATTGACATTTTAACGAAAAATTTCGATTAATTCTTAAGTGTTTCCCAAAGAAAAACTAGATAGTGATTATGATGATGCTCCTTTTAACTAGGTTCAAAAAGAACATACAATACTTTTTCGTCAGATTCGTAATAATGGCTTCCACCCATCAAAACTTATAATATAACATTATAAGAGGGGAATCGAATGCCTATGGTCCTCATTTTATTCCCAGAAAGGAATAACGCATCATCATTATCAGGGAAGTCCTCGGAAACAAGATTAAAATAGAAGAGCCATAAACAAGATCAAAGTTCATCCAATGTTACAATTGCCTGTTATTCGGACATATAGCGCAAAGCTACAGAGCTGCGTGGAGACGTGGAGAAATATATTTTTGGTCAACTTGCAATATACCGAAAACAGCCCAAACAAGGCGTGTCAGAAGCGTTCAGAATATGACTAAAACCCCTGCGGTTAGGGCATGAGGATAATTTGACCACAAAAGCCCCACGAAAGAAACTACAGAAGCACAAGTCACAACTTATCAGCATTCCAAGATCACATAATAAAAGTTAAGTAACGTTAAGCAGAACCTTCTAAACAATATGAAGGGCCAATTCTATTCCATCCTACTGCCACTGCTGACCGAAGCAGCCACAGGCTCAACAAATTGTTAGATTTTGTATTTTCAGTTCAAGATGCGGCCTGGCATTACTTATTGATAAATTGCACTTGATTAGTAGCCCCTCAAGAAAAAAATTTGAAAAACGAGACAAATATAATTTAATGCCATTTCTTTCCCTGTACAGATATTGGGAAAAGGTTAGGACAACAACGACATAACAAGCAATTCATCATTACCAAAAGATGCCTCTTCAAAAATTTCAATTAACTGATCGAAGCGCCAGCTACTACAGTAGCAAATAAAAAACAAAAATTACTTTTTTTATAACCCCAAGTTAGCTTATAAATAATTATTAGTTTTAGCACGGTGACCCACTTTGGTAATATGACTACATAAAAACAAGGCGAAACCAAAACCAATTAAGTCGGAAACCAACCGTTTAAACGTAACGAAGAGGTTTGCTTTTCACGGTCTCTTAAATAATCATTAGGTAATAGGCCTGTTCGACTGCCCTTTCATGTTAACTGGCTGAAGTATATAATTTAGAACGATTATCTGTTTGCTCTTCGTATTTTGTTTATTCTTTGTTTTGTCAATTACGCATGACAAAAAATATTTACGATTTAAATACTTACCTACTAATTAACTTAAAATTTCTTGGTTAGTAACAGAAATAAATGAGAATTTGTTGCTTTTTCATACACAAAGAGTAAAAAAATCTCATATTTGATTGTTTTTGAGGTAAAATATAACAAATGTCGCGTAATGAAGTAACACCTAAAACAGTAATTCCAAAAATAAACCAGTTTATTTAGATTATAGTCTATATATATACATATATATATATATATATATATATATATATATATATATATATATATATATATATATATATATATATATATATATATATATATATATATATATATATATATATATTATTCCGGACAGCCGGTCTTTATACACACTTTACTGTTTTATAATTTTTTATTCAACTTCAATTCTAACAACTTGTCAAACAATTCAAGTTACAATAACAGCCTCTCAAAATAAACGGTCCATGAGAGCCGATCTAGACCCTTTATATACCCTCTTTCCGAATACCAGAAGATTACGGATCTTCCTAGATGGATTTTCATAGTACCCGGTATATAAAAATAAGAAAAAGGAATAATCTGGCGATTTCTAGATCTTCTGTCAAGGGCGTCCCATGTCAAAAATAAGGACATAAAATGTTCCACACCTTCTTTCATAGCGTTCTTATGAGGAAGTCAACAGAAGGTAAAATTAATTAAATAAATTATAACCTCGTAGAAAATAAACCTAAAACCCTACCACCTAGAAACACAAACTAATACTATGAAGTATATACTGCTATAAAGTCGGATACATTGCCATCTTCCAAGTTCTGATCGTCCCGATCAACCATCTTGATAGTGGGCCAATCTGTCAAGATGCACGACTTTCATCGTCGCCTGTGGGTTTTCTGACTTCGATACACCAGATCACTACGTTGTACGGACATTTCCATGACTTCTAAAGCATTGGTGAATGCCTTTTGGTTCTTTGCGGATTGTACAATCACCTTTTTTCACTAACCATGAATCCAGTATTAACATGAGGTCATAGCGGATCTTCTTTCTGTCGCTTTCAATTTATAGTCATCACTATAGCTTCGCGAGGATAACTTGTAGAAAGTTCTTCCGTGGCCCCTTTTTTGGTCACGGTCCCTCTTGTTCCGTTCACCATGGTCGCCGCGAGTACTCCTTCTATCTCTTCCGTAGCGACCTTTTCTGCGATCTGGTCCACCAGCAGTAATTTCTGGGCAATTTGGGGAACAGTGACCATTGTATCCGCACTGGTAACAACGCATGACCTACCGGCGAACCTAACCTCTTATTCTTGGTCTGGCATAACTCACGCAACTGCAGCATCTTTTTTGTCTTTGTAAACAGCAAATCCAAACAGGGATACTATTACTTAATCAGACTTCTTTAAGTTCACCGTAAAGAGCAAAGACTTTTTCCAAGTTGCTACTTCGAACTTCATCATCGATATCAGCATTATGAAGCCGATGGCCATCACGATCACTGTCGGGAGCAAAACGAATTCTATTTTTACTCTGGAAGGTTGTGTTTTTGTTGTCAAGTGGTTTTCGTTTTTTAAACATTCCTGTAACTCCCTCATTAACCTCATGAAGATTTGCTCGTTAGTCTTGCGATAATCCTGAGAAACTTTTCCCTTGGTTCCTTGAGGTCTGTTTGGCTGTGTCAAACTGAAGGGCATAAGCAAGAGCCTCGGAAATTTTCTTTAGTAGGGCCATTCTTAGAGTTTGACTTGTTTCTGGGTCGCCTAAATCTATTTACTGTTTTATTGATTCTGGATATGTTGGGTAAGTCAAATTTATTAGTCTGATTATATCCACCTCCTATTCTTGAAGAAAAGTTGTATTTTTGTTTTTGTCTTCTTTCTTGGAGTCGAGCCTTACAAACTTCTTGGAGGTGGGCTTTCCCCAAGCGCATATCCAGAAAAGTTACAATAAACTCGTAATCATTCTGTTTTTGTTCAGAAATTTTACATATAACCTCCATAGCTTCTCCTAGTAGTGCTAGAATAAGAGCACATGCCTTCTCAGGTGGATTCCAATTATTGACGGCGCAGGTGGCCTGGAACTGACGGACATAGATAAGCCAAGGTACGTCGAAGGTAGGTGGCTTCATCACACTAGTTGTAGGAACACTATCTACCTTTATTATACCTGTACTGGCTATTTTATCGATTTGCAAATGCAATTGTTGCATCTATTCCTGGATTCCATCTAATTTTGCTAATCTTGTGTTGCATTTCTTGTCCTATGCGCTTCATATCTTCTTAATTTTTTAAATTTCTTCTTTCAGTTCTTATTTCATATCTTCTTGACTTGCCTTAAGTTCTTGTCGCATGTCCTCCAGGCTTGTTTTTAGTTCTTGTTTTATACTTTCTTGATTTTTCTTAATGTCTTAAACTTTTGGGATTTTAAAGGATAGCTTGTTCCCCATTTTGACTTTTGAAATAGAATCTGTATACATGTTTTGTACTAATACGTGTCTGGTTTATAGTTGTGTTCGTTATCGTGTCCCACAATTTAGTTATAGGGATGTTATCATAGGCCTCTAATCTATCAATAACATATGAGTATCTTGATTTAGAGCGGCTCTTTTTTCGATTATTTGTTTCATACAAAAAAATGTTACCATTAAAGAATCCAACACCATGAAATCCGCTCTGTTCTTCTTCCTCATTATTTTCATTTTTTTATGAGATCTTTGAGTATGTTTCCGTAAAGTCGCCTCATTAAGCTAGTTATTTTTCTTGTTTCCTTTTTGGTGTATTGAGATAATATAGCTTTCTTTCCATTGTGTAGAGTGTTCTTGACCATTGAAACATTTATTAAATATCCATGTAAGCATGTTACAAAGTGAAACTCTTACCTAAAATATAAAGAAAAACTGGGGCTAGAAATACGGCAGTATCTAAATGATTCACCTATCGAGATAATACCTTTAAATGAATATTTATTTATTAAAAGACCATTTTATTAATTTAAGACATGTTTATCTTTCTATGGCACAATTAAGAGATTATTAATAGTACCATAATTTTCCTGACAAACATTTCAGCAGTTAGTCAAATGGTAAAATAAAATAATTTCGAATATGGGCCGCATATCTTTTTTTTTTCTTTTAAATGTTCACATTAATAAGGATTTTTCCAGATTGTATTCTAGCTGTTGCCTGCAACAAGTTTATAAGGCTCTTACACCTACATCCTAATGGTATATTTATTATTTTATGTTACGTATTATTATTTAGCTAACTTGAAGCGAACTAAAATAAATTTGATTCTCCTGATTAATTAATAAGATGTAACTTTAATATCGGTTTAAGTTGACAGTAAGGTGTTTAAAATGCCAACTGCAAGAATAAATCAAGAAAATCTGGAATACTAAAAATAATAAACCATAAAATTATTTGTTTTTATCATCATTCCAAGGTTTCATCTCTGGGCTTTTATCTCTAGTTTTCCATATAAAGATTTGTTTAGTGGCATACATAATACAAATTATAACCAGACCATGAGCAAAACAAAACTGACCACTTGAAAACTCTTTCAATGGCAACTAGATTAGGTTTAGAAAAAAGAAACATTTTATAAATCTTTAAATTTTGCCTATTCAATTACAGTAAAGTAATTGAACTACTATGAAGTAATTGAACAACTTAAAAATATAATTGAACTAAATAAGGTAAAATAGAAATACTGAGTAGTCGCCGATGGAACGAGCATTTTGATTAGTAATGGATAAATGAACCGCTGTTCTTTAAATGCAAGTAATCGGTAATTTATTTTTCACTTACTTTTAAAAGAAATTGAAAATTAAAACTGTACTATTGTTTAGAAGTAATTGCGATAACTCTGCTCGTATATGTATAAATCTGAAAAAAACAAATTGAAATATTTCGATTATATTCCGGGATTCTGCATCTTACGGAATTTTTTAAAAATCAACATATACCAAACATTCTTGGCATATCCGGAAAGAGTTAAATACTCTTATTTAAAAGACGGATAAATATTACTAAGAAAAGTTGTTTAGAATCAGCATACAATAAAAACAAAATCTTGGTTACCAATGACTTTAGCCATTGTCTCTTACGATGACTGATTGGTTGATTGAATGATATAACAAATTAGGATGCAGCTTATCTACTTAAATTTGTTCTATGTAAACAGATTGGTGATAATCAGGTTTAAGAGCCTGTTTACTAGTTTGTTCTCCCGGTATAGACCTTCAGGATTTTTGAACACTTTAAGGTGTCTTCAGTAAGTCTAAGCAGCACATACCAAGGTCGTGTATGATGCTGTTTCATCCTATCCGTAACATAACAGTCTATATTATGTCTGTATGATGGCTGTTTTTCGCAGTGTTGTTCCAGGAGGTCAGCTATTTATGGTTTATCCACCAGGATATGCACCCGCAAATAGCTGCCTTAGTGATGTCAAATACTGGTTTCAGTCCAAAAAATGTGATAGCAGACCTTTGCCTTGCAAGTTGATTCTTTTTATCATTACTTTAGGATACCCTGTAGCTACGTAAGAGTAAATTTGCTGTGTTTTGCAGTACAATAAGTTTTTGATGAAGGCCGCAAAAATTGAAAACTGTCCAGCAATTGTTCCCACTTGTCTGATTTTGGCTAAACATATGTAAGATCTGTTACAGTTTTGTTATTTTACAAACAAAACTATAAATAATTTTACCAAAATACCAACAATCAAGCCAATACTCACCATAAATTATATTCTTATTTTCATCAAGTAGCCTCTGTAATACATATAAAATAAAAACTAAAAGTTTTTGTCACTGTCACACCAAAAACCGGTTTTGTAAAAAAAAATCAAGTGTGCCTATCAAACACTCCACTTTTGCCACTTTCATCAAGGGTGTAGTTAGATAATCTTTTGTTTTTTTCTTGGCGCTCTTGAGTGTCAGTAGAGAGAGTCTGGGCCAAGCCTTGGTTGTGAAAACTGGCAAAAACCCAGAAAGCTGATTTTTTTGCTGATTTTCTCAGAGTATAATACTACTTTTATTCCTGTTTGCTGCTAAAATCATAGTTTAGTGCGTTAAGGCATCATTTGCCAGATATTGAGGATAAACAAAGTTTTATTGTATTCGTTAAGTACAGTTTAGTGAAAGTGATCTCACCTAAGAAGTTAAAACACCATTATTGTGACTTTAAATACTTGGTGCACCCTTAAAGACAATCAGGTACATGCCACAAACAGTTCTTATTATATCGGGACTTTGCCATCCTGTTTAAAATTAGAATTGCCTACCAGAGCCAACATATTACACAGCACTGCTCCATAGAGGCCATCGGCTATCCAGCTTGCCGAAAGTGTTTGGATTTAATGACAAAACAGCCTTTCAGGTATTAGAACTCCGTAATAAACAGTGAAATTACCAGTTTTAATGTATACTTTCAATTTTCCCCTGTGATTGGGAACTAATCAGACTTTATGCGAGCAATTACAGGACACTTTATTTTTAAATTTCATTTAAAATACCTTGTAAACCGAAGGTATACGTATACACTAGGTAATTTAAAACATCACTTCACATATTAATAGTCCAGCACTTTTAATTAGGCTTAAGTAAACATAATTTTAGACTTAATCGGCCTACTAGATACTTTGTTAGTGCAAATTCAACCGTACTCAAAAAGTAAGGTTATTCAGTTTAGCCGATACTGAAAATTAAAGCTGGGCCTACATCTAAACCGACTTGGCGTATGGCGCAGATGACGTCATACTTGTAGTAGGGCTGTTCATTGTTTCTTTGTTTTTTTTGTTATGATCCATTTAGCAAATAGTCACATATTCCTTTAGTTTAAAACTGTAATTCAAAATCCCTTTTTTTTATTGTTAAATATAAATTTTAATTGTTTTTGGAATCGGTGTGTTTTATTTTTGGATCCAGTTGTTTCCTGTTTTCGATAAGATCATCGCTTCTTCTTACCGACGGGCCTAAAACAGGTGGCGCTTTGAATTTAAATAACCCCTCCTAACCTCCGGCATGCTAGCCTAGGCACTGCCCTAAAAGAAGGAGCGATCAACACTAAAAAATAACCACCTGTACAGAAGCATTCAATATTTAATTGTCATTCATTCATTTTCATTTTAATTCTTTTTCTCTCCCGTGTCGTGGCAGATTGTATCCCGCTTTCCAGTCAGTCTGAATTGTGTAACAAGGTCTGGTGAAATTGTATAAGTTTAAAGTAACTATAAATAGAATTCTGGTGTAAATAAAGTCTCCAAAAAATATTTATTCATCTCGTTAATTTCAGATGAGTTAAAAACTATTTTTTGGTCATAATTATAACTTGTCTATATTCTTCTTTATACTGGAAGTAAACAAATTAGTTTTAAATTATCACAAGCTAAAAACGAATCCAAAGTATTTACTTCTTGCAATCGCTGAGGCAATTTAATTGGACTAATAATCATTAGCCACCTTGATTAAAAAGCAATAACCAACATATATTTAACTAAAAGAATACTTTTTGTTTATGTAAAAGTGTCTTTAATTAAATACAAATTGATCGTAAATCTTAATTCTAACTACTGTAATGACAAAAACCGCAAGTTTCTTTTTGCTTATTATCCTAACCCAGCCTATAAACAAGGCGAACCACATAAAATTAAACAGCACCGAAAGCAATTAGGTAGCAAACAAGTTATTTAAAATCAGTATTTCTTGTAAAGTATGGAAAATTTTAATCTGATTTGACTTCAATTATAATTTTTAAAGTTATTTTTTACCCTGGGAGAAAGAAAATGAATTTTTAAAGTTTATTAAACAAAACTGGTCAAACATAATGAGCGCGCTTAATGAATATGGAAATTTTAAATAGAAATTCATAAACTTCAAAGGACTGTTTTAAAAATTAGGCTTTTTAATAACTCGAAGTCACCAAGCATTATTATAATTCTTGCTGATTTTAAATATTGCTACTTAAATTCAAGCTTTAAAGACAAGTGAAATGGAGTTTGTTAAAGCAATAAATTCATTTGAGGCAATTAAAAAAGAATTTAATCAGAAAATAAATGAGTTAAATGTATTAAATAAAAATCTCACTATCGCTATTAGTATCCTCGAAAAAAAAAGAACCCTTCATAATGACAGTGTTAACACATTGCAAAGAGAAGTTATTGAATTAAGTGAAACAAATAGAATTATCGCTAAGAGTGCTAGAAGAAGAGAAGACGATCTACTGCATTGAAATTGGCAAATTAATGAAAAATTGTCAATGAGGACGATGGAGGGGAAGCAGGCTGTTTCTGATAAGGATGTTTTGGTTTCCAATACTGCCTAAGTAGGAGAGAATGTTGCTTCTGTATCTGACATCCGGAAGATACTTATTTTGGGAGATGATACAGTTATTGCTTTGAATAGGACACCTAGAAATACACAGCTAGGCACAACCTATAAAACTGAGTCAGTGGCGAAACAGCCATGCAGGACCAAGTGCTGAAAGATCTTGCGAGACTAGCAAAAGGTTTCACAGACAAAGGTTTTTTGTGATCGTGGGCTGTGGCACAAATGACTTGGCAAATTGTATATATCCTAAAATGCGATTAAATAATTTGACAATTAAAAACTGTCTTCATATAAATATAATTTTTTTATCAGCTACAGGATCAAATGAGAAATACTCAAAACAAGTTTTTAATTATAATCAACAGTTTTTGGATCATGTAAATAAATGTACGGAGAATTGTGTATTATATGTTAATATATGTGGCAGGAATGGTAAAAAAATTGGAAATAGTGATGTTTCTCGGTTGCTTTGCGGTTTGTTGGGTCGGGATCTTGCATTTCATAAGAGATCCAAGAGCTTGATACACGTAAGGAGTGTCGAGGGACAGGAAGAGTTATTTGTTCCGAATAATAAAACTAGCAACATGGTAATCAACGGTTGTGATGATTTTGATGTGTTGTATGTGGAGAAAGCTGGGGTACTCCAGGGTATAAGTAACAACTCAGAAAGTTTAAAACATATTAACGATATTGGTAAAAAACTTTCAAACAATAAATCAAAACCTGGGAGAGACCTAGCTGATCTGCGTATTTCATAACAGAATTGTCGTGGGATTAAAACAAAACTAGATAGACTTGAATGTAATTTATTAGTAAGAATATAGTGGTTTTAACTGAAACACAGTTAAATATGTCTGTGTATTCATCTGAATTTAGCTCTATTAAGTGGAAAATTTATAGAAAAGATGAGGATCCTATTTTAACTGGAAAGAGTCAAGGAGGTGGAGTGTTGATAAGTGTGAACAATAAATATAGCTCTGTTGAATACAGTATTTTTGATGCTGATTTAGAAGCTGGGTGTGTTACTGTTTCTTTAAATAATGTTAAGTTTTTGTATATTATTGCTGTATACATTGCACCTAATTTTGACACACATGCATATGAGAGGTTTTATGAAATAATTGAAGAGAATCTCAGTGACAAAATGTTTATAATTTTGGGAGATTTTAACATTCCTAGTTATGTGGATGTTATATCTTCCGGAGAGATATTGGTAAATCTAAAAGTGTTTTATCTTTCAATAATTTGCAACAACTTAATACAATCCGTAATAAAAATGACGTAATTTTGGATTTAATTATATCTAGTTATGACAGTGTTGAGGACGATGACGATGATCCATTGTTGCCTGAAGATCTGCATCATCCTGGGCTGCTTTTGTCAATTTCTAAAACATATCCCCGTCATCGAGAATGTAATAGAGCACTTACTTATAATTATAATTTTAGAAAAGTTGATTTCACTAAAATATATAATCATTTTAAAGACCAACGCTGGGATTCATTAAAAAATATCACAGATGTAAATCTCGCTGTAAGCATATTTTATGAAATTATTAATAGTTTTGATCAGTGTGTACTAAAGTCAGTATACAATTTGGTTTACTAAAACCATAATCCAGACATATATAATCTTAAATAAAGAAAACCCAACTCTATGTTTTAAATGTAAATATGATCAAACTAGAAGGGACCTAAAACAGAAAATTAAGATGACCTATAGTATTTACTTAGAGAATATTCAAAATAGTTTAAAGTATAATCCAAAAAATGTTTGGGCTTTTCTCGAGACTCAAAAGGAAAGTCATGATCTACTTGATGAAATGGATCTAAATGATAATACATTTAAGGGTACTCAGCGTCTTGAAATCATACTTGTGTAACCGTGAACAATATGTTGAAATTAAAGGGTACAAATCTGCAACCTACACCAATACGTCAGGAATTCCGCAGGGCTTCAATTTGGGACCATTACTTTTTGAAATAGCAATAAATGGTATTGCAAATATTTCTGAAAAATCTGAAGCTTCGTTATTTGTCGACGATTTTAAACTGTTTCTAGAAATTAACTCTGAAACCGACTGTGATACATTGCAATCTGACTTCTGTGATATAGCAGACTGGTGTGATTCTAATGGTTTCATAATAAATGTTAATAAGTGTTCCTGTATGTCTTTTACCTTGAACAGACGCATTATCCCATATAATTATAAAATTGGGAATAATGAACTTAAGCGAGTAAGCAGCCAGCGTGATTTAGGAGTAAACTTTGATCCGGCTCTATCTTTCTCTGATCATATTGTTACAATGGTCCAGAAGGCACAAAAAACAATGGGTTTTGTCATCAGAAACTCTAAATATTTTAATATTGACGTTAGTTTTAGACTGTTTGATGCACTGATTGCTCCTGTACTTGAATATGGTAGTATTGTGTGCTCACCATATTGAAATATCTGGAAAGAACTTATTGAAAAAATTCATAGAAAATTTTTAAAATATATGTTTTATAAAAAATATGGATATTACCCAGAAAGAGGATGTGACCAGGCATACTTACTGAATATTTTTAAGAGAATGTCTTTGCACTCTATTTAAGATTATCAAGAGCGCCATTGATGCCCCGGATATACTTTCACAATTGCCTTTTGCAATCCAGAGACAAAGCAATCGAAACAGATCGACATTCTATTTGAATTTTCCAAGGACAAATTTGTATAGGAGCAGTCCAGTGTATAATATGTGTAACTTGTTTAATTTGTATGCTTCAGACGTAGATATAGGATTAAAAAGCTTAAATAAGTTTAAGAAAATTATAAATAGCAATTTATTAGATAATGAATTTAGTAATTAAGTGGTATATGTAATTGGCTTCGGCTGTTGATGATGAAATAAATAAATAAATGATTTTGTTTTACAGAACGAAAACAATTTTTTTGGTTTGGTTTAGTTCGATTTTGGCATTTAATAGTATTTTTGAATTTTTAAACGGTTTATTCAAGGCTTTTATATAGATTTATTTTTTGTTCCTTCTTTTCTAGATATAAAAATTTGAATTTGTTACTAAAATTATGGTTTTCTTGAAAGAAGTAGTTTGCATATGTTGAGTTATTTTTTTTTTTAAGAAGGAAACTTCTTTTATGTTCTGCAATCTTATTTTAAATGATCTGCCTGTTGTATGTTTTAGGGCACGAACCGCATTATAATTGGTAGACTCTCGATTTATTTTCTTTATTATTTTTGCATTGCATATCAAACTCACAACTCTCTAGGAAAATATATAAAAAATGCAAAAACAAAAAACAATAAAGAAAATAAATCGGGAGCCCACGAATTTCAATGTGGTTCGTACCGTAAAACATACATAGGGCAAAAAATAACTCAACCTATTCAAACCGCCTCATTCAAGAGAACTATAATTTAAATAAAAAGTTTAGTAATTTATATCTAGACAAGAAAGGACAAAAACTAAATCTATATGAGAGCATTTAGATAAACTATTTAAAAAATCCAGATATACTATTAAATATTTTTTCATAATAAGAGTTCAGAGAAAATTTCCAATTAATATAACACAAAAACATGTAAATTAAAGACGAAACCCGCCTTCAAGAAAAGTAGAATACTACATATAACAGCTGGAGAAAGCACCAAATTCCGTAAGATTAAAAAATAAAATTTTTCTATTGAGAAGTAACTCAACTTTTAAGAAGATATTTGTTTCATTGAAGAACGCCAGACTATAACAAACCCTGCATTTAATTATTGAGATTATCTTTGTTTATAGTTTTCTATTAAAAACATTTGTCCATCAACTTCCAATTCCTATGATACCTAAAATCTTAAAAACCATTTGTACTATGCTTCCTAACCAAACAACTGAAAAAGAAGAAAAAAGTAATAATTTTTTTTAATTCAAAATATGCAATACTTTTGCTCACGAGTGTATATACACCAAGAAAAAGTTGAAATTAAGAAAATATTTTAAAACTTATGTTTTCATATAGTTATATATTGAATTGTTATTTTAATGAGAGGAATAAACCTGGAATCCGGATTAAATTATTAAAACAAATATAAATCTCTACTTTAATTTCTGCGCACATAAATTTTTCAAACTCTTGACAGATTGACAGAAGAGCAAGATCTTTAAATAAAAAGACAAAATGGGCCGTACAGGGCGTTACCCCCTTAATTATCGAAATTCGAACGTGGCTACTGAGCGCTCGTATCATAAGTTACGCCCCCCTCGTTATTGGGCCCCCGAAACCGTTTTACTGTAGGATGTAATTATTGCCCCACTGGGCTGAGTGCCTAAGTTGTTCTGATGATTTTGCCAAGATGTCAAATTGTGCTTTATTGCGTAATGTTTAAAGATATGTCATATCATCCTACGTTATTGTGATACTGACCTGTAAAAACTTTCTGTTTAAAATGTACGATTTCAAGCTGATGATGTTATGTTGGAAAACGCATTTTTGGAAATAAATTTTGTAACATAAGTGGCTGGAAGCTGTTGGCCAAAGGTTAATAAAATTCTTAGTAATTTGAGTAGAAATCTATGAGTTCTCTTCCTCAAATATTTATTTAAATTAAATACTTTAACAAGTCCTTATCCTAAAAGATAAATTTGCTATTCAACAAAACTAGCATTTATTTTCAACCTTCAGCTGTCAAATGAAAAATGCACCAGAGACACACGACCACTGCATCGTGCCGGTAAACTTGCTCTGATCATATAATCTACAGGGTGTTTAAATTTAACTTCAGTTTTCATACGTTATTGTAATTAAGTGATGCGAGGAAAATTTATCTTATATGTTCATATACCCAAAGTAATATATAAAATAACAAAGATCCGTTCATTTTTCTTTATTAATGAAAATAAATAGCTAATAGATATGATTAAGTCTCTTTGCTAACATAGGTTTTTAGATTTGTTAATGTACACTGGCGTGTAGAAAATTTAGGTCAAATTTACATTATGATGTCATTTTGGAATTTTATGTTTGTAAATCGTAAATCATTGTACTATATTTTTTAAGCCAATCATTGTATTATATTTTTTAGGCTAAATTTAATATTGAATGTCGAAAAGCAAATTTTTTAATTTTTAGGTTATATTCTGAAAAAACAACAACTTTTATTTAAAATGAGTTACGGCTTATTATTATCAGGACACAAGATGGGAAAAAGCATTAAAAACAAAAAATAATCACTAATAACCCGTATTCTCTCCTCAAGCGTTTGAAATGTACGAGGCACACTTTCAATTAAATCAAAGATCACATTCTGGTCTACATGTACTGCTCTTTTAGCTCCTGGGCAGTTCTTGGAGCTGGTGCATGCTATCGGATACGTCGTCCAAATTCATCCCAGGCATGTTCGATCAGATTCATTGTTAGATTGCGTGCTGGTCAATCAAACCGCCTAATTCTCATCTCATCCAAGTGTTTTTTCTCGTCTATAGTGATCATAAAAGGCATGATATTTTAGAACCTTCATAATGTACCTGTGAGCTGTCACGAAGCAATTCAGTACGAAGACACTGCGTGTTTATGAAGAGCTTTCCGCCCAAATCATAATGAAAAAACCATTGAATGGAAGTCATTTGTCAATAGAAACTAGAGCATATCTTTCTCCAGATGTTCTTCATAGTCATCGACGTCTATCTAACTTAGTGACGTAATAGTGCGACTCATCTGAAAATAGTACCTTACTCCATTCCTCATCATTCCACGCGTGATTTCAGGCAAAAGCAATTCCTGGAATTCGACGAAGGCGTTGCAATGGTGGGCCTGGAGCTATCCTACGAGACAATCAAGCAACAAAAAGCTTTTCCATCACTAACATTTAGATATCTAAATTCTTATAGTTAATATGGCAGCAAAACCGCGGGAGCTGCTCAATTCCGTAAACTTGGTGGCACCGTAAAACGGTCATCTCTTTCGGTGGTGGTTCTTTTTCGCCCAGATCCTGATCTTCTCATTATCAGGCCAGACTCTTCATAGCGCTGATATACTCTTTGTATAACACAAAGGCTCTTACCAACAATTTTTGAAGTTTCATGTAATTCTCAACCAGCTTGGTTCAACGCAACAATTCTTGCTAAGACAATTGGATCTAAAACATTATGGACTTATTAAATAAATACTACAAATACTATACTGTACGACCAAACGGCTACTGCTAAGATTTACAGTGAGAAATCATGAATAAACTGCAAAATATGCAACACAAAGTATCCGTATTGAAGTAAGAGGAAATCTACTAATGGACGGGGGAAAGATCAAATTTCTCTGGACAGCAGATTCCATAATTTAGGAAAATAAACGAACTGAGTGAAGTTGTAGTATTATATCAGTATTTTCATGTGTATCGAACCTGAATGTAATTAAGAAAAGAACAAGAAGAAGTCTGAGAAAGTATCAGTGTACATATTTATTTTTACCCGATATCTTCAATATATTTCTAAAATTAAAATATCACACACAATCAATATAGTTAAGTTTTCAAGAAAATAATCTCTATGCAGGGCCACTTTAATACAAATTATAACAACAAAAACAAATGCAGCGGCAAACTACAAAGGTATACATTCTTTAAGATCCAATTAATATCAGAAAGAAAATCGAACCATTGCATGACTTCCTAAATCAATTTCCGACAATTGAAAATAAAGTATCACCCTGTATGCGCCCATATGACCAGCTGAAATTTATGAGAATGATCTTGGTTTTCGCTGTTTGTTTGTATGAGAGCAGCGGGTGGTTTTCGAATTTAGCTTTTTCTCTCTGTCTAACCGTGACTTCCAAACCAATAATTTTGCCACTTTTATTGCTTTTAATTGAATTTTTTGTGAACAAATTGTATAAAGGCTGGGGCAAAGTGAAACGTATCATGAATGCTGTTACAGTACTTAATAAATGTTCATAAATTTTAACTTCTTAATTAGCTACAGAGTGAAAGAAGCAGAAGTGCTTTGCAATTATTTTATATTTAACGATAAAAATATACGTACTGCTAAATACCTACTGATGTTTTAATAATTTAATGATAACTTAAGAACCTTTAGTTCAAAATTGGATTATGGGGTTAGGGGTAGTCGGCGGCGCGAAAAAATAATTTTTTAAAATATTTTTTTACAAGGGTATAATTTATGATGTTTGTCCCAAAAGTATCGAGCCTACCTTCATATCTCCGCATTGGTGTTATTCTTTATCATTCGGTGAGAGACATCCTTCAAAGTAGTCTCCATTTAATTGAATAACACGTTCCCAGTGGTGTTCCTGAAGCAGTCCTGGAAGTCAGTTTTACAAATTGTTTTCAGTGCATTCGTCACATTAGTTTCAACCGTCTCTTTGTCATCGAACCGGTGTCCTTTGAGCGGTATTTTTAATCTGGGAAAAAGTCAAAAGTCGCAGAGAGCTACGTCGGGACTGTACGGAGGCTGGCGAAGCTGTACGACTTGGTGCTTTCTTAAATATTGCTGCACAAGGTGCGATGGATGCGCTGGCGCATTTTCGTGGTGAAGCAGCCAATCACCGCTTGTCCAAAGCTGTGTCCGTTTTCTTCTGACTGCGTCACGCAATCTTTTCAATACTTCAATGTAGTATTCTTTAGTGATCGTGTGACCTAGGAGCATATTCGTAGTGCACAACACCTTCATAATCGAAGAAAACAGTCAACATTGTCTTCACTTTGCTCCGACTTTGACGTGCTTTTTTTGGTCTTGGCAATTCAGAATGTTTCTACTGTAACGACTGTCGCTTGGTTTCTGGATCATAGCCGTAAACCCATGATTGATCACCAGTAATAATCTTCTTGAGTATATTTTCATCATTAGAAACCATTTCCAAGTGGTCCTAAGCGATTTCAAAGCGAAGATTCTTCTGCTCTACAATTAGCAATTTACTGGTGTTATTGCGCTCGAAGGTCGGCCAGAGCGCGAATCACTGTTAACTGACGTGCGGCCATCTTTAAACCGCTTGTACCACTCATTTATTCTTGCTTTACTCATACACTCCTCTATAAATGCTTTATTCATCATATTAATTGTTTCCGAGCAAGTTTTTCCAAGATTAAAGCAAAACTTGATGCAAATCGTTGATCTAATTTTTCCGTCATTTTTTACAATAACAAAATGCGACGAACGAAAAAAAAGACACTGTAAACAAACGCACACCGTTCACGAACTAATACGTCCAATCGGTAACTGCGCGCACCAACGAGTTCGTGAAGACTTACTGGTGACGCTCATGCCCCACAGAGGTCGCTCGGAAGTTTTGACGCGGAGATATGAATGCAGGCTCGATTCTTTTGGGACAAACCTCGTATTTTATAAAACAAATAATACAAAGTTATTATTTTACGTGTTAACTTTATTTGATAAAAATTTAATAAAGAAATACTTATTCTAGATCAAGTTATCGCCATATTTATTGGACCACGTCCCACAAATCGTGCTTTGCGGTGACCACCATAACATTTTACTCATTCATCTAAAATCAATCAAACAAAAAAGTACTAGTTTACTAGTTATTATAGTGCTTGATCAAAGCCAAGCCTTTTTTTGAAAATAAACAAAATGGTGGTCTCTTATAATTTACTCGCGGATTTTCAAAGAAAAAAACACTAGTTTATAAAAAACATATTTCAATAAAAAAAAGCTTCGATCAGACATTAAATTAACCATTAAACTAATGATTTTTTCTGGTTGATTAATTTTAAATGAGTCAGTAAAATGTTATGATGGTGACCGCAAAGCACGCCTTGTGGGACGGGGTCCAACAAATATGGCGATAACTTGGTCTACAATAAATATTTCTTATTCAAATTTCTGTCAAGTAAAGTTAAAACATAATATTATAACAATATATTAATTTTTTTATAAAATAAATTAAGCTACTGCCAAAAAAAATATTTGTTAAATACTGACCGATTCAGTTGGTCCAATAATATAAATTAGAAATTCAGTTGACATCAAAACGGACATATCAAGAAAACCAAGGTTCCTTATATAAAGTTATGGCACTATAATATTATCTTAGAACTATTAAACATTTTATTGAGTTTGTCAAAACGCTGAAGGAGTCGAATATACGGAATTTGTCAAATTCATCTGTTTCTGATCCTGTCGTTTTTGATTGAATGTTCTGTAAAGAAACTCTTCGCAGGCTGAGGCAAAATGTAACATCATAAATGCTACTAAAGTATTAAATAACTAGTCGGAACTACTAACTCATAATTAGATATATACAAAAGGGTAGCCGTTCATATTTTGAGAATTGACAACACTGGCATTGCCTTTTTTATTCTTTTGTTCGAAAATACTATTAGCCCGGAAGCCTGAAAGGAGAGGGGGTTAAATATACATTGAGAGTTTCCCTCGCTAATATTGTATTTTTTGGTGCGCTAAATCCCTTTTTCATGGTTACCAAACCTAATTTGCTACGGCCCATTTTTGTTCAAAAATACGATAAGAATCTAATTTTATTGCATAATATTTCATTTTAAACACTTTTTGTCTCTGTAAACTTTACGTTGAACTAATATTTAAGTGTAATTTTACAAAATAGAATAAAATTCCTCGCACCTGGTCTTAAATGGGGTCAGTATAGGTTTTTGTACTACTATAAACTATTTTCTACTTACATTTAATAAAACTATTAAAACTAATTAAGATAATTATTTAATATGATAAATACTTCGATTCAGATGGATTATTACAAATATCATTTGAGTAACAAATACAAATTAAAATTCTAATTCTACATAAATGGACCAAACACAGGCCATAGCTCAAAATTGGACCAAATTTGGGCTTGATAACCACAAAAACATAAGGTAACACAAAGTTACTGAGAGGAACTTCCGAACTAAAAGTTAATTTTACTGGCTTCCTTCTCTTTCTTGCCAGTATTATCCGGCTCGAAGGACCAATGTTAGCCAATCTGCAGATTTAGCGACATGTATTGGATTACTTGGTAGCGATATTTTAAGTTTTCATTCAACAAATATGTTTAATTTTAAATTAGGCAGGCATTGCTAGGCGGCGTCTGATATGTCGATTGTACAGTTTGACATATTTAACAGTATACGTTTTGAGATATATCTCAACAAGAGTACATCGGCGAATGAACTTAATTCTTTAAATGGCGTCGTAACACGTAAAAAAACCACTGTATATCGTTAGATTAGTCAATTCAATCGTAGCCGCTATTCGCTCATGGACGAGTCGCGTTGTAATAACAGAAAACATCGATCTCGTGCATGAACTGATAATGTAGGATCGTCATGTGACATATCATGAGATTGAGGTATTAGTAAGACCAGCGTATATAACGTATTGCATAAACATTTGGCCGTGGGAAAGCTATTTTCCTGTTGGATCCCTCATAACTTAATAATAACTAAAAACAATGCTCGATTCAATTAGTGAAAGGAAATGTTAAAAATATACGATCGCGGCGGTTCAAAAAAAAATCATAATATTGCGACAGGTGACGAGTTTTGGATCTATGCGTGTGTACCCAAAAGTAAATAGTAGTTGACCATATGGATATGCAATGAAGAGCTAAAATCAACAAAGGTTGTTCGCATGCGAAGAACTTCGAAGCAAATGGTCCCCTATTTTTTCAAAAAAACTGGCCATGTTGGAACCGTGCTTTTAATGAGAAATTATGAATGGTAGACAATCATTTGCTTGCGGGAAGTATTCAGTGAATTAAAAGAAAACAAACCGGATGCGGCGGATCACATTCTTGTATGACAATGCGAGCTCTCACATATCGGTTCAAACAAGTGACTTTTTGTGCACTCTTTGGGTCATCCGCCATACAGTCCTGACTTTGCACCCAATGATTTCTTTTTGTTCCCATACATAAAGAACAAATTGCATGATCAGCGATTTTCGACGCTAGGAGATGTGGTTGATGCATTCAAAAACCATATTTTGATGACACCGTTTCACAGTGGTAAAGATTCTTTTCGAATTAGTTGAAAGGGCTGCAAAAGCATATTGATCATCATGAAGAACATGAGTGACAATATTTTCAATGATAAATATTTGTTTTTGATTGTTATTCCCGAATTATAAACAGTCACCCCGGTAATGATTAAAGAAGTGCATAATAATGGAGTTAGTAGTATCGATCAACGGTGTGTTAATAACAATATTAGTAGGTAAAAACCTGCTATTTCCCGAGTTGGTTGATATTCGGATGGGACGAATCCATATGACTCGTGAGTTGTTAAGTGAGGCAAACAAGTTCTCTAACCAAATTTTCTCTAAAAAAGCTTTTTTTTTCTAGAAATGGTGATTTTAGCACCCGGTGTACTAATTCCAAATCAATATTTTCAATTTAAAGTTATCATAAAATAGGTACTTGAAAAAAACAGGTTCTCACTTCTATTTTTTATTATCTAAAGTTTATTACAAATATACGAAATTAGAAGAAAATCAATATCTCGAATATTTCACCTCTCCTTGTGAGATAAACTTTATTTAAACGTTACTAGGCGCTGATAATAAAAAAATGCTACCTAAAAATGTTAAAATATCAAACATAAATTAAAGGCATCTTAAAACATAAAAATCCAAGACGTTATCTCAATGTCTTTAATCGAAATTTATTCAATTGGATCAAGATTTAAGTCCATTGCCAGCCCAGTGGCAGACAGAACTATTTAAATCCCTTAAAATAGTTCTGATGGAAATATAATTTTTAAAGAAAGTACTGCATTTCACTTACTTAGCAGAAACTAATTTGGAGTATTCAGTATTTAGCAATATTTTACTTTTTAAGTTTGTCAAAGAATATTTTAAATACCCCGGTTTAATCACGTAATAAATTTTGTTGATGGTTTTCAACAAGCCTCGACTCGTCTATTAGTCTTATTCAGTCACAAGTGTATTCATCTCTATAAGACTTGAAACATAAAATACAAGGTCATACAAATTCTACTAGGTAAATAATAGCATTAATTAAGTTATCAATCAACACCTTTTAGAAACTTATAATATCATTATTGTAAAAGGGAATTTGAAGCCTCTATGTCCACTCGCTATAACCTCCGTTGTGTTCTCACCAGAAACATTCAGACCATTACCAAAAGCTCCACCTAGAAAGAGGAAGCAAAACAATAGACATAAAATTAAATCTAATGTGCTAGCAGAGACTCCCGTGAAGGACGAAATTGCTACTATAGAAGACAGTAGAAATTTGAAGAAAGTAAAAAAGCGTATTTTTAATGAGGATAACAAAAAACCCACGAAAGGAAAAAGAAAACAATTACGAAAGGTCAAAAAAGTAAAAGATCATAATGCTCACGACGATGAAAATGATTGTTTTTACTTGAATTGCTTCCAACCATCTTCCAACATCAAATCTAAAGAGAATTAGGTCCAGTGCATCGAATGCAAGGGATGCTCACATGAAGCTTGCACTGGAGGAGAACCCCAGTATATCTGTTATTAATTGTTTGTTAGATTAGATTCTAAGCAAAACTTAATATTAGTCTCAAATAGATGCCATATTATACCTTAATATTTAATTAACATAATATTTAATATTGAATCGTAAATATACGCGTGTACTAGGGGTCGTGTCTAATTATTAGTTTTGCAGATTGTGACTACATTCCAAAGGCAGTTAAATTTCTGAAATATATTTGTTTTTTCTAATAAAGATACTCTATTGATTAATGACATTATTTTAGTTAAAATACCCTCCTTCAGATACTCAAATATACATTTGTCACAACCCATCTTGATCTATGTCACAACTTATCTCGGTTAGTACTAGTGGAGAGTTCTGACTGAAGGAGTCATTTTATTTTTGTCAATTTACTCACTGAACCAGTATTTCTTTACAATTTTTTAAACTAACTTTATATAGCGTTAAGAAGTAGATATTTTAAGTTGTAAGTTACATAAAGATAGCACTTTTTTGACTGACATATGTTAGAAAGAGTAAAAATTGTCACAACCTTCGTAGGTCTCCCTTATCCTTCAAACTCTTCAATGTCTTCGTCCTCTAATTGTACTGAACCAACATAGACCAGATTTGTCCGAATCATCGTTTTGTGTTTGTTTATTTTGAATCCAACTATTTGGGCTGTTCACACCAGTTCATTTAACATTTCCTCCGCTTCGCGTACGTCATTGGCAAAACGAAGGTTGTTGAGTCGTTGCCATGGATATTGACGACTTTATGCTCCCAGTCTAATTGTTTGAATACATACTCCAGGACAGTTGTAAAGAGTTTAGGAGGCATAGTGTCTCCTTGTCAGAGACCTCTTTTTAAAGGAAGTTTGTGGGCTTCTTCGTGCAGATGCACATATACTGTTGAGTTCAGGTAGATGTTACGTATCAAACTAGTATACCTGTGATCAATTCGACATTCGTTAAGAGCTTTTGTATCTCTGTCAATAGTATCGAGAACCTTTACAAAGTCTACAAATATTAACACTAACGATCGAATATATTCTATGATTTTTCCAATCAATATTTCCAATGATAGGAGATGATCGTTTGTTCCGTAGCCAGAACGTTAAGGGGCCTGCTCAACATGTTGATATTGTTCCAGTTTTTCTTAAGTCGGTTAGTAATTATTTTAGTAAACAACTTATATAAATATGATAACAGGCTTATAGTTCTAAATTTTTAAAATCTACTGGCTCTCCTTTTTTTTATAGAAGATTTTAATTAGTACATTATTCGAGGTTTTCGGAATTATACTGAGGAAAAGACATAGAAAGGTTAATTATTTTCTCAAGAAGAATTTCGTCACCTAGTGTAATGGCGTCGCCGATGATCTCATCATTTTCTGGCGCTTTAATGTCCTCCATCTTTTTTAGTGCTCCACGTTCTCTAGTTGTTTCTTTGGGATCCTTTAGTGTTGTCTGTTGGCGTTTGTAAAGTTATCTGTAAAAGTATTCTATAACTCTTATTACCTCTTGTCTGTTCAATGTTACTTCACCTCTCTTATTTCTAATTTTGAAGATTTCGTTTCTACCATAGATATGTTTTCATGTGTTTTTGTTCGATTGTTTGCTGAACCCTTTTCATGTGTTAATTTCTTATATATTTCCTTATATAAAATATTTTATTAATAATCTATTTTAGAACCTTTGTCAGGCCAGTGGTATAAAATAAATTTATCAAATCTATTTACAATCAATACACAAACATCAAAAAAATCCATAACTTACAATGGGCTATAAGATAAATAGGACTCTTAATGGTAAAAAAATAAATTTGAAGAAAGTCTGTTAGACGACGCTTCAATAATTTAGACTTTGTCATATTGCTTATCATTCCTTTGCATCTCTAAAACAACGTACAGTTTCATTCGAAAAATACTTAGACCTTTCGAAACCTATACTTTCTACTGCGGAGTCGGACAACTTTTGTGAGACCTAGATGACGTCGTACGGTTTATCAAAACGGTAGATTTGGAAAGGAAGAAAACCTGTCCATTAAAAAAAATTAATGTCCTTGTCCTTTTTTGTTTCGGTGTTTTTGTTGTGAGCGTAATAATTGTCGTAATTTACTACCGATTTGTGATGTAAATAATCAGGAGTAACAGATAAAATTGCTTGCGAGACAGGTGGAGTTAGTTGTGGCAGTGGGATTTGATTTTGGACAATATATAGGAAAATTAAAAACTATAAAGGAAATAAATATTGAAGTTAAAGAAATTATACCGGCTGCAATATATCTCATTCTTAAAAAAAATTATTATTGAACTATAGTAAAAATATATACAGGTTGACAAGTTTCATCGTAGAATTAACCTATCGTCAAAACTAGGGCCAGTTGTGTTGTCGATGAATCACGTGTTAACATTTTTATTTATATCTAGAAAAGTGTTCATATACAGGTAAATCGCGAGGAACAGACCAAACTGCAGGTGTATATTATACATGTGTTTTCAAATTATACACGTGTTTTCAAATTATAGCTTCTTATCACAAATTCCATAGGTACCTGAATCAATCCGTTTTGTTGTTCTGATAATGATATTTAGTGTCAGTATATTGTGATAATTGATTTAACGTTTATTTTCGAGTTTGTATGATTAGTGATATAAATGCCACACACTTATTTAAATTTAGAATGTTCAAATATGATGACTGCTTTTGGTTTTTGTAATGAAAATACTACAGCTGCCGTTGAAGAATGTCATCAGCGACATCTGCATCTAAAAAATCCGGGTAAAAAGTATTTATCAGCATCTTCAACAAACTGCGCGAGAGTGAAACGTTTCCCAGTGCTTACATACAATCTGAACGAGGCAGTGGACAAATTTAGAAGAAGTACAAAATATTATAGATTTACTAGAAGATGAGTGAATTTATTCTCACTGAATTGTGTGATTTTGGCACGGAAATACAAGCGTAGCAACCTTATGCGGAGTTTATTGGGTACAATAAATTTGTGTTAATGCATTATAATGCCGCTGCTAATATCGGCAGAACAGTGCTAGAGAAACTTAAAGATGTTGCGATTACAGCTCTAGAATGACCATCTAAAAGTCCTCACATAGTGCCAATAATATTAAAAGAGATGTATGAGCGCGAAATTCAGCTCCGAAATTAATATTAGAATTAAGAATTGCAGTACGGAAGAATGCAATCGGACTCCACAAGATCTTTTATACATCATAAACAGATTATCGCTACAACTAAAGGAAGAAATAATTTTTATTGCTGTTTCTAGTGATATGGTATAATTAAAATAAGACTATTTCATTAATTCCTCTACAATTTCTCTACATTGAATTAAAAATTAATTACTTTATTTATCAATATTGTAAAACACTTCAATGAAAGAAACCTGATAATGGAAACCACCAAAAAAATAAAGACCCCAAATAAAAGGTACAATGTTTTCGTTCATGAGTGTATAAAATTCTAATCGGTACATGCACCGGCAAATAAAGTAACCGGATAATAAAATGAAGGTATGAAATTCTAGTTGCCCAACTTAAATTGTAGTCTTTCAAATATACATTTTCAAGGATTCTGACCCCTTAAATCACTAATATAGTCTAACTTTAAAATTGATGTATGTTGACAACTATTCCTCTTATAGATTTTAAGGCTTTGCCTATGTAATTTTATCTTTAATATCCTTTTATATGCGTTTATTTCTTGACATATGTAATACAAATTATAACAATATCATAAGCAAAACACAACTGGCCAACTAGATCTAACTTCCATGGCAACTTCTTAGTAAATCTGGCTGTGAATGTCTTATGTTTGATCTTCATCTTGAAGAAACAAACATATCTGCTTATAAATAATGAAGATATTTGCTATGATTTTTGAACTTGCCTCCCTGGAACACATTTCTGGATACGCCACAGAGTAAATTATTATTCCGTTATATTGTGTTCCCTATTTTTATGCTCTAACTAGTAATCCCACAGGTTCAAATCCATGTAAACGGCCGATTGCAATAACCATGACAACGTAAAGCTTTTGTGAAATGTTAAAATCCGTACAACTAATATTTCTAGTATTGTTCTGTTTTTTATACATTGTGTGCACTTTTGTTTGACATTTAAGTCGTGCCGTGTTAAGGTATTCATAGCAAAATGACCAACAACACTTTTCTATGGGCATTTTTTTCCAAGCCGTTACAAATAACAAAACGGGAAACGTCAATACAATGAGCAAAACGTCGCGTTTGGCAAGTCCTTTTATTTACGCAAGAGCGCCTATAAAAATTACAGTTCTCGGTCGGTATTGCAGAGAGCGTCACGTTTCGGCGTCTTTCTTAGAATTAGAGACTGGGCATCTCAAACATTCGATACGAGTAATTAAAAAAACAAACAGACTCTTTAACATTGTGTAGACAACGCCGTGCCCGCTAGTTTTTGTCGTTGAGACGAGTTTTCTTTTAACTTGAACTTGCCACTGAACAGTGGCGCATCGTAAATTTGTCGACAAAGGGAATATGCACTGTGATGCAAAAAACAGTTTTTATCTTTATTTTTTCATTTAATATAACTCACTTCCATTATGTTGTTTCGATACGCATACAATATACCATGTCTAAATTTATTTTTGCATCATAAAATATTGTTGATTTGAAGGTTACTGACTTGGTTTGAATGTCTTGTGTGAGCTGTGGAACTGAGTAACTGCGCAACAGACTTAGTTTTCGCATCTTGCGCTTTACACCTTCTTTATCTACAAACCTTTGGAAAGACTTACAGGTTCTCCGGGTTTGGGTTTTTTTGTGAAACTCCCCGATATTAGACAAAGCTCCCGCCCCAAATTCCGATTATTACAAAACAAAAATTGTTTTATTATTTTTTTGAGGTTTGGACAGAACATCTGGACATCTAAAATCTCCCGCCCCCCTTTGGTAGAAATTATTATTCATAATCATTTTTTTCAGCCACGCTTTTATATCACTTTCGCGATCAAACATAGCCTCCCATGTTCTTCCTACACAAAAGGAAAACGCAGCCCGAACAGAGATTTTAGGCCTCATTATTCACCCCTTTACGTTTAGTAAAATTTCTCCCATATGGCGACAGAATTCCCTCCTAATATTAAGGCCCCCTAAGCCTAATTCTTTCTGTCTGTTTAGGAATGTTTTTAAACAGAAAACAAATTGTTAAAACAATTAAAATAAATAATATTTTATTTTATTTTACGTTCTCGTAAAATGTGATTGTCGTCAATTATCTCGTTTCTTTCTTTGTCTTCGAATAGTCTATAAAATTAGTATTGGTGTATTTGACTCTGCATATTTGGGATAAATTAATGGAAAACATATAGATAGGCGAATTCAACTGTCATTAATTTTATTGTTTAGTAAAATAGCAGTCCCATGACCGTAAAAGAGTGAACTTGCTTCTAGAATTATTATTTTAATTACCCATAATAAAAGCAATAGTTCTTTGAAATAAATTCTTAAAAGATAAGAATCCATTTTTCTTATTTTATAATCACAAAGTAAAATATTTTATAATATCAAAAAGCCTTGCAAATAACGAAAATTTTAGTAACAAATATGATATTGATTTCTTTTCATGTAGCATTAATATTATGCTAGACGCGCTTAAAAACTGCTAAGAATAGAATGTAATTTTGTTTAAATCGAAGAAATAAACAATGACCATATTCTCGCTTATAGCTGCCAAATTAGAGCACCTCCGCCACCTGTTTTATTGAAATTGAATGCTACAAAATAAGCAGCGTTAGAGTTTGCAAAATATGACGACTATAGATACTTAAAAACAAAGTAGAAATGTAACTATCAAATGAACAAGTTGGATTCCATAAGGGATTCGGCACCGTAGACAATCTAATGACTAAGGAGATACTCCTAGAAAAAGTAAACGAAAATCATTCACAATATTCTTTGGGAAACCTATCCAAAATATTTATTATGAAGCCAAAATGAAGATCAGACCGTCAGAAATAACAACAGATTAAATCCCAATACAATGAGGAGTTCGCCAAGGTGACTCTGCTATGCATCATGACTTTCGAAAATATTTTCTAATGCATGGACTAGAAAAGTAAAAGAATAAGCATGGATAGAAATTATCTAAACAAGTTAAAATATACTGATGCCGTAGTGTTAATAGATCCGAAAACAGAACAGCTGAAATAAATGATTCAAGAACTAAACGGAAATTTCAAACGAATGGGACTACAAATTAATGTGGAAAGTCAGTAATCATAACAAACACAGATAATGAATATTGAAATGGAAGCAAACAGCTTGAATAGACAGGAGAGTTTACATATTTAGAGAAAAATCACAATGAAGAAGGATCACCAAGCGATCGAAATTAAGAAAAGAATGAAACTGGGATGGATTTGCATTCGAAAAGTGAGTTATATACTCAAAAATAGTAAGACATCAATATCTTGGACAGAAAGTGTGGTGGAAAGATAACGAGGCCTACATCCATCAACGAGTACAAGAAGGCAAATAATACTAGTGTAGGTCATCAAATCGCTAGAGAAACTGTTGAAAAACTAAAAATAAAACAATTGACATTATATTATTAACAAAATTATATATAAATATTCAGATAAAATAAACTTATTAGAGGTTTGCTCTACCTATAATTCCACTATAATATATAATGAATTAACGCAATAGTCAAAAAACTGATGGGAGCAACAATAAAACGAGGAAGGTGCTAAATCTGTGGGCGCTGTATCATATATAATCATACGTTCCTCGCTTTGATTGTTATTCACATCAGTTTTTGAACTAATACCTTCAGTTATTTTATGTTATAGTTCAAACAAACGTAAAAGTGTGCGATATTCCCGAAATAAATATTATATATTATTGAGTAGTAATAGTTAAATGAAGGCTTCTTTTTTCAAAAAATTATATTGACCATCGCAACATAAACTTTGTGAAGCAATAATGATCAATATAAATACATTTATTAAATTAAATTACAGCTATGACAGCAACCTTCTCTTTCGTCTTTTTCAATTTGTAGTAGCGATGAGGTAACAGACTGCCCCAATGCCAACAATCGCAGACTGTTATACTGTTAAAATATAAAAATGATTGTTATCAACGTCAAATATGTTTTGGTTATCATTACGTTTTACTTTGAGAATTTAAGCAATGGCTCTTAAAATGAAACTTAAAACCTTTGTACCCTTGCAAAGTTACATATTACTGTTGTTTTTGGAAAATCAGTCGATAGAATAATATTCTAATAATTTTAATCACAGAGTTTTCCCAACAACTTTGTTATTATCTCATTTTTATTTTAAAATCCTGAATTTTATGTTCAAATATGACATGACAAAAGTATGAGTTTGATGTTTTAAAGTTGGTAGTAGCAAAAACCTCCAATCATCATTGGTTTTGTTTCACTGGCTTTTATTAAGCGTTTTTGAAATCAAAAAGAAAATTTTCATTACTTGCAAGGTTACATATTACTGTATTTTTTTCACCGACTTCAAAAAAAGAACGATATCAATTGAACATGTATATATTTTTTTGTCTGTTGAATCATAATTTTTCATATTAGTAACTAATTTTGATAAAACTTGAAATTCACTCTTTAACTTGATACAAGCTTAAGGGTTGATAATCGATCTCAAACGCCACTGCTGTTTCGCTACCATCATTGTAATGGCAGGATCAGACAAATTTGAAGTTATGATGAGTTAAAAGGAATTTTAAATCACATTTATATTTTCGAGAACTGACAAACTAAGTAGAATACTAAATGAAAACCAAACATAAACAGAAACTTGTTTATAATATTTAAGAATTAGCTTTTTTATATTATTTCAAACAAGAAAAATTACGAAAAAGATGCCTAAAAATTCAATGTATTGTATGACAAATTGAAGATAACCTCTAAAGAAGTAGACGAGTAATGTTATATAAATATAGCCCTTTTCGACAAAATAGCCGATCATTCAAATATGAAATTTTTGTAACGAATTGTGTCACACATAGACACCCAGATGCAGCTACATAAACATACATCTTAAACTTATAAAAAGCTTTATTTTGTCATATAATAAAAATCTAAAGATTTTAATTTGTATCTAACCTCTTCTTACTGTTAAGTGATAAATCAATTTTATATCGAAACTAAAAAAATAGAACATGTCACTGTGGAGTAATTTAAAAAAAAAGATTAATTATTGTAGAAAACTCGTAACTCCGTTTATGACTTTTCCTCTACTAGGTCTTTATTACATATTTGGAAAAAACAAGTTTGAAAAAAAAAATGTTTTTCTTGGTTAATTGGTTTAGATTTTCCATTACAAGTATTAGGTAGTACTGCTTTTGAAAGTAACTTATGGGTTTTATAGTAGCCTACTTGCCGTGACTTGCATATTTCTTTAAAACGTTTTTTTTTTGTACTTCGATAAGTAAAGAAAGTTGTGCTTTCATAAAAAGTATTTTTTTATTTTACTAATACAAACGTACATGATGTTTTACGTTAATGAAGGCCTCGAGTTTATACTTTGACTAATGAACTACGTTCGAAAATTTATACCTAAATATGAGTAATTTTAAGTACCTAAACATTAAATTACAAGGCAATTATGCATCAAAAAATACTAGATAACAAGCTAGAAACTGTCGAAACAAAAATTAGTTCTCAGCGAACAGCTAATTGTATTTATAATAGCTTTTTTGTTTACAGAATTCAAGTGATTAGTTTGGTTACAAGTCAGTGACGTCACTGTATTGTAGATTGTAGGTTGCGAGCGGGTGTTAAGATTTTTCTTACCCTTCTACTCCCAGACCTATAAAGGTGCATATAAATATGATGTGCCACGCCCGTAATGAGCCTGCTATGAATTTAACAGACTTCGATTAATGTCAAATTTATCACGTGAATTGCTCAAGAAACGCTGGTACCTTCAGCGGCCGGCATCAAATTAGGTAATAAAAGCATATGGGATACAAATCAATTTCTCGTGACGTCGATCTCGCTGCAAAATAAATGTTTTCGAAAGATCTTGCGATAAAGTCGTCCAACTAGATAAAAAAAATTCTTTGAGTTCGCACCAAAAATGCAAGCCTGGGTCGCGTTGCTCCCAAACAATAGAAATATGAAAATGCACTTAATAACTCCTTTGACGCCGGCCGCCGAACTCTTTAAAATTCAAAGAAGGCTCGTCGCGGGTGGGACTCGCCATATTTATAAGCACCTTAAGATTTTTTGTACATGATCCAATCTAATATAATCACAGAATTTGGTGACGTCATTAATTACCTATTTAAAGTCAAAGTTATTAATAAAATTCCACGATATATACTTCGCTAGTTTGCTAATTTGGTTGACAGATCAGTAAAAATGCCATTTAATTATTAATTATTAAAAAAACGGATAACGAAGTGAATATTGCTGACCTTGAAATGGCAGATTTATCAAGTGGAAAACATGAACTTGTTTTGTGTCCCGAATTTATGTTAATGGTGGCAATTTCAAAAGTTAGAGATGAAATTTCTTTGCGTTAAATCTGCTCCCCTCCAAAAAATGTAAATAGTACATTTTTAAAGGTTAAAATTAACTTCAACTCTTAAATATTAAATGGTATATACCAATTCTTTTAAGCATCCATCAATATTTTGATAGTTATGATGTCAACAAACATATTTATGTACATTTCGTATACTTCATATGTATACAAAATAAAGTTCTTAAAGAAAAAATTGCGATTTAGGTTATTATTTTATATAATTTCTAAATTTATTATTGCAGGGAAACATAAGCTTTTCGGTGCAGAAAAATATGTCATGTAATCAGCAGAATAATATTATTTATGTATTTTTTATGGTTACTACTGAACATTTTACGCGAAAATCTGAATGCATATTTATTGAAGGTAACGGAAAAGTACGACATACGATGAATTTAGGGAAATCCGGACATTAACTACTGCATAGTCATTAGGGTTTTAGTAAAAATTATGTCTTTCCACTACCAGTATTCAAAGGCACGAGAAGGTTACCTTTCAGATTTCTAATTCAGGAAACCAATGCCCTTTTAGGGTGTTTGATATTTGATCTTGTGTGTTTCTCTTTAATTTTTTGAGTTATTCTTTTGCTTGTTATTTAATAATCAGCATTCGGATTTCCGTATGTTCATTAACCGTGACATACTCGTCCGTGCATCTCAATAAAAGAGAGATCAGAATTTCACACAGAAACAGAAATTTTGACAACAAATCAGATGAAACCTTTCAATAGCGACCATAAAAAATAGCCAATATCGCAAAAATAATTAAGAAAATATAAATTACATATGTTCCTTCAAACATATAATATACCAAAAATTTCTACACTTACTGCTGTCACAAACTTTTTGAGATCTACAACTTCGTCACACATTGATTTGCATGTATCTCAAATGGTTTAGTCAGCATAAACCAAAAAAGAATTAGGACCTCTGTTTTGTCTCTAATTTAATTTCACTTAGTAGTTTCCAAGCTTAACCCACATATAAAAACGTGAGTACCTGTCTTAAAAAAAACTCAGAGGCGTGGCTACATGGGCGGGACTATTCTCAATTTATCGGACAGTCAGGCAGCATTAAAAGCACTTACAGGTCATCATATAAAATCTAAATAAGTTTAGGACTATCTTCTAAGCCTTATTGTCTTTGCAAAACCCAACAGGGTTACTCTTGCCTTGGTACTAGAACACAAAGGTATCCTAGGCAATGAAAATAGAGTTCCACTTGTAAAACAAGGATCTGCTACTATATTTATCAATTCAAGACTAGTATCTGTCGCCACTAAAGCCGCTATTCGAGACTCAGAATCACTGATTCACTGTGGCTGAATAAACCCACCGGCAAACTAAATCGGGATATCCTGTGCTTAAGCATGCGGCTGACATAACGGGTATCTATTATGAAGAACCGTCATATAGACTATATGATGATGATAGAAAAATAACCTTATACGTTGTCCTCGAATGCGAAATTCTAACGTCTTAGTGACCACCTTCAAGGATCAATCTGAAGACCTATACTAATAAAACAAACTAGTGAACAGACTTCTAAACTTGAATAAGGCAATCAACTTAAACACATTAAACAGATATAACAGGCAATGTAAGAAGCGTTCACGCTGCAGTTTAAATGTTTCTTAATCCTAAGCTGCTGTGTCATTTAATTAATAAATCAATCAGACAAAAGTAGCCAGAAACTTTCTTTGATAATACTGTTCTGCATGAAAAGTCCTGCTAGCCAAACTAATGGGTTATTTCGATAATTTCTACCTATGTAACCCTTACACTGCCCTATAAATTGTCCTATCACCTAACCAAATCTCGAGAACATCAACATATTTTGATTAATAGCAAAGCGGGTATAAGGATGTAGCTAAGCGATATATAAGTTGTTATCGCATACCGGGGTGCGACGTTGCCAAATCTGTGTTTCCCTAAGTTTGGGAAATTATGCACAATCTACCAACACCGGATGGAGACGTCTCGGGATGACCCTTCATCTACAAAGCCCCCTAGGGCTTAAAATAACGGAAATACCCATTAAACCCCATATAATTCTAAGCTACTTAACGCAGAAACCCTGTACACAGAAATTATGTCGTCGCTTGTGGTACTCTCGATACCCGATGTTTCTAGAAAACACCAGATGTACGAAATGGATATATATGCAGCCGGTAGGTCGTCGGAGAATCAATATTGAAAATACCATACCAGTAAAGCACAAAGAACTAGCGAATAGTGATAGCGTTGTAGTAGTGCTATTATTTTCGCGGTGTGTAAACAACGTCGTCGCGATCCTGTGTGAACAAACCAAACAGTTTCTGTTATATAAGAGATAAAATGACTGAAAGCTCAATGAAAGACTTTAAGCCCACTTGTAAGAAAAGCCTACGAGTTATATTTTAGGTGCAAAATTGGGCTCTCAAAATTTGCTGCCACACTTGCTTAAGAATCTTAACAGGATGGCTACTGAGTGCTCTATGAAGTTAAGGTGCCAATGATTTGGCAGGAACCTCAGAATCATGTTGATGATTGCTACTTTTGCTTAAAAAAATCCTGGTTTATTCTATTAAAAGCAAAAAAAAATTGAATATCCTAATATCCCTCAGTCATAAGACTTGTACTTAATGACGCTTCTAGCATACCTGTCTCTAAGCCTCCAAAAAAATACGAAATTGACTCGGAATTGGATGAATTAGATGATTTTGAACCAAAAGTCTCTCCAAGTTTTCAACAAAAAGACGATTACGAATGTATGAGCAGGAAACAGCCCTATTTGATATCTCAGGAAGGGTTTAATGATATTACTCGTGGATGGATCTTTCCAAAACATACTCACAGTTGGTTGGATCTCATTTATAGTAGTATTTTTCTCAATGGCAAATGACTTGGTTTACTGTTATGATATATCCGGTTTAATCAAAGAACTTGGCATTTTCTATAAACTTACAGAGTGGCGACTCTTTATTGATTCTTCGAAAACTCTAAAAGCAGTTTTATTGTTTAATGGAAATGAAAACCCAGCTGTTCCCGACGGAAATGCTGTAAATATAAAAAAATGTACAAGAACATATATGTATTAATTCAAAACATAAAATATGAGGATCATAAATGGAATGTCTGAGCCGATCTAAAAGTAATTGCACTACTTACAAGAATGAACAGTAGCTACATCAAATATTGTTGTTTTTTGTATTCTTAATAAACCCTTAGTAGAGCAGCAGAAAATTTATTTACCTCTTCTGCACATCAAAAATTTTGTTAAAGCCTGAAATATAGAAGGAAATGTTTTTCTTTATTCGAGATAGAAATTCGCGCGTATAAGTGAGGCTTAAAGAAGGAACGTTAGTTGGGCTGCATATACGAGAACTTTTTAAGAAAGAAAATTTTGAAACTACACTTTTGTAAAAAGAAAATAGACCGTAGACTGCCTTGACAAAAGTATATAGCAACCTCCTCGATTGCAAGAAATCGGAGAACTGCAAAGATCAGCCCCATTTGGAATTCTTCCCTGACAATTTAATTTAGGTGCAGTTTCAAATAGAGAAGCGGTATAGTGGAAAACGGGCCCCAAACATGTTAGTGGACTACTGTTGAATCATCAAACGTGAAACCTATCAGACGAATACAAGCGAAAAAAAAACAACAAAATAATTTAATTCATTTTATTATACTTGTTTCAATACAAACTGAAGTATCTTTTATAAAAAAAAAATGGTTTTGTTTTTTAAATCGATTTTTTATGGTTTGAGTTTCTCGTATTTTATATTCTTCTTTCCTTCTCTGAAAGCTTAAAGGTGATAGGTAAAAACCGAAGTCATATTTGAGTTCAGCACATTACAGTAGACACAAAAATCCCAAAAAAATATCAGGGAGATTCAAAATGCAGAGCAGTGTAATATGTAGTGATTTGGTATTACTTTTTAATCAGCTGTTACACAACAAGAAATTAAATAAGGTGATTTCATAGTTTTTCATAAAAAATGTATTAGTGGGATCACAAAATTTTATGAAAAACAAAATATTGTTGTATACGCTTTGGAATATATAGCCTTGTCCCATGAAAGTGAGTAGCTACTTATTTTAAATAAAGTGCACTTACTAACATAAGGTGTGGTTCGCAAGTCTGGTACCTAAAAAAATATAAAAATTTAAAATACACTGAGGACACTTGTTTGTTGTGAAATCATCGTATGTTTTTGCAAATATAAATAACAAATCTATTTAACAGATACTTAGAGCAATATAATTTCTATTTACTTTTTTAATTATCATCATATCATAAATGGTTTATACTTATAAAAATGTTTGCTTTATTTCTTAACGTTCTCGAGTACAACAAACTTTAGAAACCAGATACCACCTTGCTAAAGAAGATACTTCATTAACTATAATATGTTACTCTTCATTCATTTGAACACTGGTAAAATTAATGTTTTAAACTTGTGATTTTCCTGTTACCTAATGACAGAATGGATAATATTCAGGAAGAAAACCGATCAAGTAAGTGTCAAACGTGTTACGACTCTGTAGCAGTTATGTCATTGTTAATTTTTTCTGCAATTTTTTTATCAAATTTCAACGAACCAGTTTCACAAGACCAACATACCAGTGAGACCAATAACAAGCCCCAACAAGTTCACTGGCGAAGTTTTGTTTTAAAAACCATACAACCTTTAGAAAGTAAGACGAACACATATGTTAAAAATTCCACACATTTCGTGAATATTATTAGTAGTATTATAGTCCAAGTCATAGGTAAATATAGCGACGTAAATTCCGGGATGGAAGAGACGTACCCAGGGGTGTTGGGGGCAATGTAAGAACAAACCCTACATAAAATTTAACGACAAAAAAATGGTCAGGGCCAAGAGGGGGGGGAGAGGTTCAAAGTTGACTAAAACAGGTTTTTTAAATCTACAAGCCAAGAAACATATTTTGAAAAAAAAGTTTCAAATAAAAGTTGTAGAGATTTTAAAAACCTACAATTTGAGTTTTCATGCAATCATTTTTGTTAATTTATTTTTGCAAAAAAGCCAAAAAACCCTCAAATTCGGCAATATTTTTCATATCAGTTATTTATTGCAAAATTAACTTTTTTTTACACTTTTTTGCTTTTCGAGGGAAGCCCTCATCTTTCTGAACAAAGTGATATTTTATAATAGTAAATCGGATAATTTGTTGATGAGATATTGCTAATTTTTTATTCCAAGACGCAAAACGTTGATTTCTATAACTTTTTTTTGAGTGAACATTGTGAGCTCCACAAAGATTCAATCTTTTCGTGAACGCCTAAACGTTCATACCTTGTTAGGGGCAAATGAAAAAATTTATTTTCAATCCCTTAAATATCGCTTAAAAAAAGAGGGTGTTTTTCTTATAAAGAAATAACGCTTACGCGCACGAGAAAACTGAACTCGCGACTTCAAATCAGCAGCACTCGGAAAAATATGCCGTATTTCAGCAATGAATGGACCAATTACGGTGTTTTTTCCTTTTTAAACTAGGATAGCTCGAAAAATTATCAATATGACGCACCCCCTTATTTAGAGCGATATTTAAGGGGTTGGAAATTAATTTCCACAACACAAGATATTAGGTCCTCACGAAAAAATTTACCCTTTCTAGTGGTTAACAGGTTCGTTCACCCAAAAACTTATAGCAATCAATATTTTACCGCTTGAGATAAACAAATAGAAATATCACACCAATAAATTATCTGATTTATTATTATAAAATATAATTTTGTTTAGGATGATAAGGGCTTCCCGTTAAAATCAAAAAAGAGAAGTCAGGAATGGACTTGCAGCCACAAGACTTATTGGGCCTAAGTTTTAACATGTATCATTTTAAAGCGTGGAAAACTGATTTTTTACATACATGGAAGATACTCTTAATTTATTTAACTGGCGATTTTCGAGATAAATCTGTCTTTTTGCGAAAAATTCAAAAGTTACTAATGCTAAACAAACAAGTCAAAATCAGGTGTTAATATCTACCTAATGAATTACTATTGACGTCACTTGTCAAAACTGCCTTCAAATAAAAACAATTTTAAAAATGGAAGAATATTCTTACGCAGAGTATGCTGATATGTATTTAATTTATAGTGAAGCACTGTCAACTTCTTCGAAGGCAAGAAGACTATACTGAATGATTTCCAGCTTGAACATTGCCAACTCCAAAAATCTTTCAAAGGGTTGTTCCAAGCCTAAGGGAAACAGGCAGAAGATGATTAGAAAATAATTATTAGAGTTAACGAATTAATTTTTTACATGTTTTTTTCAGGATCATTTTTGCCCCTAGGTGGCGGTGATGGTCCTTTCCAGAGATGGTTCTTCCAAGAGAGCACGAGCCCCTCACGTAGAGGAACAAATTTTACAAGATATTGCTGACAACTCTTCAAACAGCATAAAAAAGCTCGCAACATAAAACAATGTTACAAAATGGACTGTACATAAAACTCTAACAGAACAGTTACTTCACCCGTACCACGTCAAAAAAGTACACGCTTTGTCTCCGGATGAGTAGCCCGCAAGACTTCAATATTCCAACTGGTTTATACAGCAACATAAATCTAATTTTTCTAACCTTATTTTGGTTACCGATAAGGCCGGTTTTATAAGAGATGTCATAGTAAATGCACACAATTTACTTTTTCGGGCTGATGAAAATCCGCACGCCAATTCAAAACAAATACCAATAAAGGTAAACTATGTGTGGCTAGCATCATTCGAAATAACCTTATAGGTTCATTTGTTTTGGAAGGAAGACTCGATGATGAAATTTATTTACAATTTTGGCAGCAGAATTTAAATAATTTATTGGAAGATGTACCTCTTGATAGAAGAATGCAAATGGGGCATATGCAGGAAGGTGTGCCAACTCATTTTAACCGTATAGTAAGTCTACACTTAACAAACGTTTTTGGCCCTCGATGGATAGGGGGAGATGGGCCTGTTTTTTGGTCACCAAGGTCTCCAGACCTAAAACCCTTAGATGTTTACTTCTGGGGACATCTAAATGAACTTTATTCAATATCAGTAAATACTAGAGAAGAACTACTAGCGAGAATAGTACAACATTCTAACAAAGTGTGTAATAATCCCGGAATGTTATTTGCAATACAGCGGGAAAATATTTAAACGTGTTCACTATTTTTGTATTTCAATAATATTGTAAATTAACTGAGCCCCGATCAACCCTTTGAAAGGTTTCTGGACTTGACAATGTCTCAGCTGCAAATCTTTTAACATAACACATTACCTCCGAAGAGTGAGACAGCGCTTTCCCATAAAGTACAATACATCGGCAAACCCTGCGTATTTTGTTTAACCTGTTTGTGTTTAGCATTAGTCATTTTTGAGTTTTTTGCATAAAACCGATTTATCTCGAAAACCACCAGTTTTATCGAAATAAATTAAAAGTACCTTCTTTGAAGGGAAATGATCAAAGTATTTAAAAAATCGGTTTTCAGCTCTGTAAAATAACACCTGTTAAAAATTAGGCAGCCCAACGAGTGTGGCTGCAAGTCGGTTTCTGACTTCTCTAATTATCTAAAACATCTACTGTAGTACGGTTTAATGAGTCTTTGCCGTCTCTATATAATATTAAAATTTCATTAGATTATACAAATCGGTTCAAAACTCAAAGTCGATAAGGTAAATCGGGGGGTACCCCTTTAGAATTCTGTATCTCAGTTAGGGGGTGCTTCAGGATTTTTTTTTCTATGAAAAAGCAGGGTTATTATGACCTCCCCTGTCTGATCCCAAAAAATTAGGAGGTACTTACCGGACACCATATATATATATATATATATATATATATATATATATATATATATATATATATATATATATATATATATATATATATATATATATATGTGTGTGTGTTTATAAACTACCTACCAATTTTAATTTCGTTCAACAATGAAACTATGCTTTCGAGCTTATTTTTGCCGGTAAACTTGTTTAATAAAACAGCAATGCAATTGCCTTTCTTTGCTTGATGCCACTTTTAATGGTACGTCACTCATTTTTCGGAAACACTAATTTTAAGATTGGCTCAAGATAGTGTGGTGCCAAGTTTATAAGGATGGTATTATAAAAAGAAACCAAAATTTAAGCCTATCCGGTGCATTCGCAAATTTGCATATCTTCGCAGATGAATTTTGCATAATAAGAGTAGGTACTGATGGTTCCACCTGATTTTTATGTGGAATGAGCTGAATGTTTTATTACGACAGATAAAAATCTTTATTTTTATAGAGTGTAAAAGAATTGCTACAGCGTATTTTATGATAAGTTTTGACTTGACTGGATTAAGTTTAATATAGACTCGTACAATGTAATATTTTAATTTTAGTTTTATCGATCAACAGTTCAATACGAAAAGAATCAATATTAAAGATGTCGTTATCAGAAGTGAGCAGCTTTATTTTTACTCAAGACAGTGTAGCCTTACAAAAATTCGAATTCACTGATACAAGGATTGTAGTTTACGAATCGGCCTTGTTTATTTCTTAATTAAAATTGACGACTGCACAATTTCAGTGATTTGTTTAAAAACTCTGATGTCCTTATATCCTAGTTTATTACGGTGAATCAGAACTATTAAGGAAATTTATATTCTAGCCCAGGAAATAGGGTATTTGAAAAATTAATATCTGCGATTTTATTTTAAAATGTCTTGTGGAAACTAATAGAACAGGCTCGTTATCTCGTGAGTAACGAAAAAGTGGTATAACATAGTTTTTTTTCAAACAATTATGCCAAAAAAAGTTATTGCAAAAAACCTCGGAAGTGAGCATTTTTAATAATTGTTAAAACTTTCGAACTGTTTATCAAAACTGTCCAAAACTTTATAAAGTTTTCGGCTCTTTCTCTTTGTGAGAAGTTACGAATGTCATGTAATAAAAATATGGGAATTTTTTGGAATATATTAATGAAAAATCGCTGAAGAGAAAGTAGTACTTTTTCTCTTATAAACAGATACATATGACTTGTTTTTCACTAGAATAATTAACAAAGGTTACCATTCGAAAGCTTATTAAAAAAAAAAAGGTATTTCTGCGACCAATAGAACTAGAGATAGCATTCTTTTTTAAATCACAGAATAATAAGAGTTCAAATTTGGAGAGTTCGTTAATGAAGTATTAAACTATATCATATAATGTAGTTGAGTTCAACTGATGCAAAATTACCACTTTACTAGCTGCTTCCTCAATTACTGCCTCTCCTTTATTTATATGTAGCAGCATAATTTAATAATCAGATCGATCAATTAAGAAAATCAATAAATTTAATGTCTATTGCATTTGGCCTCAATTGTAAATACGTAATTAGTGTGGTTGGCTTCATCCCTGAACGTTCAGTCCCTCGAAATGCAGAGCATTTTTATTTTTTTGTCATCTTTATTCTGTCCGCTGAATGAATGCATATTTGGGTAGACGTGATTTCTCCCCATCTGCATACTTTAAATTCAACGTGACAATTATCGAAGTGGCGCGCACAAATCGAGATCAGCCAAGCGGAATAAAACTTTTCCTTGGAAGGAGAAGCCAGAACCGATGTTATGGTATAAGATATACATATCTGGATTTCTCCTGACAATCATATCAAATTTAGTACTTAGAGAAAATCTCTTCCTCATTTCGTGTTACACAATAATATACTTTCATTGTGGTACCTTCAAGGAAAACAAGATCCAAAGTCCGTATGGTCCCAAAAAAGTTTCCTCCTCCACTCAGATGTAGCAATTCTTAAGGAATTATATATTAGTATTCAGTACATTTGTTGATAGTAAATAATTTTGTATATTTATTATTATGTGGTTTAAAGTTCATCCATTTCTTGTTAGTTAATCAGCTTTTATAATTTGTTGCGTACGATCTGCGATGCAATCATGGTATTATTATAAAGAGTAGATCAATTGTTTATAATGTATATTCTTTACGATCTCTGGCCAAAGATCATGTGCGCTAAACTAGGAAACGTGTTAGGGAATTATTGAAACTTTTTAACAACTAACACCATTTTAAACTGCTCTTGTCAGTTTAGTGGTTTAACTCAATAAAATATTCTACTAAAAATTGAGTGGCGCCTTGGTATAAGTACTCCTTACACCACACCATCTCTTCACCGCTGAAAAGCTGCCGTTCGCTAGCCTAGTTAGTATGGACTTAAAAAATAAAATAAACTCACAAAACAATTAAAAAACAATAGAAAATACATAACTATATTTTTGCATATATATATATATATATATATATATATATATATATATATATATATATATATATATATATATATATATATATGAAGTAAAATGCGAACAGTAAATGCAAACTTCTCTCCATCATATCCTTTCTGTGTTAGAGGTTTCACAGTTAGAACAAATTGTTATGAAACGCAATTTATCCTATTCCACCACCATCGAGATGATGGCCTACCTGTACCACCATACCGAGAAGAAAGTCAAAACTTACCCTTCCCGGCACAGTGATACGGCAGAGGTACATGTTTCGTCTCTACTAGACTCATCAGGGTACCGACATGCACCTGGCTGTGCAAAGGATAGATCGGAAGGAAGCATGCAAATACTGAACACGGCTTCTCCGACCTCCCGTCGGATGGCGTATATATGTTTATGCGGATTTCACGGATTCCTCCGTGTGAGATGCAATAGCAGTGGATATATCCACATTATGCCGTTGTAGTGCTGAAATCACATTCAGCAAACGTACGATGGTGGTGGAATAGGATAAATTGCGTTTCATAACAATTTGTTCTAACTGTGAAACCTCTAACACAGAAAGGATATGATGGAGAGAAGTTTGCATTTACTGTTCGCATTTTACTTCATTTATACGCGGAGCTGCATATAGTTGTACGTTTGCTGAATGTGATTTCAGCACTACAACGGCATAATGTGGATATATCCACTGCTATTGCATCTCACACGGAGGAATCCGTGAAATCCGCATAAATATATATATATATATATATATATATATATATATATATATATATATATATATATATATATATATATATATATTGACAACTATTTAAATATGGCAGAAAAATAACTTTATTTATTTCTTAATGAAATCTTAATGTTTCAATTACGTACTATTCCGGTGAATGTGTAGATGTCGTTCGACTGGTTATAATTTTCAAATTGACATCAACAAATCGGTAGATTTAAAATCGAGGCTATAAACTGGAAACCTCCAGTTCGTAGAAAGTTTTCTTTTTTAGAAGCTGTGTTATTCAATAAGTTTCGCATGGTATATTTTGTTAATTAATCAGCTGAAAAACAAAATAGATATTTTATTTGTTTGTACGGCAAAATTTACCAGTTTCTTTTCAGCGATTTTTTACTAACAAATTGCCAAAAATTCCCATTTTTTATTACATGATACTTTAAGTTGTAGCAAAGAAAATTCACCAAAGAAGAGCATTGTATCTATATATATATATATATATATATATATATATATATATATATATATATATATATATATATATTGGCAACTATTTAAATATGGCGGAAAAATAACTTTATTTATTTCTTAATGAAATCTTAATGTTTCAGTTACGTACTATTCCGGTGAATGTATAGATGTCGTTCGACTGGTTATAATTTTCAAATTGACATCGACAAACCGGTAGGTTTTAATATCCTACTGATATGTCTCGGAATTTATATTTTATGTAGACAATTGTTACCTGCGAATATTGCTCTCTTTTCTATACATCTTCACTGACCAGGTGGTTGAAACGTGTATATTAGCAAGTATTTAAACACGGCAGAGAATTAGATTTATTTGTTTCTTACTGAAATCTTTATTTTTATGACTAATTAGTTGTTAATAATTCACCACTGTTTAATTATTTAATAATACGAATTACTCCGGTTTGCCCTTATTACGGTAGAACAATTAAAATTTATAACCCTTAAATTTTTAAACAGGTACCTTTTTACACCTTTATTATTTATTTCTTAAATTTGTCATTTGTCAATTTGACATCTAACGAAGTAGCAGTGCTATGAAACATGTCATGTCTATTTAAAATATAATTTTAAATTAAAAACAAAAACAATACAATAATTTTCAGGCCATGTTTATGTTTTCTTTCAGCTCGACATTAAGTTTTCTGCTACATTTTATCTAAATGTTATGTTTAGTTTTATCCAAAACATACCATAATCAAAAATGTGAAATTTTGTTTTAATGAAATAGGTGAAATTTTAAGAAATATGTCGGAAAACTCATCTAGAAGTAAAGAAACAAAATTTTTTTTGCCCAACCGAACGACCGCTCAAAAATTTTATTATATTGACTCAACGAGTACCGAACAAATAATACAAAAAAAAACTAGATGTTGGTAATTTCAAATTTATAAGGCTCTTAATTCTAGCCAACTTTTTTTATATCAGTACAGTAGAATAAGTGTAGGTTTCTGGCCATTTTAGTGATTTGTTTTGCCTATTTGCTTTATTGTTTGATGGAGGTGTTGAATTATTGTAGGCCATTATTTTTCAAAATTAAGTCATTAATTGTAAATTCGAAGTACCTATTGTTGTAATTCCACTGCCAACTCGATGGTCGGGCAATGCTCTGATTAGGCAAGTTAAGAGTTACGTATGGTTGCAATAAGAATTTAATCACATAATAAATTTAATTCATGCTTTGAATATTTCTTTTAATATTATAATGAATATTTAATGAAATAAAGCATCTGGTGTACTTTAGGATTTATAAGTTCGACCAAAAAAAAGTCCAAGTAAACATAGTTAAGACAATACATAAGCAAAGCCCAAAAGATCAGTTCAAAAATTTTGTAAATGAATCTTTGATTACAAACATAGCTTTAGTTGGTGCTTTACTTAATAAAAATATAGATACAAAGTGGGTGGGTAATAATTTTTTTTAATGTGGAAAGTAGAACTAAAAGTTTTTGGACATGGCAACACTTCATGGTATACTCAAGTATTTGGTTCTGTGAGAGAGTTGAATCAGGCTGTTTTTCCAGATATGTTAAAGGTTGCGAAGGTTATACAACTGCACAAGAAATGTAACACCGAAAATATTTTCAATTACGTAACGGTTTCTCTATTTGGCTTTTGATCTAGTAGATTTTGACTTCTGCTATTTAAAGTTGAGGGTTACGGATTTAGAGGTACTATTTGGCATTGGTTGGCATAACATATAAATAACAAATTACAGTTAAAAAATCCTTTACTTCAACTCAATGTTCATGAAAGAGCTTTTCAATTTGACTGAAGTTGTTGCGAACATTTAAATGATGCCGATAAAATGGAATGGCATCACAACCATTAAAAATGTAATGTTTTCAAGCTGTATGACGAATTACTAAGCCTGGCAAGTCAGGATCAATTTTTACAAGAATATATGCAGATTCTTGAATGAATTTTTTTCTCGTTGTTAATTTCTCAAAAGAGCGATTTAGATTCTCTCCACATATCCCTTGCGGGCATAGCTCCTACCTAACTTAGGAATCAAAAGAATTGTTAGTAAGTCATTGGGTGATTCTATTATCACCTCGTAACAGTTTTATTGGCCAACCTCCTGTTTGATGTTAGTTTTTTTCTTCTTAACCTTTAAGGTGAAGTTACCTTCAACTTATTTGCATTGCTTTTTCGCTTAGATCCGCCATATTTTCGCCTCCAATAAAAAAAAAACAAACAAAAAGGAACTCGTTTGGCGTAGTTTTAGCTTCATGGTGGAAAATGCAGAATCTGGCAGCAGAGTTATTGCAGCCTAACCTCCTCCTCAAGATCGGCATGTACTTCACTTGAAGTACGGAGACAGGCTTTCGTTGGCCTAAAAAGCTGATCGATTCTGACAACCTACAATGATGTGTTTGTCCACAGCTTAAGGTTAAAAACCTCCTCTTTAAGCCATTCTAGAGTTTTATCATCATCGTAGACCATTCTAAAGATTTCACTAGAATATGCCCATAACAAAAAGGTGGAAGAGTTGGCTTTGTTTCAAGAAGCCGATATAATGGCCATATTCAGCTTCTTCAGCAGTCCTCTTTTTACTATTTTTTACTAAATTTCCCTATCAGTGTTTATTAACTGATTTTTCCGTAGGCGCTGTCCTTGTCAGTGATTGCTAACGTTAGGTGTTCAGTAGCTGCTTCGCGCTAACTTAACCGGAGTTCGGCTTCTCTGCGTGGCGTCTTATTACTCTTGGGAGTTTCCTTCGTTGAAGTACCTGATCTTTTCTCTCTTAGTGTTTTTAGACTGAACAAGTTCCTTGCCTGTTTTAGAAGAACCACCATCCTGGTTCAAAGACTTCTTGTGGTCGACAGGTAGAGAAGCCGGGATTAGTGTTTTCTCGTGCTTTTTGTCAATTTTTTTGCTTCTACATCAGTTACTCTCTTACCTCTACAGTACCTGCTTGATTGTCAAGAGTTCTGAAGTATGCGTAGTCGCCCAGTCTCCGAGGTTGGTTGGTGGGTTATCCTAAGGTGAACGGATTCATCAATCCTGAGTATTTTGGTTTATTTATTCTCTTTTCATCCATGTCCTACGAATAACTAGGAAAACGTATAAACTGTGGCTGAGCCCCACATTACCACACCAAGGCTATATTTCTCAAAATGTCGCCAGGTACTCTGAAGGATTCATTTGCATCTCCAATGCATCATGCATCCTTTTAACATGGATTTCCTCACCCTCTTGGCATTGGACGATACTATCAGGTGAATTTTAACAAAGATTATTTCTTGAACTCAGATATCTCAGGACGGCTAATCCTCTACCACAGAACACTGTTCCATGGTCCGTAAGTGAATGCTGACACGATGTGGCTTCATTCTCTAACCCTAAGAAGATATCAAATACATCTCAGTTGTGTAAACAGTCAATGGCATGTGGTCATTTCTGGGAAATGCTTTTATTTCATGAGCAGTGACACTAGCCCGAAGTTGTAATATTTCAAAACTTTCGGTTTACGTACTTATATAGTAGTGATTCCGAAAAATGTCTGACACGACTTATTTCTTATGGCCCAAAAATTACCAGAATGATAAAGCAGAAATAGTCAGAAAATAATTACTATAAGAACACTAGGAAGATATTTCAATTTCTGCGTCCAATGATTTTTACTATGTTTTTATCACTGAATTTAAAAAATAAATCTTCTTTTGAAAATTTACGTGGTAGTGTACATGTGTTCTTAGACTCTTATACATGAAAGGCAAGCAGTTTGGAAACTTTATTGTACGATATACGAGGTAGCAAGAAATCTTAAAATACACCGTACAAAGTTTCAACTAATTGCGTAATTGGTTTTAATTTATGTCGAAATAAGATTATAGAAGATTTTTTTACAATATTGCAAATTGAATACCGGGTCGTGATAAAGTTTTTAACTAAAGAAGGTTTACCATCAACTACACACATATAAAGTTCCTGTGATCGTGTAATAAACTGAAAAGGTCCGGGTCGTGCTATCCGTCATTTTGGGGAAAGTTCACAACAGTGAATACGCTGTCGCCATAGGAAACTTACACAGGCTTGCAGTTAGAGGTTGGATGCTCAGTGAATTCATATAATAATTGAATAGATGTTTTATGTAGTGTATTGATAAGATCATGAATTTTAGTCATACTACGTAGAGCTGTGGTTTCCACGGTTTCAAGGTTTATCAGTGATGGCTTATATTCCAATTGACGTCGGCACATTGCTTTGTATATATGAGTTTCTGGTTTTCTTGATATCTCTTTTCCTTTATATATTATACTCTTAAAGTATTTAGCTCTTTGTATACATTTTTAACAGTTCTAGAGTGTCAATTTAAGATAATTTTGTGGTCTATATTTACACCTAAATATCTGACTGATGGGTTGGTCTATATTAATTGGTTATTTCCAGGTAAAAACAAAGATTTTAAAGGCAATAAATGACTTGAGAACAACAACAATGATGTGCTAAAACTACTACTTCTTCCCCAAAATGGCAACAAGTACACTACGGACATTTTTGGTCTGACAGCTCAATTCAATCTGTCATCCATTTTATTTTTTGAAATCCGTGCTATCAACGTAAATCAAGATGAGGAGAGACTTATTTGATAAAGGTGTTTACGGGAAATCTGGCCCTTCATTTGTATTTATAAAAAGTTTATCCAAGTTTCGATGAAAATATGAGATTTTTTAAAAGAAAATCAACCTGACAGACCTCAGTAACTATACCTGCCACTAAAATGTCAAATTGATGGAGAAAATCGTTTTAACCAATCGAAAGCTGAAGTCCAAAATAAATAACGATGTAAATTGGCATTTATAGATATTGTTTAAATCCTTTTTAATATTATTTACTGATGAGACGACGTTCATTGGACGAGAAATCTTTAACTAGAGAAACAATCATTATTATTTTCTTGAAAATTTTTCGGTGTCACAAATATTGGGAAAAACATGTTCCTTCCAAAACACGATAAAAGTATGGATTTCAAATCTGGCAGGCTGATTATGGTGACTGCTAGTAAAAACTTCAAAACCGTAAAAAAAAACACCGGTTGAAGAGAGGCATGTAACCTACTGTCAGATAGAGACCACACGTCACCGCATAATTCAGGAGCATTTGCAAATATGCAAACCTTATTTACTTTAGGTACTACATTTCATGACTGATGTTATAAGGGAGAAAAGAACCTTTTGGCTTTATTACTACGAAATTACAAAGTAAAGTGTGGTTATTTTAAAATGAGCAACTTCCTTTATCAGTTAAAAAATGCATTGATGAAAAAAAAGGATTACTACTTTTTTATGACGATTAATATTTTGGCTATTGTTACTTATTAAAACCCTGAAAAATGACAATCCAAATTGGAGACTTAAAAAAAAGAGGCATAAACCAAAAATCAAAATACTTTGTTTTCTCGCACTTTGCCTCATATTAAGAAGCAGCTAAAGCATCGATGTTTTCAAGCGACGACAAACAAGATCGGTGCATTTGAATATATATGTGCCAGGATTTTAGAGAAATTCTGACAGGTTATTTTTTATACTTTAGTTATATATATATATATATATATATATATATATATATATATAGGGAAAAAATAAATAATCTATTGTTATTAAAAAATGTATGTTGTGTAGAACATATTATCGTTTAAACTCATCAACAATATGTTTAAATCTTTTGGACACAAATATAAGCTCATATATATTTACCCTTTCGTGCCCCCGCCATAGCTTGCTCCATTAAAATAAATTAAGGTTGCGCCACTGCCAGTCAATTAAGAGAGCTTTAATGAATTCCATAGTAGTTCTCGTCAAGCAGCCATGCGAATGCCGTGAAGTGACAGACTGTAGGACACACCATAAGACCGGCCTGAGCCCACCGCCGGTTTTTGAAAAGCTGTTGCGTCCGTATTAGGCCCAAATTGGCTGTCATGTTCTTTTAAATGTTACATGAACCATTATCAAACAGAAGCGGACTAAATTTAAATGAGTTCACCAATGAAGCAAGGGACAATCTATACTAATTTATATTATCAAAAGATAGTGATTGTCCGGTTTATCTATTCTCGTATTATAAAAGCAGAAAACTTGTGTGAGCTATCACAATAAAAGTTAAGCAATCCTTAAAAATATTTTCTATTAGACAATAAAGCGACTTGAGTCGGCGACCGACATTAAATTTTAAAAAGCTGTATGGCCAGATAGTCTGTTTAAATGTTGTAATGATTAAACAAAAGTGGATTAAGTTCTCAAGATAAATGGAGAGATATCAATAGGTAAAGATCGAAAATTTTATTATATTATCTCTTTCAGGTGGTTATTTCGTTTACGTTCAGAACGATAAAAGGGTAAAACTAGTTACACAAGGCAAAGTGCACGATTTTTTAAATGAAATTCAGTTTAAAACGCTCAATTTTTCAGAAAAGTTGTAGATTAATATAAACAACCTATTTGAATAAATAGCTGCCAATTTAGGTTTAAATTAGAAAGTAGTTTATGTGACGAAGAAGTAAAGGGAATAATTGGCCGTGCAAAAGCAACTTTCTTTAAACTTAAGAATCTTCTCCTTCACAGAAATATGCCACTACACACCCGAATACGTGAGGTTCAATGTTATGTATGGCCTATTCTACTATATGGTGCTAAAACTTGTTCACTTAAGGCTGGGACGCTGAATCGGATCGAAGCTTTTGAATTGTGGACACTCCGCCGACTACTGCGTATCCCCTGGACTGCTCACATAATAAATGATGAATTCTACGAGGAACTGGCGTAGACAGACAACTAATGGACACTGTAAAACAACGAAAAGTGTCATATCTAGGGCATATACTAAAAGGACCTCGCTACTCCATACTAAGGCTAATACTACAGGGAAAAATTGAAGGCTGACGGGGGCCAGGTCGAAAACAACCCTCTTGGCTCCGCAATATAAGAAACTGGTGTGGTATATCAGACGCCGCAACCATATTTAGACAGGCTGAGGAGGGCACTCTAGTTATAATATGACCATTAGATGGACAAATGATCACCGACGTGCGGCATAGCACATGGCACCCGAAGAAGAAAAAGTAGTTTATTAGGGGTTATAACTCATGATGGTGGTTCGTTAATCCCCAGAGGTTCGCGAAAAAATATTGAACGGGCTATAACCTGAAAAGCGACGAGTCGCCATGCCGCTGGCGATGTGAGTATATTTACAAACTAGCCGGCAACTTCTACTTCGGAGAACCAAGACTTCTGCGAATGCGCACAAGAAGGAAAAGAACGTCTGCCGATATAAAAACGCTTCAGTCACATATAAGGAAGCGTAGAGTTGAACTGAATCGTATTGTGAGTTTAAGAATCTCGAATTACTTCAAAAAGATAAATGAGTTAGTAGTTAATGCATAGTATGTACATAAATATTAGTAGGGTAAACTAGTTGATTTATTCTTGTGTAAATAAATTACAACAAATTCCAAAGCTTTAGAAATCGCATGTCGAACGTGAAAATAAATAATTACTGTCCGTAAATGTATGATAGATCGTTGGTTAAAAACGAGTCTGGTAAAGTTTGATGAAAAGCTGGACGAACAATCAATTGCTTCTTCTACGTCAGTCCCTGATTTGGAACCAACACAGGGTGGCAGCTGCAGTGAGCTACCGTCTTGCGCGACTGAAAGCAAAAAAAAAAAATAGGCGAACAGAGTAAGAAAAACGGAAAGAAATGAAAATATGTCAGTGACTATTTACAAATGGGTTTTTATTTTACCGAGGAGAAGTCAGAATCTAAACCGTTTTGTGTGATCTGTAATGAAATCTTGGCCAACAGCAGTTTAAAATCACTTCTTTTTCGTAGACACTTTGAAATAAGACATCCGGATCACAAGGATTAGACTGTTGAGTATTTTAAAAGAAAACTGCCAAGGAATAAAAAATTTTGTATTTCTTTTTTTCTAACAGATTTAAACGAAGTTAGTAAAATGGCTTTCGAGGCATCATTTCGAGTTAGTTTCAGAATTGCAAGATCTGGATAAGCACATACAATGATAGGACCGTGTGCTGAATACATCATGAAGTGTATGCTTGGAGAAAAAAGGGCAAAGAAAATTGACCTTGTTTCCTTATCAAACAACACAGTGTCGAGGAGAATTAATGATTTGACAAATTATGGGGAAAATGAACTTTAAAACGGAATAACATTGAATTATTTCGCTATTCAACTTAACGAGTCGAGCGATCTAGCAAACACTGCCATATTGCTTGTCTATGTTAGAAATATTTTTGAGAATTTCATTCAAAAAGATATATTGTTTACAATACCACTAAAACCTGTACGACAAGTACAGTAATTATCGATATGATCAATGACCGGGACATTTTATGGTCTTGTGGTACAGATCAGGAAGATCAACGAGAATATTGAATGGACACATTGCTGTATTCATAGACAAGCATTGGCTTGTAAACGCATTCTGGTAGAGTTATCTAGTACTTTAAGCGAAACTGTAAAAATTGCAAATTTTATAAAATCGCATCCTACAAACTCCGTGCGCTTTGTGAGGACCTTGGAAGCTTCCACGTTTCTTTACTATTTCATACAGAAACTAGGTTGCTTTCTCGTGGCAAGGTTTTGACTCGCTTGTTTGATTTGGAGTCTGAAGTATCAAGCATTTGTTCTTGACCATCGATTTCATTTGTCCTCTTGTGTATCTGATATTATTTAACTGTAAAAACTTGCAAATTTTTTCTAAATTAAATAATTTGAATTTGTCTCTATAAGACCTAAGTATTACCATTTTAAATATGCATGACAGAATAGTAGCCATGTTAAAAAAGTTCAACTTTTGGATTCAATGTCTGCAGATGAATGAGTACGGATGTTTTGGATTTTTCAGCACCTTTTTATTAAAACATTAAATTCAACTTAACGAAAATATTATTACTGAATATCTCAAACAACTTCAATTAACGTTCAAGAACTATTTTTCTAATAAACCTTTTTTCATCATTTTCAATGAGATATAACCTCGGATTCTTCTTTCACTTTACTGGAAAAAGAAAAGCTCATTCTCTGAGAATTCCCTAAAAACGTCGAATTGATTTTTGGCTCAGTGTAAGAAATTAATATCCAGTTTTGATGGAAGAAACCCTTAAAGTTTTATTTCCCCTTTGTTCAACATATGTATGTGAGAAGGGATTTTCAACAAACATTTACCTAAAAGATAAGTACAGAAACTGGTTAAATATAGAAATTGATCTAAAACTCAAACTTACAGACATCGAATCAAATTTTGAATTTCTTTGTTCCATTAAACCAGGCACAAATATCAGATTGAGGATATTTTCTAAGTTTTGTATTGTTGTATTCATTTTGTAGGTGAAACTTTAGTTTCAATAATGTTTGTCTGTAAATGTTTTACGATTATGTTTTAGTTTTTCGTTATGATCTATTAATTCACTATGGAAAATAAATTTTAATAACCCAATTTTACTGTTTCATTTACTGTTCCTACTGACTATAAAGGGGATTCACCAATTTATTCCTGTTTTTAAAAGAGGTTTGCAAGAAAAAGGATGGGAATCGCTGGACTAGACGTTGTTATAAATGATAAATTCCTTTCAGATTTATTCTTAAACTAAATACTTTTGAAAATATGCATTGCTTTCTATTTTCGATAACGGATATATTTTATTATTTGTATAGGTCCCCCATTTTCTTCTCATAAACCAGTGAGTAAACGGGCAATCCATACTGAAATCTGCCCACAAGTTCAATACCGTAATTTAGCACTGTCGTTAAATTTAATCTAAATTTTATATTCCCAAATATTAGCATAACAATTTGCATTTCAAATTACCATATTCTTAAAATAAGTTCTTGTATGTTCATTTCTATTAACATTGAATATCCCGACACTAATAATTTATTATTATAAAATGTTAGTTATTTAAAATAATGCTACTTTATTCTCCAGAAAAAAATCCTTACCACTAAAAGTTTTTGAAAATAATTATTTCATTTGATATTTCAACTTTTGCAAAACTAAGACTATTTATACTTTCGATCTTACTACTTTTCTTGAAAAGACCAAAACATTTTTTTATGACTATCTTTAACTTAAATTTCTTAAAATATTTAGAAATTTTTCTACTCTGGATTATTTTTAGGGTTCCAAAAGAAAAAAACTAAACCTTTATTAGTATGCCATAATTGAATTTCAGTTGACTATATAACGAATGTTGTTACTTATTATCTCGTCATTCACATGAGTTATTTTAAAAGGCTAGATATAAGAATTCCTAAATTCTCTTTTCTCTTCTTTCCTTCTTCTATTTATGAAATCAACAAAGCAAAAATTTCAAAAAAATTAGTAACATTAGAAATGAATTCATAATTTTAAGAAAATTATAACGACGCACTTATAGTTCTTGCGACATTATTCTATTATGATCAAACTTTATTATGCAGTTGGCGAAATGGCTTTGGCTTACTCATGGATACTTACCGTTAAAGTACATTGGTACTCTAATATAACTGGGAGGTCCTACACATCTGGTACCTAATCTAAATTTCTGTACTTCATGAATAGCTATTAAGTTCAGTACTATATTTCCTTGAAACACCATTTTCGTAGGGGTCTTTTATTTCCTCCGAATAGTTTGTATCTACACTGTCGCTTAATACAATTAATCTCTTCTCAATTTTTATTTCTTATTTTTCTTTCTTTGCTTCCATTATTTTCTCGTATTTCATCTTAATTTTCTTCAACTAAAAACTACTAGTTAATACGTCTATCATCTTTTTGTTGCACTGCTTCCTCTTTAAAAAATTAATAAGTCTCTGATAGTGGAAACTGTTTTTTTTTTATAAGCCATCGGTTTATCTTGCAATATTTATGAAGATTAAGGTTAAAATGATTGAACGCCTTTGCCTAGAAAATGTCATAGTTAAATCAATTTAAAAGTAAAAATAATCTTTGAAAATTGATGTGAGGGTAAGTCATTGAACTGGACATAAAAGTCTGGGAAGATTTCTGTTTAAATGGAAAATATGTATGTTTTAGCAAAACCAGCAGAGGCAGTTGTAATTGTTACTGCTTTGCCATCGGCTACGAAAAATATTTTTCCTGTTCGAAAGTGGCTCACGACAGGGCAGGATTTCCTTTCATTGACCTGTATATCCAACGAAAATCCAATCGCTGAATTTAATATAAATAACTAGGTGATAAAAACATTAAACTATAATTTTTAATTTAAATTGTACATCATTTTTGAAATGTCTATATTAAAACTAAACAAGTACGCTAAATTTTTATTTTAATTCAAGAATATAAAAAAACGACTAATTAAAATTCAAAATATAACTTCAACGTACTTGACCAGTTTTTTAGCTCTACAGATTGCTTTCGAAATATTGGTAATAAGAATAATATAAATACTTATATCTTTATCTTGATATTGATTGGAAAATCTAATAAACATTATACCACGTTTCCTTATTTAATAGAGTCACAACATGTAGCATGCAGGGCTATGCCGATGATATACAGGTATATTATAGTTTGATCCGGGAGATGCACATGCAGCTCTGAATACAATAAATGAAGATTTAAATAACATATATCATACAATATGTATCATGTCATACAACAACATTTATGTTAATTGAATTTTTTCGTTAAATCTACTTTTTTTTCACTGGCAAAGTTGTTATTTTTTTTTTTTATAGAAACACTAGTATTCATCTTCTGTCAAATTTCGTATGTTCCACAATAATCAGTGGTCTAATAGTTTTGGTTTACCCTTAAAAATAATTGTGCTTTGTATAGGTCACCACGTTTATTGAAAAAACAAACTTCATGTTAACGGATAAACAACTTAATTCCAAGTTCCTACTGAAAAAGGTTATATAACTTAGTTTTTGTTATTGATATTCGCTATAGAACTGAACTAAAAAAAAAATATAAAAATCTACCCACATAAAATCCCTTTAAAAGCGAGAAATCCTATAAGCTGTCAGTTCTTGAATATTTCAGAGAACAAAAAGGGCCGTTAAGCCCTAAGTGACGTTTAACACCTGTTAAAAAGGGCCGGATGCATGTTTTAAAATACAAAGACGGTATGCACTACTTGACAAGTTATTGCTGATGGCCGTGGAATAAAAATAGGTTAAAGTTACATATTACATGATTTAGAAATTTTTTGTTGAGTTATGTGAATAGCTTTCAATAGATCAGATTTTTTCAAAATCGTTATTTGCAATATAATCTACACAAATATAAATGTTCTAAAAATATAGGACCGAATTAGTCGAGAGGGGAAAGTAAAGGAAGTAACACTATGATCGATATGGCTTTCATCGATCTTATCTATGGTTTTCAGTTTTGATAAGTAACCTGAGTAGCTTACTAATAGATGGCGCTAGCATCATAGTAACAAAGTTTCCTTTCTATGAAGAAATAAATTATGGTCGCAAGTAGTAATTCATTTTTTGACAGTTGTTTAGCATTTCAAATAATGGTAATTAAAAATGATTAAAAGCAAAAATCGTAGTGTGAAAAAAGCAAAGGAAATTCATGAGGGGAGTTTATCTATATTGGATGACTCATATCGTTGGTATAAAAGTCTTCCATTTTGAAAAAATTAATTTAAGTACGAAAGAATGAAAGATGTACCACGTCGTGAAGGACCAAAAACAATTGTGACCCCCGAAATCATCGATTAACGTCATGGTTCGGTTTTAGCTGAAAGACGAGGAAAAGTGTGCTAGTTAGCTGAGGCAACAAACATTCAGTGTTGCTAATCAATCTAATGTAAAAATCAGTAAGTCCTGTAGACAAAAATCGGTAGATTATGGAGAAATCGGTGGTAAATTTTAAAAAGTATATAACGAGATAGTTTAACAAACAATCTAAGAATGCTAATATATATATATATATATATATATATATATATATATATATATATATATATATATATATATATATATATATCATTGTATACCAAGTTACTTTGCTACACTGGTATTTTCACACCAAAACCTCACAGTTAAGTAAATAAAGGGCTACCAAATTAATAAATACTAACATTAAATCACCATAGAAGAGCTGTAGTTAGTTGAATGAAGAAATCTTCTGCGATGTCGTTAGGAATTAGCCTTCAACTTCACTGCTATTAATACGGAAGTACAAAAAAATACATTCGCAAGTAAGTATGTTGGTCAAATAATACTCGTTAATAAATAAAAAGTGGCACATGATTGGCTAAAAACTATATTGAGAATGTATAGGGTCGATAATCATATTGTTTCCTACTTAGAACCCATCATGTCAACCTAGAGAAGTAGGATCCAATTGTAAGTGCCATTCAGCGATACCATCGAAACTAATACAATCCCAATACGAAGAAGAATATTTCAAGGCGATTCACTAAGCCCACTGCAGTTCTACCTCGCAATTAACCCACTGTTACGCCGTTTGAACTCCACCAGATACGGCTTTAGTATTAGAAAAAACAACGAAGAGGTAGTAAGATTGAATCATCTATCCATGAATGATCTTAAACTGATGAGTACTACCAATTGAACTACTAGAGCAAATGCTCAAAATTGTGGAGAAGTTCTCCGGGGTTGTCGGAATGCATTTTGGACTTGACAAGTGCCGTATTTTGAACATCGTTAAAGGAAAGACACAACCGGGAACATTTGAGATGCAGAACGGTGAATCTATAGCCGCAATGGAAGTAGAATAAACATACAAATACCTAGGTATGAAACAGGCTAAACGAATTTACCATCGCACTATGAAGGCTGAATTGATAACCCAATTTGTCAGGAGGGGGAATCGGGTGTTACGAACTAGTCTAAATAGTAGAAATTTGTTTAAAACGCTCAAAACGTATGCATGCTCTGTGCTTAACTACTATAGTTGTAAAATGAAGCAGGACGGACATAGAAAATTTGTAAAGAAAAATAAGAACACTCTTAACAAAAGCACACAAACACCACCCTCGGAGTGCTATTGAACGTACAATACTTCCAAGATACCAAGGAAGAAGCAGCTCGATCAATAAATAATAAATTTACGTTCTTATTTCCTCAGGTTAGCGGACTCTTCCACACTACATCGAACAATATGCGAGGCAGACGATTCAATGCCGCTACAGCTGAGGGAATGGGATATTGCTTCTCACCACCGAAGAGATCAAGAGAAGTTACAAGCCTGGTTACAGAAACGTGTCCACACGATTTCCATAATATTATTAACAACTGGAGTGATATCAAAGAACCTCCTGTAGAACATCAAGGGACTGGGCCTTAGTGAGCATCTGTATAAACTGATTTAGAAAGCAGTTCTCCTTGCAACCGCACGGATCGTCCGAAAGTTTGTAGGAGGTACACCTAGGTCCCGATATCATGGAAAAGTCACCGCAGAGCTTCATACTTTTGGTGTCTTTGTATACCTAGTATAAGTCAATAGTCCCTGGAGGAAGTGGAACCGGTTGGCTTATAAATCTGAATAATAATAATAAAAATAAATCTTTGATTGAATAATTGAAGGTCTAGCTGTGTTGATAGTATGAAACTAGATATGCTATAAATAAAATTTTCAGTTTAAATAAATATACAGTTTCCAAATTCAAATGATTAAAAAATTTACAAAAAAAAAATTCAAATTCCTTTAGAATTGTGAAACTTAGTACTTTAAAACTATTGAACTAGGACTTCAAGCAATAAAAGAAAATAAATTGCAGTAGACGAAGGTAAAATAATTTCAATAAATATTAATCAAGTTATGTTAAATTATAAAAGAAAGATCAAATAAAAGTTTACACGTAAACAACCTCTAGAACCTTCCGGCACCAAAACATAATGCAAATCCTGTATATTTCATGATCATAGGGTAAAACGCCGAAAAATTGACCAACGACTTACAAAAAAAAAGAATTGAATAAATGTAAATTTATAAAATTAATTGGGTTGTTATCATCCAAACCACAAAAACTAAATAATACTAAGTTTGCTGTTATTTTAAATGAGAGGGTGCTAGCTGTGTAGTCTCGAACGAATCAGGCTGCAACACTGCTCATCTGAGTAGTGGTGTGTAGGTAAGAGTGAAATATCAGTTGAATAATTTTACCAAAAAGGTACACGCAAATGATAAACCAAAAACAAAAAGGTAATGTAATGTCTAAAACTATTTATAAAAATTAAATCAAAAGTAAATGAGTTCATTAATAAACCTTCGACAAAAAGCCAAGAAATATTTCTCAATTGCTAAGTTATTTTTATTTAAATTTAGAATTTTAAATTTCCTACATATTCAAAAAATATACCTTTATCGAAGCTGATTTTAAGGTTGACATATCAAAAGAAAATAAAATATTAACCAATAACTAATCAGTAGTAATCAAACAATTTAAAGTAGTAGTAAAAATATATAAACGTACAATAAAAATCCAATCTGACAACAATTAATTAGTCAACTAAATTAACAAACTCAAAATCGAAATAATAATAAAATATAACAGATAATAATTAGGATTTGAGACCACTCGCTGATATATTTAGTTTTATTAACATTAATTTCTACTAAACAAATCACCTTAAACCTGACAAAAATACAAGCAATTTTAAATAAGCTCCCGAGAATAAATACTAAATCAAAGTACAATTAAATCAAGTAGAAGACCAGGATACACATTTTGGCATTAACTTTTTAATTAAATAGAAATAAATCATTTTTTTTTTCCTGATAATCTAATGTATCATAAAACCCTGCTTTGAGGTGTAATAATGTAGCCAAAATTCAGGAAGATAAAACAACCAAGCTGGGAAAGAAAGTAATAAGCAAGTAGGACTACGGGGGATCGTAGTAAAAATGCAATTAACTAAAGACTGGTATGCTTTTATTCGAAGAATTCATGAGAGATACTTAAGGAAAAGGATATTTGCAAAAATAAGGTAAAATTAACTGAATTAACTATAGTAAACATAAGCTAAAATTTTAACCGTGACGACTTCTTAAACCACTTTCCTAACCGTTATTTCGATTCTAGAAAACTAGTGATATTATTAATTACTCCTACCAAATCTGCGATAATACCAACAGGAATTTCTTAAATACATTAATATTGCAGATCCAATTATAGAGTAACAACTCTTAAAATTTGCATATGTATTATCATGAAGTACTTAGAAGAGATTTGCATTGACATTAATTATATTAATCCAATATTTTAAGTAGCTCTATTTTTTTTAAAATTCTATATTAGTAAATCAATCTGCCAATAAACTGCGTCTTAATGTAACTCATAAATGTTCAAAATATTCGTATAATTAAAGAAAAACAAATTTATTATAGAATTACTAGCGGTATAAAATCATTTACTGGAACGTTTATCTAACCATGGAAACGGTTAGTGAAGTTACAACTATGTGAATTCCAAGAACTAAATTATAATCAAATTATAGAAACCATTACAAAATTAAATAGAATGATATATTTCTACTGCATTTATTTCATTTTCCAGATATGTGATAAGTATAATAAAATCATGGTAAATGTATAAATTGTTTTCTTATGGTTATCGGGGCGTCGATTCTTTAATCACGATGACGATAGAATTTTAGCTATAGTTTGTGTTTTTTTTTGATGATGTACAACTTTCTTAATATAATTTTATTTTTAATGTCAGTTTTCGTTTATTTTATATATTTTAATACATATGTATTTTTAATGTATATAGTTTCTCTTTTCTGTTTTTCTATACTGTCAGTATTTACATCCTTATGTTTGTGTGTAAATATTTTAATGGATTTTAATTGTGAATATGCATATTTTATTTTCTGATTTGTTATCGATTTTTATTGTATTTTTTTCTTCTTTGTTTATGGTAATATATAATTCTATTTTATTACAAAGTAACTGATATTATCCTAGTTAAAAAATCCTTTTTAGGGTTCTGTTTTAAGTTAAATTTCAATAAAATCTTGTTTTTACTTCCTTAAATATATTAAAATAAGAAATATTCGAAAACTGACCAACTGCAAAAAATTTTTACGTGTCCTAAAATCAGTACGAACATAAAAAGAAATTGAAAAATTCCTACCTAAAATAGAGTGGGTGATTTAAAAATACAGAGGATTATTACTACGAAAAATGTTTACAATTAATGCATTTAATAATTTAATTTTTAAAAATTCAAAAATTAAGTTATATCTACTAAATACTAGACTCAATTTGTTTTATTAGAGATATTCAGATTTATATATATATATATATATATATATATATATATATATATATATATATATATATATATAATATAAGTAGTCACCTTTTCCCAGGTGTGATAAGTTTTTGATTATGAAAATGTCAAATAAAAACGGACATAAATAATTAATTGATGCATTTACGGGGTAAGTGCAGATGGTAGAATAGATATTAGTTAATAGTATGTAAGATTTTATATTTGAATCATGTTTAAAAAGGACATAAATTGCCTATAATTGTGTAATGACATGATAAAATGTATAAAAATTAGTGTGAAAGACTGGACATTAGTGCATATAAAGTAAGAATAATAAACATATTTCACTCTGAAAGACATGATTCTTATAAACTAATAAATAAGTGATATTTTGAATAGGGTGTGAAATGTTATTGACCAGAGATAGTGACTAAAAAAGGAATTTTAATACAATATAGTGAAATCCACAAGATGAGAATCACCCATTTTATAAATAGTGCGGATAGAGATAATATTACTGAGAATAAGCGTCAAATAATAACCATTTAGTGAAATATAGACAGTATTCATCAATAGTTATTTATAATATATTAGTTTCTACTTATTACAACGACACTATTTAGTAAAACTTTGATAAAAATATTGTAAATGGGTAAGAATAGAATAAGAAAATTTAGATTTTAAGTTAATTTTAATAAGAAACTAGAATAAACTAGTACCTAATTGTAGGTAAAACCTTGTTAAATATGATTATAATATTAATAAAACAAGAATTATCAATTTCAGCAAGTTACAATAAAATTTAAATGTATATGTAAAATTGTGTTAGATGTAATCAAATTTTAATTATCAATTTTATGTGGTAAATAGTAACCAAAAGTAAAGTGTAGATATATGAAAATGTCAGGAAAAGTACAAAATTTACATAAAGCATAATTTATTGTCATCAAATAGCATATTTTGTTTATAATATTAATAAAATATCAAAATTTTATCATAAATTGAAAATTAGGAATTTTGTGTTTCAAAGCTTAAAATTCCATCTAGTTACCAGTTCACGTCAGAGAGACGACCAATGAGAAAAAAATTATAACAAAAATTTATACTACGTCACTACTTACTATAAAGCCAAAATTCATTTTTTTCTGGAGAGTGCAGCTCCATCAATTGTACAGTAAACATCGTTAGTCTTGTTCATAAAAAAATAACATAACATCAAAATTTTCAGTTGTTATTTTGAAAAGTAAAAGAAGTAGTGGATATTAATCGATTGTAATGTAAAAATCGCTAGACTTTTTTAAACAAGACCATAGCTTCAAAATTTTTCATTTGTTATTTTATAAAAAAATAATTAAAGGAAGACAGTGCATATTAATCTGTGGTAGAATTAACATTGATGGTCTCATTCATTAAAATTTTTAAAAAAGGGAGAAACATAGAGCTGGGATATAAAAATATCTGGAGATTAAAAGCTAATTTTAAAGGAAGGAAAAGAAGTTTAATAAATTAGTAAATAAATTATATCAATAAGCAAGCAGCTGTGATAAATATTTAAAGTTACAATATTTGACAAAGGAGAAAGGATTTTAAAGTTTTTCTTTATTAAAAAAAAAGGAAGGAAGAAATCTAAAACGTGGATATAAAAAATTTCTGGGATTAAAAGGTATTTATTTAATGTGTAAGGTATAGAAATTTTTGACTTGCCTGAAAATAATTTGATAAAATAGATATGTACTAAACTTATTATGAATAGTTATAGTTAGTAATAAAATAAATTGTACTGAATAAGATCACTTTTAATAACAACGGCACACACTAAATTATTTTTAGAATGTTTAAAATAAAATCCCATATATTAAGTCATTTTTAACTGTTCAAACATATATACAATATTGCCAGATTTAATAATTCTAAATCTCGTAAAAGAATACAGTGCATTTTGACTAATATTGATAATTTATTAGGTATAGATAAGATGATTTATAAATTTTACATAAAGTGCACCCACTGACATGATTGTATTTCAAATTTCAAACAAAAAGAAATACAATTTTCATCTGCTATTTAAAATGTTGGGAGAAATTTAATGTCAAAATATCTTCAGATCTGTCCTTCTGCCACCAGTCTTTTATTAAAATAATCCAAAACATTCTCCCGATATCTCCGTGTCACATTCTAAAATTTTCACCCTGTATATTATCAGTATATTTTATAACTAAGAACCAAAAATCCTTTCCAATGGGGAAAATAAAGGCCAACATAATTTGTGATAAAAAGTCTTATATCAGTTTCTTTAAAAATGATTGAAGAGTTCGGTAAATTTTATAGCCAAATAACATGATAAGAAAAATTAATACCGTTTAGTTTCTTCGAAAAACAATTTATCACATTACGGAGAGAAATATAAAATATTATTTTTTACAGAGAATGTGGACAATTTTCAGATTACCAGTGGGCAGGAATCAGGAAGATTACACATGCGATAAGTGGCCGACATTGCTTCGGAATGGCGTTAAAGATTTTCAACATGGTCGCAAATTACCTCCCGAGATCGCTGCCGTTCTGCTTAATCGCCGAAATGAAAGAATTTTGGTACCGTATTATTACTGCAAGACCTTCCACGTCATTTAAGCGGTTGTTAATAATACCCTACACATTTATGAAAGTTTAGCTTTATCTCGATTTTGACGATATAAGCAATACAATCGTAAGAATTATTAGTTGAGGTTACTACAAATATAAGATCTTTATGCATAAAAGATATTACTTAATTGTTAGCTGATTACTTAGTGTGTACTTGACCCATTATCCTAAACAACTTTTGTCTGAACTATTTTTCTGTGCCTCGCTTACTTGCACTTACGGACCAATTTTGATGCATAGATTAAAACGGCTCACCCTATATATATATATATATATATATATATATATATATATATATATATATATATATATATATATATATACAAAAAATATTTTCTGGTACTCCTTATTTATTTTTGTTAAACACCTTTGAACATGAAAATTCACTTAATATTGACACTGTATTCAAATCCCTTTATTACTACAAATATAAGATCTTTATGCATAAAAGATATTACTTAATTGTTAGCTGATTACTTAGTGTGTACTTGACCCATTATCCTAAACAACTTTTGTCTGAACTATTTTTCTGTGCCTCGCTTACTTGCACTTACGGACCAATTTGGATGCATAGATTAAAACGGCTCACCCTATATATATATATATATATATATATATATATATATATATATACAAAAAATATTTTCTGGTACTCCTTATTTCTTTTTCTTAAACACCTTTGAACATGAAAATTCACTTAATATTGACACTGTATTCAAATCCCTTTATTGGATTAACAAATGGTAAATAATTCTATTAAATCCACCAAGAATTGTCAGCTCATCAAAAGGGCATAATCCTTCTCGGAGTTGTCAAAGAAAGACCTTTCTATGGACGATTAAAAAATGGGGGCCAAATCTCAAAGAGATCTCGTTTCTAAGATAGGAATGCGGTAGGGGTTTATATAAAATCAACCCTGTTCTTGTAATACATCAAAAAATGACATATGTCCTCTTAGGGAAAGATTTTATCTCGTTGTTTGTCTTGTGAGGTAAAAGATTAGGTAGATTTTTTTTCTATAAAGGCGACTAAGTGTGACATAATGTAACTCCACTTTTTTGTTACAAGGCTTTAATATTCTTTGCCTATAATGTTAGTTAGATTAAATTCAATAAAGCATAGAGTAGACTGTTATAAAATAATTTCAAGCCATAGATATTTAACTTGGCTCTATTTACAAAATTTAATTCCTATTTTCATTAATTTAAACAATTAAAGAGTTGCAACACACTGGTCTCTTCAGAAGTACGAGACAGTCTCTACAAGGAAAGCCAAGGTGCCTCCAATTTACAAGTTTCTATTCCAGATCGTCGGGATAAATAAAAACAAATATTACCTATTAATGTACTACATGTACTACAACTTCATTATATGGCTGCGAAACTTTGATAATTTACAAACTTAACTAATACTTTATTTCAAAGTTTACAAATGAGTATATCTTATTTTAATAAAAGGGAATTTTCAATTTAAAGATTTATTTTCATAGATACAAACTACTAAATCAATATAACTTTTATAGATTAGTCCAATCGCCTCATGGCCAAAGTATCAAAACCATTTTGTCGAGTGCCTCGACGAATTGTTCCTGTTACACAACAGGGACGGACTGATCAACCATGGAAATGTGTAACGACCTGTCGACTTTCTAAGGTGCTATTTCCACAAAGTTTTCTCGGTTTTATTTTTAATTTTTGCCCAATAATTATTTTAATTTATTTTTAATTACAAATAATAGAAGGGCTGATTCTTGTGATCCGCCCCTGGTTTACTTTTATTATTGTGTATCAAACCCATGTTAAACATTCGTAAAGCTAGTATGTCAAATTTGAAGTCTCAACAAGTGCTTTGCACTACAGGAACAAAGCGTAATTTCATGAGTGCAGTGTGGTAATTTAGGTTAGACCAAGTTAGGAGCAAGTCGGTCAAAGAGTAGCTAAAAAATATCTTCAAAAAACTTGTATGATACCTACACATATTCACAAGGACTTGAATACTTTAGGTTACTTCGCTATTTCTTATGATATTGTAAAACGGTGGTGCAGTAAATTCAAGTGCAAGTATGAAAATGGTGGACCTTCCTCTTTCCGTAACTATTATGACCTAGAAAGCAGCTAAAATACGGTTGAGAAAAGGTGACAGAAAATAAAGGTAATTATGATCGAAAATGGGGTATAAATTTGGTCCAGTTCTTATTTTAGACAGGTCATAGAGCTTAAGGATCAATCACTATACTTATTTCTCGATATATTTTTTTATATAAAATTACCGGCAGTACTTTTCTTGCCAATAAATTAATTTTATTAATTTTCATTTATTTCCTCAACTTTTCTTTAAATTATTATGGAAGAATTTCTACGTAGCTATGCTTCATAGTTGATTTTCTCAACCCATGTCAATTGCTACTACGCCATAGAAGTTTGCTCTTTACCATCGGGTAGGTCCGAACGAGCAATCGTGCTATAAAAATAGAAATAGTCCTTAGCTTGTTGCTGTTTTTCAAGCAATTTAAAATCGGCATAAGTCTGTTTCGTCTTTTGTTGTTTCCTGTATGTTTTGATTTTGTATTTTGTGATTATGTCGATAATACTTACTAGTTATGTCAGTTGTCAAGTCATTTAATAGTTTTTAGTATTAAAGCAAAAGAAAATTGATACGTATTTTGTTATTTAATAATTTCAATCATTCCGATATATCGTTGTAAAATGTGTAAGAATACTATTTTAACCCTTTAAGAGATCAATAAATATAAACATTTATCGGTAAATTCCACTTGGTGCTAATACTACAAAGTAAAAAATAATTCATACTTGTTTTAAATAAAAAAAAGTCCGATTTTATAACAACTTTTGAAGGTGGAGGTTGAATATTTTCAACAACGCTCTGTTGTTTTACTTAAAAAAAAACTTTCACAACTTTCATAGAGATAGCATTGAAATTGGTGCACCATGTCTTATAATTTCCGGCTGCTTTTCATCTTCTACACAATGTATAAATATCGAATCTACATTTTCTAATGCTTAGTGCAATCACAAAATATTAAATCGGGCGTTAAATACTTCAAACTGAAGTAAATAAGTTTAATTACAAAGTCCCTAAAAAGATAAATATTTTTGGAGATGGTAGTATAAAACTGTTTCTCCTCGAACTAGTCGAAGTTTTAAGAAAAGGCCATAGAAAGTAACTTCCGTTGGAAGACAAAAATATTCCTTTTTCTTTACTCATTTCCTTTTTCTGTTTCCATTGTGTTACGGAGTACGCGTGCTGCCTTGCTGTACATTTCTTATATTTCTAATAATATAATTTTCAGTTGTATAAATGTAGTTATGAACTTAAATATTTGTGCTCTGTGGAGGTCCTAAAAAGCGTATATTTTACTCATTATTATAATGCACTATATCTTCATTTCAGTAACAGGATAATTCAAAGTATCTATAGTAAAAGTCAGTCGAACAATATATGCCGTAATTATGTTCTTGGAAGGTTCGATATTTTATATTGTACTGCACGAAGAATGTAACTATATAACATAGGATATGAACACAAATATATAGTAGGAACATTTAATTTATATTTGATTCTTGGTCGTATGATAGCCAGCTGCTGTTACTCTATATAATTTCGCACTTTTTATAAAGGTATGAAGAACCGGAAATTTCGCATGAACACCCGGTCAAGAGCGCTGTGGGTTCAGCTATTGATGCCCGTTTTCGACGCAGGATATCAAATTGACCATCCATGCAACTCAAAAATGAGCTACTAAATGCAAATCAATGATGGCCAACGGTTAAGCTCAATACTGTTTACAATTTTTATTGACAAAGTTATGTACATCTAGAAGCAAGAAGAAATATTTCAGATGGGGGATTTGCCGATGACAAAGTAGTTTCAGCCGAAAAATAGAATAATTTTTAAACTAATTTGGTATTATGGAATACAGTATGGAAGAACACGATATAAAACTAAACAAAAATAAGACCAAAGTCTAATGAGTCTCGTACTGAGATGAAACAGCCCTGTCGTCATTTATCGAACTTGGAGCTTCTCCACTGCCTTGGAATTCTCCAAACTTTTTAACATGAGAGTAATGTTTATCAACAATCTTATGTCCGCACAGCCGAGAATATATATATATATATATATATATATATATATATATATATATATATATATATATATATATATATATACATACATACATACATATAACTTAAGGCCAACGGTGCACATGGAACTAACTAAAACGTCCCATATAATAACCGCTTAACAGCATAATAAGAATGTGTCTGTCCAAGACTGGAGAGTTGAATAAAGATATCAATATAAATCCAAGTAGTTGATGAGTTAACGAAATTATGATGATGTATGATAATTTTGTCTAAATACATATATACATACATGTTTATATTGAATGTGGATAGCAAATCTTAATGCACTAACACATTTTAATACGAATTCTTAAAATGGGAATCATAAAAATAGGCTACCGGCTGGTATCCAACTAGGATCGACTTATAAAAGCTTGTCCGTCTCTGCACTTTACCAATTCTTCCTACTATACAATAGGTTTTCTCGTCCAGCTTGATTGATATGCATCTGAAAACAACACGGGCAACCATAAATCATCGTACTATGGTAGATTTAGATTTATAGGTTCTGCCATCGGATCCGTATGGTCCTATTCAATTGAAATTTCTCACATTAATTAAGAAAAACAGGACCCACTGCTTAATGCAAGTGGACTTAAATATTAGTCATTGTCTTCTCCGAAGACTTTATGGAACAAAGGTCAGAGGTAAATTAAGTTAATTAAACTAATAGGCACGTCACATTTTTACAATATAGGTGTGTTTAAAAATTTAAGAGAATATTATGACTGGAGCCTTTTTAATGAATCCCAAAAAGTTAGTTTCTTTATTTTTAAATTTAATAAGAGTTAATTCTACAAGTCATATTCAAAAGTTGATGATTTCTTGATTGGTTTTAAGATCTTTCAGAAGGTATGAATATTCGAGGTACGTCAACAACACCTATAATATACAAGGAGGCAACGCTGATTTGTGAAGTCGTCACCCATATGACTATCGAGGAGCAACAGCCCAGTATTTACACCCAACCGGTGCCCAGTGAACCGTGATCCAACGTTACAATCGATTTTTACATGTGATGTAAACTGTAACCTGCATCTCTATTAATATTATTTGGATATTTACAAATTTCGATTGATTCTCTAATTTTACGTTTAAAAGAACCAGGCACTAGTGCTAGCACCTTAGTTTCTTTTACATTAAAAATGTGACCTGAGCAATGCTGGTGTTCAGCTACTACAGATTGTAAAATTTATTTCTTTTTTATAAATCTTTCATGTTCAGCTTAGTGGATATGGTCCGTCCTGTTTTACCTACATATACTTTACCACAAGAGCAAGGTATCATGTAAACGTCTTTTGTTTGAAATGGAACTGCGTCCTTTGGAGACTTCAAATATTGTCAAATTTTCTTGCAAGTGTTTCATTTTCGGAGCAATCTGGCAATCTTGTCGGTGGTTCCGTGTATGTAAGGTAAGACAACACTATCCATAGGAGGTACATTTGTGAGATTTTGTGGAGGAGTGGGGTTTTTATATTTATTAATAGACGTGTTATATCTTCAGAGCAATATCCGTTACCTCCCAGAGCATTGATGAGTTTTTCTGTTTCTGATTTCAGTGATCGTTCGTCACATATTGAAACTGCTCTATGTACCAAAGGTTGCATTGAGATATCGATTTGTATGTGTTGGTTTTCTGTACACAGAATGTCCTAATTTGTCGTTTCCTTTCCTTTGTACTAGTACATCAAGAAAGGGAAGGGCATCATTTGATTCAGTTTCCTTAGTAAATTTTATGCTACGGTGTTGTTGATTTAGATGATCCAGGAAATTATGGAGGTTAACTGCGCCATGAGGCCAAACTACGAACGTATCATCTACATATCTGCACCAAAATTTAGATTTTAGAGGAGCAGAAGACAAGGCGTTTTCTTCGAAAGCTTCCATGAAGATGTTAGCTACCACAGGTGATAGCGGAGATCCCATGGGCGTTCCCGAAGGCTGCTCGTAGAAAAATCCTTGAAAAGTAAAATAAGTGGAAATCAGACATGCTTTTAACAAAGGATTCGGTTTTTCTTGTGAAGGGATGTAAAAGTTTGATCAGATATTTACCTATTTTATAGATTGGTGAGTCTATTGCGCTGCCGATTGGACGTAGAGGTACATTTTCTATATGTATTTTAGGCAGTCCGTAGCGGCATGGAATGCTGGAGCTGTTTAGTTTAACGGCTTTCTTTTCCTCTGGAGTGACGCTGAAGGCGTTAATTAGAGATGTGAGGTTCCTTTATACATTATTGTCTTATTTTTTTGGAGTTACGTGTTTGTTAACTATTAAATTAGCTATGAACCTTAAGCCGCATCCACAATTTATGTGAGTGTGGACCTGTTCGCTGCATACAAAAGCACACAAAAATTTTCGTTAAATTCAACGCTCGCTTGTCGTTTTTTTTGACATTAAAGGGATTTGCATCGCAACATCATTTTAGTGTGTACAAAAAGGAAAGGAAAAACAAACGATATTTGATTCTATATTAACATAAATAATAATTTATTGGTGTTAATTGCATCTTGCTTTTTGTTTTTATTAAAATACCCTTCATTACTTTAGTATTCTTGCATTAACAAAAGAACATCGTTCATTTCTTATTTACCAGATTTAACTTGAAATCAAATTAAATAAAAATATCAAATCAAATAACAAATCAGTTCACACGGACTGATCACGGACACAAGGCACACAACATAAATATTTATGTTGGCAAGATGCAAAATTTGCGCTGCAAATTTTTGTGGCGAATACTATATTCAACACACAACATATTTTTTTTTACTAATGTGGACGCGGCTTTAGACGTTTGTTATTTAAATAGTTTAAACTTATATTTAATACAGGTTAGAAAAACTATCAAAAGATAATAATTTGAAAAACACTATTTTGCTGAAAATATTTTATTGTATACTTGAAGTCCAAAATTCCTGTCAATGATTCATTTAATACCGGTCACCAAAGTGACGAAGCGGTAGAATAAACACCTATAAATAATTTAAAACTTTGCCGCTCTATTAACAGGGCAGGGACTAAAAGCTTAAAATGCATTGTTGCCATATTTCGTGAGCCTTAAATAGCAATCAGCTGATCGTATCTAAATTAGCATGGTAATGATGACCAATCAGTAGTTGTTTTTTTATCGACAAAGTCGTGGATGTGGCAACACACACATACACGGAATCTCCATCTTGAATAGGCTTAAAAATAAGCATCCCGACTGGGTTTTCGCATTGTTTGAATATTTTATTGATTTAATATTGATTCATGGATAAATTCTGTGAATTTACATCCTAATTACTATACTTTCGTTGCATATAGATATTGTGTTGTGTAAAAAAGTTTATTATAAAGCATTATAGCGTACATATTTGTGGTAAACTACGGCTATTAACGAACCTTCAACTAGTGTTAGCCTACTAAAAAAATAGTCAAATGACGTTAAAAGAACAAATAATGATTAAAAATATTTATATGATATTCGGGAACGAAATCCTGAAATAATTACTTTAAATGTTGCAGAAATATATGGCACTTTAATGAAAATATCTTCGAGCATAGTGTTCAGAGTTTTAAATGATCATTATAAAGAAAACCACCAAAAAAAGCAAAGCAGACAAAAGGACGGAAAAAAAAATCATCTTAGGCAATGACACAAAAGGCCATTCGTCTCAAAGTCCATGATTTCTTTTTCAAAAATGAAATACGAATATTAAAAAAAAAAATAAGACAGAAATTAATGACGACACATCTTTATCTAAAATATCATTAGGAGTTTTGAAACGAACTTTAAAAGAAATGAAATTTAAATATCTTAAACCGAATCGAAAAAGCTTACTAAATGAGAAGAATGAAATTGTTTTTTGAGGGCGAAAATATTTGAAAAAATTACGAGAGTTTTTGGGAAAAGGGAAAAATTGTATTACACTGACGAAACAAGGCTCAATGAAGGGCACAAGGTTGGGAAGGTATGGCATGATCAGAACATTAAAAAATCGAAGCAGGCTTTTATGGAAGGATTTTGGCAAGGATTACGCAATGCTAGTGGAAAAGGTGGCCGTCTTAGAATAACTCATATTAGGAGTGTGTCTGGTTTCTTAGATGGCGACATTAACGATTAAAATCTCGAAATACAAGACACTACCATGAAGACATGAACGTCGATGTTTTTGAGCTAGTTCGCCCCCCCCCCCCCTCCCCCAAGAGCTTTGAGTTTAGGAAAATTGACCCGATTTTTCCTCTTATACTACAGTTTATTTAAGAACTAGAGAGAGTAATGAATCATTTTTTACCCTTTTTCTCTTCGCAAACTACCTATGTTCTTTAGTCCGGTGTCTTTAGCAAAATCTGTTAGACATATATATATATTTTTCATAGGGTTAGAAATTTCATAATCAAAAATACTGGTCTATAATAATGGACTAAAACTTAGCCTTATTCTCTCAAAAAATTTGAAGTTATAATTTAAATACTTACAAAATATCCATTGTCAAAAATGCAGAAAGTTAAACATATATAAAAAATAAATTCGACCATATAATATTAAAATGTTTTTGGGGCTATCGGTCATTTTATTATTAATTAAAAACATTTTTAGGGTATTTGACGTTTCAGTTTATTTATTTCTTAAACCATCTGCAGAATTGCAATTAAACAGTAAAAAGGGATTCAAATGTAATTACTTTTTATATGTTGTAATTAAAATTAGACCGACTTATTTTTATTTATATTGTACTGACATCTTAATTTAATTTACTTTATTATATGGAAATACGATAGCCCCCCCAAAAAAAAAAGAAAAACATGTTAATTCTACACGCTTAAGAAAAAGACACAAAAACAATAATAAAAAACTTACGGCTAATTAGAATTAAATATATATATATATATATATATATATATATATATATATATATATATATATATATATATATATATATATATATAATTAAAGAGTAGGACACACTAAAATAAAAATACATAAAAAAATAAACAACATTAAACAACAAAATACAACAAAAGCAAAAATTTAAATAATAAATTGTATTTACATTAGTAAACATTAAGTATCTAATTCCTAATCAAAGTCAGTGAAACTATCTTCGCTCAAATTAATTATAATTGGTTCCTCTATCTCACCGATCATGAGATCGAGTTCTCACATTTTGTTTTATTCTTTTATTATATGGAATTTTCCCAATTTTCCGCAGTAATTTTATTCAAAAAAATCTTTCAAAAGTTTAGTTAAATTACTAATTTTGTTAATTGTGTTATTTCTAGCAACTCTATCTTTTACTTGAGAGGGATATTTACTTCTCCAACGGACAGTTTCCGGACGATCTATAGGAACAGATTTTCTATCTGGTTTTTCCCAGCAAAAATTAAATTCTCTGAGCAATTTCCAGAGATCAGTTCTTTTAATTTCAGGTAAATCGCATTCTTCGTTAATTTTAGTTAGAATTTTGTAAACGTTTGGGATCTGCTTCTTATAATAAAATGTATATACAACCCCTTTAATTGCAGTTTTCATCTCTTCTTCTAACGAGGTTTTTCGTCTGCCTGTACTAACAATTCCGGTCGTTTTTTCTCCTTCAGTATTCGGTACATAGTAGATTTTCCAACTTCTGTCATGTTGGAACACATCTCAACATTATTATCTAGATATTGATATTTTAAGGCATCATAAACATTCATTGTAATAAGTTTTTCGTTGAGAAAAAATCCCTGGTTTAACGATTTTGGAATAAATATAGAGGTGAAAGCCATATCTTTTGGGTATCTCACTAATCTCAAACAATATATAAAACAAGCGCAAACAAGTTAAAGCACTAAGAACAAACTGTAAGGTGTACTTTGCTCACTGCCAGAAATTAAAGTAAACTATCAGAAATTTTATGTTACAGTAAATTTATAAAATATATTTAAATATAATGAAACATAATTAGATTTACGGCAGTTCTCAGTTACCTGCGGCACTGAAGCAGGTATGTTGGAGGTTTCGGTAACAGTTTTATTACTCGCTCTAGTTCTTGAATAGAGTATAGGAACGTGTATGCTTGCGATCGCCCCCCCCCCCCCCCCCCTCCCAAGAGCTTTGAGTTCAGGAAAATAGAAACCATTCTGCTATTTATATTAGGAATGAGTAAGCTGCTTGCAACAACTTGTTTTTCTTGCCATACTGTACTTTTGTGATATCAACCCCTTCTCAAAGAGAGAGGCTGGATCCGCCCCTGCCTGAGGGTGACACTAGACGCACCCTGGTTGGTCCGAATCGAACAAATTAGAAGAGAAATGCTCTGGGCGCCATTCAAAGGAGCAGATAAGCAACAAACTTTCGATTAATAAAATATATAATATCTGAAATACCTTAAGGGCATCTAAAATGCATATAAAATATCTTAAAATGACAGCGCAACATTGTCAGCAAAATATAAGAAGAGTGCGAAGCACTGGGCGCAACCGGCACCTGAAGCAGCTAAACTGAATGAAGATCAAAGGTTTGTTAAGGCTTAATTGCCTAGAAACCGGAGGCCTCACTGAATAACCTTGGACAACCAGCAGCCACGCCTAACAGCAGCTCAAGGAAAATCGGTAGGACCGTCCGTCCGGGGGGATTCAGTCGGTAAGAATCCGACACTACCTTTCACACTTTGGGAAGGTACTTATGCAAGGTTCTACCTTTAAGAAAAAAAGGATGGTTTGATAAAAATGTGAGGAAATAAAAAAATATTTTAATATACCCAAGAAATTTCGTCATTTATTATTTTCTGAAATGCACACGTCACTAGAATTGACCTGACAGCGCATAACCTGGAGCACTCTATATGCAAGCAATGAGTCACTGATAGAAATTATGAATATTAGGTATTTCTGATAAATATGTCAAAGTGAGTATTAATACATATATAAAAGGATACCTAATATTAAACAACAAAATTAATAGATTTTTAAGATTTTTACCAGTATTTATGTTTATTTCTCATACAAACCAAATTAAACCGCAATCAGACGGGGACTCACGCTTCACGCCACTTACCGTATATACAGTTATTTTATATACGTATTTAATTTTCTTTTATGATCTTTGTCTAATCGGTAATTTTTTCTGCCACAGTAATATTTAATCAAAGTATTGGTAATCGTGAAAAGTAAATGTCAATAACTGTTTTTGTTAAGTGTACATTACAGCAATGAAAATATGTTAAAATTTTTTGTTTAAAGATATTCTTATATATGAGATTAGTCAGAAATGATCTTTGATAATACATTTTCAAGAATTTTTCATGGTCACTTAGTATTTTCTACAATAAAATATATGGAACAATTACTGTTTCGGCTACAATATCTCGAGGACATTGCAGTGCATCTCTGCGGAAATTTGTTATAAGAATAAAACTATTTCAAACAATAATTTCTTTATAGTATATCAGTGAATTTTTGAAATAATTGCATTTTAATTTCTTTGAAGCAATGCGGCTGCAATATACTTCCAAATCATTAAGCACAGGCATTTTTTGTTTTAAATTGACCATATCATGTTTTTCAGTACAAGTATCAGGTCGACAAAAAAGTACTATCGATTTGTAGTGTGACATAAAACTCATTTTCTTAAACAAAAAATAAACTTTAATCAATTATATATTTTCTATTTTCTTCGCTTTTCTTGCAGCTTCAAGATTCCGCGCTCACAGAAATTTTTATCAGCCTATATCTAAATGATAGAATTAGTGGTCATATATTTAATCAAAAAAATAAAATAGCTCCAACTAGACACACTATTAAAACAGAACACTCTCTCGATTTAAATAACATGAAAATTGTTACAACAGAAAACCACACAAAAAAAGGAGAAATAAAAAAAGTCCTATAATTTCAAAAACAGATACAGATAACTTCAGTAAAATCTATCATATCATAATATAACCAACTTATATGAAAACAACAAATCACACCTGACACTACAAAAACGAAACGAAAAAGAAAAGAAGAAATAAAGATGCTAAAAACATGGCAGATATCGGAAATTTTAATTGTCATTTCCTTTTGATATATCATTATACAAATTGAAAAACGTACATTATTTGCCATACAAACTAAAACAATAGTTATTAATATTTGTATTTTTATTATTTTTAATTAGTGATTAGTTAGTTATATATTTCCTGTTTTTGATTTATTATTATATTTATAAAAAAAAATTGTTTTTACCAAATGGGCCATAGTTTGCTTAAAGTACTGAAGAGTGTTGAAATGTCGTTGCATAAGAGTAATCTTCCTCACTACTTTACTTACTGGAACGCACATAATGTCTTTTTAAGATAACTGGAAAGCAGTTCTTGAGCCAGGCGAGTGAAAAAAACTAGTACATCGTTATGTTGATCGCTCTTGTCATTGAGTATGCCCTCCCACTGCTGATCTTCGTAAATGCATGCAACATAGTCCATGTCTATTTATTTTACCTACCTTACATAAATGCCATAAATCCAAAGAGTCTCATTTTCAGCTAACGTTGTGTAAAGTGGTTTTTCGTTGACTACCTCATATGGTTCAGGCATGAAGTCCGTATCATTTATCATTGGAATCTCTGGATTGTCTAGCTCATTGACAAATATTTTTGAATAGCGAGTTGGGGAAAAAGCTTCAACTAATTTTTTCCCTTAGAAAGGGAGGAAAGGAAAGAATATATAAACAATTTGTTTCCTGCGAATACAACTCCGGTCTTCTCTCCATACGCGTTCCGGCCATCTTATGGTCTCGTCAGTGGAGATGTATCGAACCGAGAGCAACATTCTCAAGAAACAATTGCTATATAAAATATAAATTCCAAAAGTATGTCAGTAAGATATTAAAATATACTCCGATAATTGTATAGATGTAATTTGACTGGTGATATTTTTCAGTTCGACATCGAAGTCGGCAAGTTATTTTTATCCTACCGAGATACTTTGCAATGTATATTTTATATAGCAGTTGTCTCCTCTACTAAACAGACTGACGCCTTATGCGGACGATATTATCGGCGACTACCAATGCGGTTTTCGTGCTGGAAGGTTAACAATAGATCAGATATTTACGATCAGACAAAATTTGAAAAAAAAAACTTGGAATTTAACCGAAATGTCTACCAAATCTTTGTGGTTTTCCAGCAAGCATATGACTCCATGAAGAGAACTAGACTGTGGCTAGCAATGCTAGAAATGAGCGTACCAAGAAAATTGGTCGATCTAACACAAATGTGCGTGACAAACTCATATGCACAGGTAAGGATAGGAAATAGAACATCAGCCCCATTTGGTGTGACATCAGGACTCAGACAAGGTGACCCTCTGTCACCGTTGCTCTTCAATTTTGCCTTGGAACATGCAATGAGCAGAGTTGCGTCGGGGCTGACAGAGGGTTTTGCGAACCAAGGTTCAAAACTGGTGCTGGCCTTTGCTGATGATATCGATACAGTGGCTCATTCAACAAGAGACGTGCGAGAGGTATTTTCACAACTCGAGGAAGAAGCGGGTAATATGAGTCTCCGAGTAAATGAAGAAAAAACTAAATACATGGTAGTAAACAAGAATCCAAGACCTCGAATCGAGTAGAATATATCACTGAATGAACACAACTTCGAAGTGGTTAAGGAATTCAAGTACCTAGGAGCGGTAATCACAGACGACAATCGAGTTGAAAAAGACGACTCTGCGAGAATAGCGGCAGCAAATAGGGCGTTATACTCCCTCATTATTAAGATCTAAACTGTTAAAAAGACAATCCAAACTAACTCTGTACAGGTCAATTATTCGCCCAGTAGTTACTTATGGCAGCGAAACTTGGACCCTCTCGGTTTGATACAGCTTCACTGACGAGACCATAAGGTGGTCGAAACGCGTATGGAGTGAGGATATCAGAATTGTATTTACAGGAAACAAACTGGTTTGTATATCTTTTTTACTTTTCTCTGCTGGAAAGGATAATACATATAAACATATAATAAAGACCAAAATATGTTCATTAAATAAAAAGCAGCTTGAAGTACATACGCAAAATATAAATGTAACTAATGAACAATAAAACTGTTAAATGTGATTCCGGTGTAAAGATAACTGATGTTGGGAGTATAAACACAGGTGAAATATGATTTTAATGAAGATTTTTGACGTGTATACACTAAAAAAAAAGATGTTAATGATAGTAATGATGAAAAAATTTTTAAAAATCAACATGTTTCTAACTTCGACTCCTTTTTATGCAATAATACTGTACGTTGGATAGTACCTGCTCCAGAGCATATCAAAGTGATTATCGAAAAAGGTAGTGAAGGGTATCAAAATAAGGAGGGATCTTGTGAATCTACAGAAAGATCAGGTGAACATACTAAAAGAGCACATCATGGTTCAATTTCTTCGTGGTTTTACTCACATTTGAAAGAGACTAAATACTTAAAGAAGTTGGTGCTATCCTCACAATCAACAAAGAAACTGCACTGTTTTTGCCGCCGATTATTTGCATCTGGTGTTTTCGCTTCTGTCAGTGGTGAAAATTAAATTCAAAGATATCACAGCATCAATCATTGCCTGAACATCTATCCAATTTAGAAAAATGACAAAGATAATCAGAAAATCGTTAAAAATGAAACCAAGAAATGAAGAAATATTGTACATCGCCTTTTTGATATTACCTTATTTTTCGTTTTCCGCGATCATCGGGAAGACGAAATCAGAAGAAATTTCTTAGAACTGGTGCAGCGAAATGTGAATTCCTGTATTGAAAAAGCATTGTTTAAAACTTGGAGAGTCCGATGGTGTGTCAAAGAGAGCACAGTCTTATTTGTCCAAAGGGATACAAAATAAATTTATTTTTAATTTGGGTGAACCTGTTAAGGAAAAAATTATTGAAGATGTAAAAAAGTATTACGGAATAACTTTTGACAGCAGGCAAGATGAAAGCAGAACTTTCCAAATGAGTCAAATAATGCAACACGTTCATATAGAAGATAACACTGTGGAAGTCCAAGACTCGATATGTCAAAAGATCAATAGCAGCTGGAAGAAGATAGGCTGGATATTGCATAGAACAGGGCTCAAGGTTGTTACAATGCAGCGTCAATGTACTGGAGGAGTACAACGAAAAATTCGAGAAGTTAATCTACAAGCTGTTCTCAGTCCCTGTGCTAACTTGGCTTAAATATGTGTGGAGTCTATGCATTTTCTTGCGTTTTTCTACCTTTACCTATAGTAAAAAAAAAAAACAGAGAAAGTTTGGAGAGTTTATCTGATAGTCGCTGGAATTCTCATTACGATATATGTAAAGTCGTCAAAGAAAACGTGAAAATAATTGTGAGCGCTTTAAAAGATATGCAAAATCCATTCTAAGCAAATCTTGATACTAGATCAGCAGCAAGCTTGCTCCTTCCAGCTATATGTGATTTTACCTTTCTGACCTACATTAAATTATGTCACACAATACTGGAGGAAGTAACTTTGGTCTAACGATATATCCGTCTCCAAAAATGACTTTATATAAAAGTCTCACCAAATTAATAACTTTGAAAGAGTTTTTATCAACAGAACGAATTAAGATTATTGACAATCCTGTTACTTTCGGCACTAAAAAATGCGATGATATGGACATTAGCACTGACCGACGAGGAAGAAAGAGGGTAAAAAAAATGATACCGGGTGAACTAGCTCAAAACTGTACAAACTTCTTTTTTAGACATATAAATTAAAAATTACTTTCTAATTCAATTCTTCAGTATTTCTTTGGATTCTATCTGCTGGTTGCTGCAGTGAATGCTAATTTGTATTTTGTTTCTAGCGTATATCTACATGTATGTTTATTATAATTTCTAGAGCATAGAGTACACACATCATAAATACTCGATTTTTTTTTTGTCAGTCATTATAGTTTTATTTAATTCATTTTTTACGAAATGCACACTACAAATTCATCAATTTCTAAGCAGACTGAGGGTTTCATTTAGTTCTACCGCCTCGGGCCTTCGACAGGCTTACTCTGCCACTGCTTAAAATGATCTCCAACAAAAAGGTATGAGCCTAAAAAGTGTTTTAAGTATAGTTTTGAACTGACTTAATATTGGAGAGTAACTGGTAAAAAAAATAGGAAAATCAAAAATATTGAGAGTGATTTCTAATGGATTGATCCTGCGTTATTTTTCCCCGAGGATTTAAAAAAAAAAACAAAAATCAGATACAAATTAACAGAACTAATCTAGAAATACGTCATATGTTTACAGTCGTACTACTAAACATTGATGGAAAATAATTTGATTAAAATAGTAAATATGTCATGTCATCTGGCAAAAGATCTGTAAACCTTTTAAAAAATATTATTTTTTTAGTTGTCCACAAAGATTACAGTTCCTTATACGGTTAAAAGATGTTCCCAGATATATTGATAATCCGTATTCCATGAAAACATAAATGTTTAATAACACAGCCTTAGATATCTGGCGGCAGTTAATTTGATTTTACCAATTTGGTAATCAAATTATCTTTGATTCTATTTAATTCAAAGAATCCCGCATGAGTCTTACACAAATTAAGAAAATGTACCTAATTAATTTAAGTCGTACGTAATCACAAAGCAGATAAAAAATTTATAAGTTTATTTAATAATAATTAAATTATATGGTAATAAAGAATTTAATACTTGGTTAATAAAAAATGTTAGGTGAATAAATAGAAGTAGATCCAATGAAAGCTTGAGAGTAAATACAAATTTTCTGTCAATCATATTTATAGACCATTTAGAACTGCAGTTTCATCAGTAAAGTTACAGCTAACGAAAGATACAATTCACCAAGAATCTCACCATTTTAAAGTCCGTCAGAAAAATTATTTATTGTTGATTAAAATCTTTATGTAATTGTTTATGTTAACAAACAACATGCCAGCCAAACGTAGCGGTATACAAAATAATATTTACTTTATTATATTTACTTAATTTAATGAATCAGTGTTTTCGCAAATTCTCGATGGGATTTAATATTTATTTATAACATAAAATCTGTAAAGTCTGCAAACAAGCCGAAGATGGGCTCTTGTTTAAACAGCGTTTTATAGACAGGCGATACACATCACTGGCCACAATATGCCTTTAATTGTCGAGTGGTGAACAAGATGGAGGCCTTAAGTCAATATTATATCAAAAGACGGTACTCCGTGGAGAACTTCGGTCAACATAAAGGAGTTTTTGCAGTAACAGATGTAGAGATTTTTTAGCTTAAATTATATAACTTTGCGTATAAAATCTTTTATATACTGCTTGAGGAAATTTTGTACTGCATTATTATAAATAATAAAATAGGCGACTAACTCCAATAGTGTATTAGAGATAATTAACCTCGAACTTATTCATAGAGAACAAGGCATTAAAAGCTGCCAGACACCTGAGGATACCTAAAACTCGACTAATTAGGAACGGCTCATAAGGTAACTGCTTCAGTGCCATGGCACTATTTAATTTTTTCTAAGAATCTTCCTCTTATACAATTTTTATTACCTAGACTACTTTTTTCTACTCGATGTTACTAATTTGAACGTCTGGTAATATTCAAATACATGGATTTACTATATTGGGCAATACAGGATTGTGTCATTTTTTAGTATGGCAGAGTAGAGAGATGAAAATATAAAGGGACTGCGAGCAAGAACGATTTTTTATTATTTTTTTGTATCCAGATTTAACGAAATCTGTGCTAGGCGTTAAATAACTGGAATGCTATTACACAACACAATTGTTACCGGATCAGAAGTAACGTTAGTTTCTTATTTGGGCATTAGTTTATATTTTATTTGCACTTGGTGGTACTAAAAATATAGTTAGTTATTTAAATTTACATAATATTAATTTTTCTATGTTGATGTGTATTTTTGTTTTGTCACTAAAATTCCTTTTATTTTCTGCTATGACTACAAAGTTCGTTTTTTTCTTTAAAGAACTCTTTTTGTGTAACACTTTAAATGAAAAATTTAGAGTAAAAGAATCAGGACTGTCACTGCCTTATTTAAAAATTCAAGTAAAGAAAAATATGTCTGTATACAGGGTGTCCGTTAAGTACCTCCGGGAGCATATGAGCGAGGTCAAAATACCCCTATTTTGTCAAAAAAAAATCTAAAGGGGCCCTTAACGAAGAAACGGAGCACCAGAGAGGTACCAAGCGATTTACTTTATCGGCTCTAAGCTTTGAACCGACTTCTATAATTTAAAGAAATTTTAATATTTTATAGAAGCCATAAAGACACATTAAACCATACTACAGTAGATGTTTTAGATCATGAGAGAAGTCAAGCAGGGATTTGTAGCCACACTCGTTGGGCCTAATTTTTGCCAGGTGTCATTTGACAGAGCTGAAAACTGATTTTTTAAATATTTTGGTCATTCCCCTTCAAAAAAGATACTTTTAATTTAGTTTGATACATTGCCAAAATAACATTTAAACGTTGCCATTATTTCTGCATTTTAATAACATTGTAAATTAATTGAGCCCCGATCAATCCTCTCAAAGATCTCTGGACTTCACAATGTTTGAGCTGGAAATCTATCAGCATAACATTTTATAGCCTTCGAAGAGTGAGACAGCGCTTCTCAATAAATTAAAGCACATCGCACACTCTGCGTATTTTATTTTTACCTGTTTGTGTTTAGCATTAGTAACTTTCGAGATTTTCACATAATAAAAGTCGATTTATCCCGAAAACGTATTTAAAAAATAATTTTTCAGCTCTGGAAAATGACACCTATCAAAAATTAGGCATAACGAGTGTGGCTGCAAGTCCTTTCCTGACTTCTCTGATGATCTAAGATATCTACTGTAGTATGGTTTAATGAGTCTTTATGACCTCTATTAAATATTATTCAAAATTTAGAGCCAATAAAGTAAATCGCTGGGTACCCCTTTAGGGCTCTGTATCTCCGTTAAGGGGCACTTTAGGATTTTTTCTATGGCAAAATAGGGTTATTTTGACCTCCTCTGTATGCTCCAGAGAAATTAGGAGATATTTACTGGACACCCTGTATTGGTAGGATAAAAATAGTTGGCCTGGGAGTAAGTGAAAATACATACAAAACTTAGTCGAAAAAGAATAAAGTCTCTTGAAATATTTATAGTTTTTATGAATAATATTTTTAGCTTTTCTATGCTAAGATAAACATAAAACACAGTTAAATTATTGTTACCGTGACTATATATAGGGAAGGGAATTCTTGTTTTACATATTTTATAATGATTCTATATTTTGTTCCACCACCTGTCTAAGCAGTCAAGAGCTTCCATTGCGACTAACCAAATAGTGAAGAAATTACCATTACTGAAATGACATGACTTTAGTTCTAAAACCTAACTACTCTCTAGAGGCCCTATGGCCAGAGAGAACTGGAAAAAATAACAAACTCTTCTAAGACATGAAATTTGGTGGTTTACATACGGATCTGGGCACAAAGGAAAACCTGGAGCTGGTGTGCTGGACAAAAGCACTATGGTCAGAATCATTCAAAAAGATATATATGCCATCCTGTAACGCGATTGTCTCTGTATGAAAATTATAAATAAAACTAAGTTCCTGATAAAGAATAGCTGAACATCGATTGGCAAAGACAGGATCCAATATCCAGTCAAATAGACCAAACCAATCATACTAATTCCAACTATTGTCGACATGTCAGAACTAAGAATATTACTTGAAAATAAGTTTACGGAATTCTGGAGGATAACTCCGGGAACACTGTTATTTCATCACATCATTCTCAAAGTTCAAGCTCTCAAAATTGTCTATGCAATATGCTTACGGATGAAAAATCCATCATTCACCCTCAAGTTTTATAGGATAATTATTTCAATTATTCCAAGGCAAAACATCAAGTTAAGCTAAGAAACTCTAAAATTATGCGTGTACAATTTTTTATTTTCCAAGACTTGATATTCCAAAACTCCTTTTCATATCAAATAATGGCACTTGAAACGGTCCATCAAGGTCCGCTAAATACTGTATGGCGCGGCTTGAGTAAATAAATAGTTTTAAAAATTACTGAATCATTTGTGTAGGAAGTTATTTTTTAATCTTTTTCATTTAATATATTTTTCAACTGGTTTGTAAGTTTATTTTGGTAATAAATTTAGTGGTATTTCCAAATATATCTTAGACAAACCACATTTAATTCGATGAAAATGATCCACTTTTCAAGAAATGTGAACCCAACCTGTCCATAATAAAACAGTATCTAATTTCAATAGGATAGCAATTAAAACAAATAAAACGCTGATCAAAATGTCACTAGCCTTTACGCACATGCATCTCGTCTAATGATACAAATTTTTACTTTAGATTAAATATGTTAACCATAAAAAGACAAGGTATAAGCTTACATTGCTAAAATATTTTTGAGATATGTTGTAAAAAGAGAAATACAATATTACTCTAATTCGGTGGTAGGATTATTGGAAAGTAAAGTATGCTGCACGAGTACAGATCTCTAAAATATAAATTTACCCCCCAATGAACCTAATTCTCTCTGGTAGACTGCGATTTCTAGAAGAAAATAATGTATTTCTACATTTTTTAAAATAAGGATATCAATTAAAAGTAAATTTCTGCCCCACACCTGTTTGGGGTAAATTTTTTCAAATTCTTCCTAAGGTTTATTTTTGAGATGTGCTTAGATGATTTGTTATGTACAGGGTTATGCAAATGTTTCGTAACGATATGATTAAGAGCGATAGAAAAATGATGGCAGATGGAGATTTTCTGCAACTTTTAGAACTAGAATTCTTATAGTTAAGTGTGCATTATATATGTCAGTGACGTCAACAACTGTCAAACATTAATCACCTGTTTTCTGGGTGGCTATTCTGGTTCTTCATAGGAAGTGATCATTCTCTTGAGAGAATAGGGACAATCTCATCCCACGGTTATTCTCTCGGTCATGTATTACCGTATTCTCGTACGATACGATGGGAGATCGGAAACGAAATCTAGTAAGCTATGTTGCCAAAAGTCTATAGTGTATGTAACCATATAAATAGTGCATTTAACCCTAAAAAAAGAATATAAACATGGACATAACCCTAGTTAGCAAGAAAATGTTCGAATTTAAAATAACCTTTTTTGTTCCAGATTTAAAATAAATATAATTAAAATTTTTCATCTATTTAATATTCTTAATGAGAGGAAAGAATTAGAAAGGGAGTTTTATAGAGAAAAAAAAATATGTAAAAACAAAGATCGATATATTTTATTGGAAAATTAGCCGTTATGCGTAAAATTAGTATCACCTTCAAAGACGTAAAGGATATCATGTGAAATAAAATTAACATTTTCATTTCCTAAAACACAAATTTAGTTTTTCCACTGGGTGGGGAAAAGAAAAATTTTCCTTATTTTTGTAAAAATGTTTTTTTTATATACCCCCTATAAATATAGGGAATGAATATAGAAAGTAAGAAAACAAACGGAAATCTAAAAATTTATTTCATCAATAAAATACATTTTGCATACTTGAAATATATACATAATATTCGGCTAAGAGTAAAATTATTAATTTTCAATAAAGTATTTACTGATAATGTGTTATTGGATCTGTCTTCCTTCTTGTAGATCAGGTTTTGTTCTTGATGAACATTTCTCATCTTAAAAAATTAATATCTATCTATCTTTTGGCAAACGTTTAAATCTATTCTTCAAGAAACCACAACATATTTCAATGGTACTCTGCAATGAATAAATATCTATTAAATCTTTCCTCTGGTGTCCCCACTTGTGAAACATCTTTCAAAGGCCATGGCCTTAAAAGAAACCCTGAAAAAAATTAATTTGGTTCACTTTTCTGTATATATTTAAATATATTCTAAATTAATAACATATTATCAATTTATCGTACAATTAATTTACCTGAATCTCCAACGAGGGAGAATAAATCTTCTGGGTTTCTTCTAGAGGTCCATTATACTGGAAATGTTAGATTCATTCCAAATATAGGAATTATGGGTACTACTAGGAAATTTAGCATTCATATTCATGATATATAAAGTTTCATCACAAATTTTGGGTCATCTGTTACTGATCTTGAAATTGCAACATGAGTGCTGTCAATGTACCCTAAATACTAGGGAAATTATGTTTAGTATAAAAAATAAAACATTATAAAATCTCGTAAATTTCAAAATTATCTTACATATTACCTATTTAACACCAGTTTTAATTCTTTCTTAAAAAATCAAATTACATATCAAGTTTAAGTCTGCAAAATACGTATTACTGCTAGCTTTTTATAATTTAGGATTTAACAGAAAATTACCCAGTTCGACAAGTTCATAATTCATTTAAATTTTGTTGCAATTAGATCCACTCTGAAATAGCATCTTCTCTCTGTAATGCATCTGGATTTTTCTTCTGCAATACTCCAACTGACACTTGGCTAACTAATTCCAGAAATATATTCAACTCAGTAATTTTGGGGTAACTGCCAGTCGCAAAAAATCTACAAACCCGCAAATATTAATATTTTAATAAAATTATATTAATATGGGTACGTAAATGTAAAAAGAAAAATTAATATTAACTTAATATCCTCCATTTTTTTAACTAAAGGTGGTAATATATTACAAATATGCATAATCCAACCAAGTAAAAAAATCATTAATGACTTACTGATCTTGAATATGTAAAGTTTATAGTTGCCAAATATTACCATGACCTCTAGCAAAGATGATGTTGCCTTCTTTCAAGCCCTGGGAGTCTAGAAATTGGATTAGTTTAGTACAAGATATCTTCACAGATCTTTACCAAGCCGGTAAAATAAATTAAATGAAGTGGAATCCGCCAAGTTTCACAAATACTTATATAAACAGCTAAACAGCCTTGTGAATTCCGAATCATTTAAATCTCCGAATCGACGCAAATGTGGTAGAAATCGACGATTATAATTTGCCATTTATTTTTCCGTTAATCTGACATCCTCTAGTCCATCATGGTTCAAAATTACTTCCTCAATACACATTTTATATATGTATATTTGTGAACAAAAATATTTTATAAAAATTACAATATTTTCAAAAAAAATCAACTTTTATAACCTAAAAATATCGCATAATGACAGTATCGTTTTTTCGCCGTTCTCTTGGTTCGGAACAAGTTCTCTCAAGACTTGATAGATGTGACCATCGCTTAAAATTACCAGAATACGGCTTCTTACTTTTTCGTGAGAACCACGCCCATTTTCCATCAAGATGATCGTTCTCTCGAGCACGAGAATAGCTACCCTGGAGGAGAGCTCCTGGAATGAGGTGTGCTAAAGAACATATAACTGAGCTTAGTGCACTGCGTACTAAGAAGCTTCTCTCCTTAGGAAGGAAAGAGCTGCGAATTGTGGTGGGATTGTTGACAGAACATTGTCACCTCAGGGGCCATCTTCATAGAATCGGTGTCGAAGGCGACCCGACATGCAGATGGTGTTTGGAGGAGGATGGCCATGTTCTCAGAGAGTGTCCAGCAGGAGATGCAGTTTTGTTACCGGCAGTAGTTAGGCAAGTTCAACTAACGAGACTGCTTGGATTCGCAAAGGCGATCGGCCTCCAATAACCTGCAGATATGATGGGATTGTAAAGGGCTCAATGGAGGCCTAGGCATCGATGATCTAGTATAATCATCTCTTTTTCATTCATTCATTCATTCACCTGTTTTCTCTCTTCTTTGTCACTTTTTTTTTGAAACGGAATATCTTATATTTTATCAGTTATCTTTAACAAACTTTGAATGTTTTTTGAAAAATATAACCTATAGTTATTCTTCAACTACTTCAAAAATACAATTTATTGAAAGAAATCATAATATAATAATTTATCCTCATCCCACCGTTTTATTCTCCCTTCTTATTAAAAATTTCAGTTTCCATGGTCAATAAGTATTGACCTAAATAATTTTCCTTGGCTCAGTGGTATTAGTCTCTATATTATCAAGTAAACTAGTACTTATCAAAATAGAACACTAAGGTTCAGCTTATAGAACAAGATCGTATTATTTTAAAAAATCAAAAAGTCAGTCAGAAATAAGCAATCTATCTGCCGTATTTAAATAGTAGTTTATATGTATTATTCTTTCAAGCAGAGAAAAGGAAAGAATATGTACAAACAGTTTCTTTCCTGCAAATACAACTTTGATCCTTTCTCCATATAAACCATCTTATGGTCTCCTCAGTGGAGCTGTATCGAACCGAGAGCAACATTCGCAGGAAACAACTGCTATATAAAATATAAATTCCAAAGTATGTCGGAAACAAAACTGTTTGTATACATTCTTTCCTTTCCGCTACTTAAAAGGATAATACATATATCACAATATACAAAGATCGTATTAATCTGCTTATGATGAAAGGATATATAGGAAGATTGACAATAGATTCTTCCAACAAGCAACCGATCTTTTCAATCAAACTTTCCCTGACCGTGAGCTCATTTCAAGATCAACTGCTAAATAAGATATTGCAAAATTTTAAACATAAAGGTAATGTAAAAAAAAACTACAAAAACAGATACCAATGACAATAAATCCTTGAATATTAAGCTTACCCTGCAAGAAAAACCGTACCAAAACTTGCTACGGTATACGATAATATGCAACGATCGATTAGAAAAACACTTAAAAAAAAAATAAAATGTACCTTTACAAAGTAACGTTATTTCAAGCACTATTAGAAGACGATCATGATAGATGTAGGCAAGTTTGTCATGAAATAATTGAGAATATAGTGTTACGAAATTTTTTGCAGTTCAGTCACTCTATTTTTCAAAACCTGTTAAAAACCCGCACGAGGGTATTTAATCATAATCAGCCGATATAATTTCGTGAAAGATTATCGATGGCAAGTAAAAGTCAGTTCATTGAACAATTTTTTCATATTTGTCAGGATTTTGTGTCCAAAAGAGTGTTTTAGTGAAAAGAAAAAAGATAATTATTTTTTTTTATAACTTAACTTATTTAGTTTAAAAGAGTTTTGGAATATTTTTGTTGGTTTAAGTCACCTTTTTTATTCGGTTGGTTTAATCCGCTAAATTTAAAAATTCCTCAAACATCTTTTGTTTGAAGATTTTTCTGTGGTGAAAAACTGGAATCATGATCTCAGGAGCCTCCGTTCATAGACTGCTAGGACACAAGGTACGCTTATTTATTCTCTTAAGATTTTTCCAAAATTTAGCATATTATCTTCTCTGAGATACACATTACCTTTTATTTGTAGTTAAGCGTATGCAAATGTTTCTGCAGAGCATACATTTATTTGGCATTTAACGATAACATTAATCTTACAGCAATTTTTCTAGATTTACGGTAGGCCATCTTGGCACGTAAGAATTACGATGGCATGTCGTTTCCAAGAGGTTGTGCCCGAATCCATGGAAACTATCCTAAAAATATGTTGCAGTTTTAAGTTTTTTAGCACTATCATCAGAGTCAAACGTATTTAAAAGGTACTTACCATTGTGTAATCTACAACTTCCTGAGCTAATAGAAAGTTTATCTAAGGGAACTTGGCTGACAGACAGTCTACAAAGGACATTGGGCCCAAAACAATACGAAAATGGATACTCAAGTTCCAACCTGCTTCATTAGAAGAACTAGAGGTGAGTCTTAATTTTTATTTTTTATCTTTCGCTTAGTTGAAGTCTGTAGAATTTTTACTCCGCCGACTAGTCTATTAAAAGATTAAGGAGCTCAACTATTTTTTCTATCTCATCTTATCGTCTCTTAGTAGAGGATAATTTATCTTAAAATAGCTTTAGCAACATATTATCTTGAAGCAACAGTCTTTTATCTTAATTACCTAACATATCACTAATCTCTTTTTATCTCTAGGTATATGCTTAATATAACTAAAAAGAGCAGATCCATTTTTATTCCATTGATAAATATGATTGTTTTTGTATTCGGCTAACGTCTGATTAAGTTTCCTATAACTATTGTAACTTTTCGTATCTTATTATCTTTGTTAATTTTAACAGGTTAAATGTCGCAGATTTTTATTAACTGTACCTATAACCGTATAGTTAACCTATTTATTTTTTATATACTACAAAGTGAGTGTAAAAAGAATTCTTGTTTCTGTTGATCACTTTTAAAACAATTTGAATTTATTATACAGGTTATATAATAACTTTTACACGATTTGTTGATAAACTAGTCATGCAGTATTTTATCAATTTTTAACCATTATATATTTATTGTTAATAAATTGTTTATGTTTCTTGTTACTTTTATTTTTTACACACACGGTTTCTTCCTAATCCTACATTTTCTAAATTGAGTTAGAACCCACCCTAAGCTTTACTAATAATAATTTGTATGGGAAGCATATTTAAAAACCATGTCCTTCCACAATTCTAGACTTTATTGTATGAGAGATAAAGTTTAGAATTAATAACAACAAACTGGTTTCCAGGGATAACCATTCTGTTGTAAATCGGATTTAATATTTGCTACCTCTTTTTCCAATGATTCGGCATTATTGCATATAGATATAGCGCGATTATAGAGGTTGCGTATAATTCCTCGTTTTGTTACTGGACGGGGTGATGGACCTTTTGGAATGTTGCCTGCGTAGTGCTTACTTTCAAGTAAAGGACAAGTTCTACGCTCAGGACGACGGGCTTCCTTTAAAACTAATTGATGATGTTATAAATAATTTTAGAACAACGAACACTGGGCAGCAAGATACACATTCCTTCTTCACAATTCCGTACATTAAGGGAACGTCGGAGAAAATAAGAAGCCTTTAAATCAGGAAATACCCTTAGAGCTCATTTAACAAAAACAAAACCTAAAACTACCGATAAGAAAGAATGTGTTTACAAAGTTCCATGTGAGTGTGGTGAAATGTATATTGAAGAAACCAAACGACCGCTAGAAGTTAGAATTAAGGAACATAAGACTCATACACAAAAAGGGGAAACGTCAAGATCAGGTATTGCAGAACACTCCTGGGATAAACAACACCATATAAAATGATCTGAGGCTGCGGCAATATATATATATATATATATATATATATATATATATATATATATATATATATATATATATATATATATATATAGAACCCATTATGAAAAAAAGAAAATTTATAGAAGCAGCATACATTAAAAACAATAATGGAATCTTCAGTAAACCGAGTGTTGAGATACCTAATCTTGGGCAACCACTACTTTATAACATCAAATCATTGAGCTGTGCACAGTGAAGCGAAACGTGGCGCTTCAATGGACACAGTCGCTATATAAGCTCGTAGTCTTAAGACAAAACATTCAGTTTATATTTGATAACGATTAGAGATACAACCTAATCGAAACGTCGTAAAAATAAAAATAAAGACAATGCAAGTCCGACCACATTTTAGTCATTCTTCAACATTGTCTACAACCTTCAAACAAAAAGTACAGTACTGCTGAATATTATGCATAGAAATAAGCCAAAATGTCTCAAAATTTTCTGTACAGTTGTTCGGTTTAATATTTGTTCATTAGAATGACATCTAGTTGTTCCTGTGTCTTTTTCCACGCTTGCTTGAAAGCACTCAATATTTTATGCCATAAATGCAGAGCATGATCTAGATCGCTTATAGTCATCTCGGCTGGAGAACTTGTCACATTAAAATGTTATGGATGTGCTCTCTGAATCGTAATAATTGACCGTTAATTTTTAATATAATGTACCAAAAATTTGATTCTCTACTCAATAGTGAGTCTCTTCATGATGGAATTACCAAGTTACTAAATCTTTAAAGAAAAAAAATAAATCAGTTATGCCAAGAGCTATTGGATTTACAAACATTTATGGATTTTAAAATCACTTTGGTATACTAATAGAGACCACCCTGTACGTATGGAGAAATATGTTAAAATTTTAACCATAGAGATTGAACAACATCGTAAAGCATTAAAATCCTTAGAGATTAATTTAAAATTTGTAACAAAAACTTAATAATTTTGTTATTGTCAATTTATTTAACTACCAGATTCAAACCCACAACGATTCATAAATAAAACATGTTTAAATAATAAGTAATTAAAAATGGAGAAGCGAGTAGGGAGTGGCAAGCTCATAAAGAAGATGTGGAGGAGTAGAAATGAAATTGAAGGCGCAAAGCAAAAAGACACCGCTGTCACTTTGTAGTGCTCTATTTGCAGTTAGGTTTTTACTAGTCTAGCAGAGACTAGACAGAATAGAGAATTTATCGTGACAACTACGAAGCACATATGTGTCGGTGCTATTGTTTTTATTCGAAATGTGTGGGTATATGTTACAGAATCGATTCATAAACTTGGGTTAAAGTTTGACCCTTTGTTACATATTAGATATGCTTTTCAGCTTATTAAGTCGTAATGTGGTTTGGAAAGAATAATGTTGACAGTTAACATTAATGTGGGGGTACACATTAAATGTAAAAGGCAGTTAAATGTAGTCCTTATGACTGCTAAGTAATGCCAGATTGGTTATTCGTAATATTGTGCTGATTTGTTTCCAAAATGACTCGAAAACTCAATCTGAATAAACAATTTAACTATGACATTATTAAAAAGGATTACTAACCTTAGTTGCTGTAAATTTTCTTTGTTCTTGAATATAATTACAAAGGAATATTTATGAATTTAGTTAATTATCAATAACGACTTGAAGTCCTAAATATGTATTTAAAATGTATCCATATAAACGTTCTGCTCACTAAAATAATAAAAAAAAACACTGTTTTGCATAATCCTCCCTTCGAAACTGATAGGAAATTTTATGTATTTCTGCTATTAGTAAATCCAAAACTGAATTTGAAATCAATAGATCACGATCCGCAGGGCGCCATTAGCACAATACGAAATTACATACTTTTCCCTAAGTCAAAGAATGTAACAAGATCGCGTAACCCTCCTCCGAAGCGAGATTTCAACTTTTGAATCCTTTATATAACCAAAGGAGAAAATCACAGTTGGTTTTTATGTAATGAAACAGTAAAACTAAGGCTAACCCTTAGTAAAAATACTGTCTAGATCAAAAAACGTAGTTTATAATCTACGTTGGGCCCATTATATCCCACCATGGCTGCAGGCCATTCGAAGTCAATCGCCTTTGTGACTCTAAGCAGTTTGGTTACCTGACCTTGCCTACTACTATACAGTTGTATCCCCGAAAAGTCTCTGGTTCGGTCCGTTGAGCGCTGGGCAATCTCTCGGAACATGGTCAACAGATTCGTGTTCGTCCAGGCCCCATCTGCACACTGGATTATCGGCAACGCCAATCCCGCCCCGCAGGTGACAATGTCCCGTCAGCGATCCCACTACAATCCGCAGTTCTTTTCTCTTCAGGAAAAGAAACTCCCTAATAAGGCGCGCATTAGATCCACTTATATGTCCCTTTGCACATCTCATTCCAGGGGCTTCCTTCCAGCATTCAATGAATATGCTTTCCAGCAACAATTTCAGTTCTTTCTTATCAACAGTAATTGGAACAAGTATAATAGATTGGAGGCTATTTGGATCAGATTTTTGCTAAAAGGTCCACTTCCTCGTTTCCATGTTTGCCCTAGTGTTCTCAAACTCATACGACTCTGATTGTGCAGCCTTTATGGTGTTCAGTACGTCCTTACACCAGCTACGAAGCTACTACCTTGGACCATAGGACCAATATCCCAGCTCTACTGTCCCAACATATGTTGCAGAACAGCATAAATTTCCTCTTGAAAGATCGTTGCGTGCTGTTCCAGAAAACAAAACTCTTGGCCTCCAATGCTTAATCCAAATAAATATAAATATCGAGGGATTTTATATAATTGTTTCCTGAAAATGTTGATCTCGGTTCAATACAGCCCCCTTGACGAGATAGTAAAGTGGTCGAAACGCGTATCAAAAGAGGATCAGAGTTGTATTTGCAGGAAATAAACTGTTTCTATATATTCTTCCCTTTTTCTCTGCTTGAAAAGAGAATACATATAGGCAACTATACTTTTCATCATTTAATATATGACAGAAGTTAATAAGCGTAATCATTGTGTCAAATATTAACTTGATAAGTAAAAAACTAGCCACAAGATGTTATAAATAAGAAAAAAATCAAACTTTAACAGGCAGTAACTCGAGAAGTATCGAGTTTTCAGCCATGTAAAATTACCTCTCAAAAAATAACATTTGATAATTTCGACCGTATAATTCTCTTTGCGACATAACCAATCGGACGATTTGTTGAACCAGCTTGATGTTAAATAGCCAATAGATTACTATCGAAGACCACTGATCTTCGTAATGGACGCAAAATCTTGTGCATCTGCGCACATCGACTGCCAGTCATATTTTTGAAAAGTGCGTGGTTATCAACGACCCCATAACCGTTTTTCTGTTATCAATTGGTTGATTTAATAGTGACACTTGTAAATGAACAGTACCGGTTTAACACAATTTTTCTCTTTTGTGCATTATGAGTTGTACGATTAGACGGATTTATATTGTTTGATGTATCTTATTTATTTGGGTGTTTGATTAAGTACAACGAGCTCCCCAAAGTGCATACTTACGTTTTACTACGAACAAAGATAAATATATTTTCGAAGTAGTAAATCTACCCCTTTTAAAATCAAACTGTTCAAGTATAATAAATATTTTCTCTAGATCGCAGCCAGACCAATCAGTACGTCCCTGAAGTCGTACAGTTCGAAGTTGGCTTATAAAATATTTTAGTTTTATTACGCAAAGCAACACCGTTTATTAAGAGTTTGTTTTGGCATTTTATGACATTAGCTTCAACTAATTTATAGACGATAGTAGAGGTAATAAATATTAACACATTTTATGTGGCGATCGCTTGTACTATTAGATGAAAGATAAGCTAACAATGTAAAGTAAGCTACGGCTTATCTTATACGCACAACAAAATTAAGACTATTTGCACATATTAAAATAAATTGTATTTATAAAACATGTTTGAGTTTCCTAATAGTTGTGGATGTTGTTCGTTTTTTGCTAGCTCACTTTAAGTCTGTGTTTGAGTTAACTAACAGCATGTCTGTGCAAATTTTTATTGCAAAAGATGGAAATTCCATCCGATTTTTCTCGCAAAAATTAGAGCTGTAATGAAGAAATTTTCAAATTTTTTAAATATGCTCGTGAAGTATTAGAGGAGGGGATATAGTGCAAGCAAGCTCAAGTTTTATTAATGGTGCGATTAAAATGAAGTAACATATTCTATGATATTTTATGAAATTATTTGATGGTACCGTACCTTTTTGGGTGTTGCAGAGGCAAAGGACGGCAAAATGAAGTTATTAAGGTTTAATGTTGAATAAAATACGTAGTATTTAACTAACCTGCGATAATCTTTGTATTAGGAACAGTTCTTTATGAAAATTAATTAAACTACTGATTATAGTAAAAAAATCATTTCTCAATAATCTTGCGCCATAAGTGTTCTATACATATAAGGCGAAGGGAATAACACTATCTATATTTATAAGGGGCTCGGTCCTACTGACCGTTTGACTGACATATCAACTCTCAGCCCAAACAATTAAACATGGAATCATAAAATTTTGGGAAATGATTAGCAACACCATGTAGGCACCCACCAAGAAAGGATTTTTCAAAATTCGCACTACAGAAAGGTGAAAAGGAGTGAATTGTCACTTGATAAATTTATCGATATTTAACCATTTCTCGATTTTTCGATATTCACATTTTACAAGCGAGAAAAGGATAAGACATCGATCACAAAGTAATTTTCTCTGCAACAAAATCATGATACAAACATGATTTTCGGCTTTGCATATTCTTTTCTTAAAGCTGAAAAGGGTTAAAATGTGTTGCATAGATTTTGTTAAAACTTCATTAGTATGTAGCAGCAATTTGCAAAAATAGTACTTTACACTGATATCGGTAAATGGAAGCATAATAATAATGTACTAGCTAGAGAATCTATACTGGTGTCAGAGGGCAGTGGTCTGAGTTAATCGTAAGCTTACCAAAGAATACCAAATTCAAAGAGGCGTCAGACCGGGATATATTCTCCCCACTGCTGTTTAATTTATGTTGGGACAAAGTTTTTAAGGAAGCCCTACATAACAAAGTATTTGGGGTTAAAATCAACGGCGAGCTAATAAACACGGTTCGTTAAGCCCATGATATGGCCATCATAAGTGATAGCCTTCAGGGTCTACAACAACTCTTAGATTCTGCCAACAGGGCTGAGAAAAAATGGGACTCAACATAAATGTTGCTAAAACTAAATTTATGGTTTTCAGTCGTCTACCATATCCAGACGCTTCGCTGCTAATAAATGGACAAATCGTTGAAAGAATTTCCTCAAGTACCTTGGATGTTATATAACTAAAGAGCTTGGCTTAAGAAGTTAAATGAAGAATCCCGCACAATTTTTCTAAAAACGAGATCGCCTGTTTGCAATGACAATCTAAATTTAAAACTTCGCCGAAGAATGGTTACAGGTTACATTTGGTCAGTGTTGTTGTATGGAGAGGAGGTGTGGACACGATCAATCGTGTGGAGGCGTTTGAGACGTGGTTGCATAAGCCAATGCTTCAAATATCCTGGGTAGCTATGCACATTAATATAGCGGTTTCTGATACACTTTTTGCTTAGAATCATTTATAATAACTCACATGGCCATTTTTCAGGAATCCATCCTAGATATTCGTAATCAGGGTTTCAAAATACATATAAAAAACTTAAGTGGAGCCATGTCTCTTCATGGCCTACGAGAACCCATGTGCTTCCCGACTACATGGCATCTGGAACATCCAGCTTAATCCTGGCTTTTGTCTTGATCAGTAAAAGAGTGGAAAATCTACTTTTTCAGAAGTAAGTAGCAACAAATGGCAATTCGAGAAAAAAGCGAACAGTATACGAATGTCGCATAGTGTACCAAAATTTAGATAACGGATTTTTCCGAAATATATTAAACGCTTCAATCGAGAATGTCGCCGACATAAAAAGATTCATGAAATGGATTTCATACTTCTTGTTAAGACAACTCCAGCAAATAATATTAAATTTCAGATTTAGGGGCTTCAAGATTGTTTACCCCGTACAGCATAAAGATAATTTAGAAGAACTGCAAAAGTTATTTGAAAATTGAAATACCGTCCATTTTTAGAATACCTTCTGATCAAAAAGAACCCGGAATTCTTCAATAAAACGAAAACGGTTCAATTATTCATCGATATTCATTTTATTTCCTTGTAAGTAATCTCCATTGCAAGCAATACACATATTCCAACGCTTCCAATCTCGAAAACATTTTTTATAGGTCGATTATCGCTATGATAAATTGAGTCATGGGAATTAGGAAAAAGTCACAAGGAGCCATGTCTGGTAAATGCGGAGCTTGCAGAACGGTATTAACGTTGTTTATTGTCAAATTGTTGTTTCTCCACAATTCTGACCGCTCGGAACGAACATTTTCCCTCAAACGCTTTAATACACTCACGTAATTCTCCTTATTTACTGTTTGGCCTGGCGGAAGAAATTCGGAGTGAACCACACCACGGCAATCAAAAAAAAAACGGTCAACAAAATCTTGATTTTGGATCGACTCAGTCATGGTTTTTGGGCTGTGGCTCGTCTGAGAAGAGCCATTCCGATGATTGTTGGGTAATTTCGATGTCATATTCATAGATCCATATCTCAGTATCGGTAATGATGCCATCGGTAACATTTTGGTCCATAGAATTTCTTTAGCGCCATCCGATGCTGTTTCTGCAATAACTTCAGCACTCGCGGTATAAGCCGCTCTTCAACTCGTCTGTTATTTCCCGACAATCTGCGAAGACAATTTTCCTAACTTTTTCGATGTATACGTACGTACTGGTGGATGGACGACTGGAACGAGGCAAATCATCAACCACAGCACGGCCCACTTTAAAATCTTTGTAGCACTCGTACGCTTATGTTTTTGACATTATCGTGTCCCCTTAGGCTACCATTAACATCTGCAATGATTCCACACAATATATTTTGTTAGAAACACAAAATTTCAGACAAACTCTTTGTTCAACTATACGGACTTGTTTACAAAGCTATCGTTCACCAACTCTCGACAGATGGCGCCCAAACAGATATTTGAGCACCAGATGACAGATGTACCAACCCAGAAAAATAAAAGATTTTGCCAATATCTCAAGTGCAGTTTGTTTGAATGGAAATTCCGGGTGCTTTTTGAGGAGAAGATAAGATAAAAGCACTAATTAGAAGTTGAAACCAAATTGCATCATAACATGTACATGAGCATTAATATTAAGAATTTACAGCGTACATTATGACTAACAAATCAGATAATTCCGTACAAAAGAGTATTAATTAAAAGAAAAGAAAAGTACCGTGCTAATGATTATCTTGCGTGCCAACTTCCTAGAAAAAAAGCCCTAATTGGTGTATCTAATTTATCCCTAACACGTCTAATTAACAATCTTAATTGAATTTTCCATTCGTAAAGTAAACCTGGTTGAATGGGGCAAGAAAAAACTAATATATACAATTATCTCACTTACTGCCGAGCTGCCCCGTCTAACTTAGCTAATAAAATGTCTTACTTGTATTACGCGAAGTAACGCGGTTTATTAATAGTCTGTTTTAGCATTCTATGGCGTTAGCTATAATTAATTTATATGAGATGATGTAAATAATGCGGCCGTTTATGTGGTTATACTTTATAGCACCGGTAGATAAACTAACAACGTAGTTAAGATTTAGACATGTGATCAAGATGTTGAAACTTGAATGATTCTATGAATAATACTTTATTTTTAATTATAACTGGTAATTATTTTATGTTATCATCAGCTCTAGCTGCTTTGACCTCAGTACCTAATGGAAAGCGTTTTTGCTCGTTTCAAATATTATTGAGAAAAAAATTAGCCAGCTACATACAGTGTGTCCCATGGTTAACATATCTTCAAGGCAGTTCCAGTACCGGAAATTAATGCCTTCTTGCTTGTTTTAAATGGAACACCCTACATGATATTTCATTTTTAGATTCTACTAAAAATTATAGGCATATTTCATTTATTGGTGTTCTCTTTTTATTTTCACTCAACAGAAGAAGACATTCGACTATCAACTGATATTCGATGTAGAACGTTACTATTAGGATACCTTAGGATGCCGGCAGTAGACTTAGTTCGGCCTTGTTGGCGCAGTAGTCAATGCTGAATTATGAAATATTTTAAATGAGAATGATTTCTCTAGATTAGGATTCTATAAAAAAAAATTAAAACAAGATGTCATAAAAAGAATCTTGCATCTTCGTTGCCTTTGTGATAATGCATAAGAATGTCATTGTCTTGAACAGGTAACGAAAAGAAAAACACAATTTCCACCCTTATGTTATACCTTTGGTTCAACACCTAAGAGATACTGATTTGTCGAAAAGAGCGTTATTTTGCAAATTTATTTTAAAGGTGATACAAGATGACCTTCGATTTTTGGACTCATGAAGCAAAATTCCCATTTTTGGAGTCATTCAAGTCTTCATGCAGTAAGACTGCAGAATTTTCAAGAAATTTGGCAATTTAACGTATTTTGTGTTGTAAGAAATGATGGAACAGTTAAACTACATTTTTATGAAGAAAGCTTAAATGGTAATTAAGTAATTATATTAATGCAAAGCAAATATGTTCCCATTTTAAATTATGTATTAACCTCTGTTGGATAAAGATATTTAAATATTCTAGAAGAGTTAGAGAATCAATACTTAAGCAATTTACCCCTGGCGGAACACATGCGCTTTTTTCACCAACACGATGGCGCTCCACCACACAGAACAGTTCCAGTAACTAATTTCTTACAAGCAGTATTTCATGACCAGTGGATTATCAACAAGAGACCTTTTCTATCGCCTCCTCGTTCTCCTGATTTAACCGTCTTGGATTATTTTATATGAGGAACGATAAAAAAACACCGTTTATTGTAATCCATTGACAACGATGGAGAACTGTATGGCAAGGGTAAGGGACGCGTTCGAAAGTTTATCTCCAGATTCAATTAGAGCGGCAACCTACGACGAACTAACTGGGAGATGCGAAAAATGTTTGAATGTTCAGGGTAGAACCTTTGAATATTTATTAAAATAAGTTGTTTCCCTGTGTAGGTAAGCCCTTTATACATACCATACAAAAATGTTAAATTGTTAATATTTCAAAAAGTGCAAATTTTTGGAATAGACAATATACAAAGTCATCCTTATTTTTAATGCTAAATAATATAACATTATAAAATAATAAAGCTTTCATATAGGACCAACCATATTTAGACCTGCAATCACCATTTTTGACATAAAATTTAAACTATGTCAAAAACTTAGGTACGCAATATTATACATGAAATATATCTATAATTTTGAGTAAAATCGAAAAATGAAATAACATAGAGGGTATTTCATTTAAAATAAAGAAGAAGGCATCAACTTCCGGTAAAACAGGAAGTGACATCTTGAAAATATTTTAGCCGAATTGTCCCCATCGACTTTAGTACACTGCCGAGTTTAAAAAATTTTCCAAAGCCTATTTTTCGAGAAATCGATCGCCGTAGCTGATCGTGGGACACCGTGTGGGATATCAGTTTGGAGACATGTTTCTATTATTTAAAGTTTTTGCCCTAGAATACAAAAGCAAACAACAATATAACTAAAAATATGTAAAACGTTATATTCAGTGTTTCCGAATAAGTGCGAAAAATCTTAAGACGTTCAGGGAATTTTAACATAAAAGAATAACAATTTTTTTTTATATGAATTATTCTATAGAGTGATGTTTTTTTTTCGAGCCATGAAACATTTTAACCCTCTACACCTTTTTTTTTTCGGGGCCCACTGACTCAAGTTGATTCCTCACTTGGGCTAATCCAAGAGAAATCACCCAGATCATGTTGCTTAATATTTTTGATTTGCCTAATTTATTTACCATTTATTCCCTAATATTAGGCAGGTTCAAAACTATGGAAAAAAATTTTTAAGTTCATAGATTTTTTGGCGGTTACTGTAAATTTGCTTCGGAACAGTTTTTCGACTGAAAGCAAGTTTTGCGCAAATGATATATCCGAGATTTTTTGCCTTTACACAATATTAACTAAATAATGAGTAACATGAAGAAAGAAATTCACAATTATAAAGTGAAAATTAACTTAAAACGGGACTTTTAGTGGTTAAAAATAATTAAAATGAATAAAGACTCATGAGTCAATATGAAACAGCGAAGATCATAAAACACTCAAAGCCACCTAAATCAAATATTACATCAGCAAAAATAATGGCTATTAAAAACCGAAAGAGAATAACACTATCTTGGTTTTTCCAACTAACAAAGGAAATGCAATTGTTGTTACAGATAAGGACAAATATAGTAAAAAAATAAACCAACTTTTACATGACAATGCTTAATATACAGGGTCATTCGGAAGAATCCAACAAACAAAATCAGAAAGAACCTCAAATCTCTAACCAACACCTCCAGCCTCACTCCGGATGAAAAGGAAGGCATTAAACCAAGCAGTTTCAAGATTCTACGCCTCTACGGACTGCCTAAAATACATAAAAAAAAATGGACCGCAACATCCAATCGTCAGCGCACTAGACTGACCACCTACAAAATAGGTAAATATCTGGCCATACTTTTACATTCCTTTATAGAAAAAACTGAATCATTTGTTAAAAACTCTGAACACATTATCCAAAAATTAAAAACCATCAAATTAAAGCCCGTAGACATTTGGTCAGTTTTAATGTTAAATCCCTGTGTATAAATGTTCCTATAAATGATTCAGTTCCCATAATATCCAACATATTATGCAATAAGAACATGGACTCCACCCTACTAGAATTAATTAAAACATGTCTTATTTCGACTTATTTTACTTCTTAAGGAACTATCTACTAGCAGCTATAGGATGTCCTCTGTCACCCGTAGCAGCGAATATCTTCATGAAAGCTTTCGAAGAAAACGTCTTGTCTTCTGCTGCTTTAAAACCTAAATTTTGGTATAGATATGTAGTTTATACATTCATACTTTGGGCACATCGCACAGATAACCTCCATAATTTCCTGGATCGTTTAAACGAACAACACCCTAGCATAAAATTCACTATGGAATCTGAATCAAGGGGTGCCTTTTCCATTCTCGATGTACTGGTACAAAGGAAAAATAATGGCAAATTGGGAGACTTGAACATCTATGTAGAGTGTTGTCTTGCTCTACGTATACAGAACTACCAACAGATTGCCAGATCGCTCCGAAAATCAAGCATTCGGACAATTTTCAACAAATATAGGAAAGTTGGACAATGTTTGAAGTCACCAAAGGACGTAAACAGAAGGCGTTTGTGGCGTATGTAGGTGAAAAACGACGGTCTACATCCACTAAACTTAAGCAACATGAAAGATGTATTAAAAAGAAATAAATTGTACAATCTGCAATAGTTGAACATCAGCATTGTCCAGGTCACACCTTTAATGCAAAAGTTATCATGCGCATAATTTAACGATAATTAATAACAAAAATCGAATGTATTTGTCAATTTTTTTGTTCAATAGATTCAATTCAGACAGATGTGAGCAGTGTAACAATCCAGATTATAAAACTGTTCTAAAAAAACTACTTATGGCGAGGGACCTGTCTTTAGAAGAACAAAAATTATTAAAAAGAGTAAACAATGAAATCAGTAATATTTGTCATGTAACAGCTGTTACAAATTCAATGAACACTGAACAATAGGAACTATTGTAAACGAGACCGCACCCGTGTCGAAGCGATCGGTTCGTCACAATCTAATTTTAGACCCTAAAAGAGGTGTTTCGTCCTAGCTACCGACGGTGGACTCATCAGTCGGTCCGTCGGAGCTTTCCCCAGACACCTTTGATACACTTTCTACATCTGCATACTCATATTTAAACCTTTTTGCGGCGGAACCTATAAACCAGATTCTGAGTGTGCCGCCATCTGCGACATCACCCAGGCAAATACTTTGTATGCAGACGAGATCGTTAGATCCCGCATGTATAAGTGTTTCCTGATGAAACTGCAGATGTGGACGCTTTTAGAGTCTTTTACAGGCCCATTGCTATAAACCAGCAATCCAGGCAACCCTTGCTGCCTTAGGTCCTGTCACGGTCGCCATGTTGTCAACGAGATCGCACCCGTGTCGAAGCGATCGGTTCGTCACAATCTAATTTTAGATCCTAAAAGAGGTGTTTCGTCCTAGCTACCGACGGTGGACTCATCAGTGGGTCCATCGGAGCTTTCCCCAGACACCTTTGGTACACTTTCTACATCTGCATACTCATATTTAAACCTTTCTGCGTCGGAACCTATAAACCAGATTCTGCGTGTGCCGCCATCTGCGACAGAACAAATAAAGACACTGTTAATTTGGAGCAAAATTGTCTTATTAGAAAGTTACATTCCGTTTCTGTAAATCATTAGCAATATTTCGAATTTATTTAATTCCTAAATAGCGATTATTTAGACACAAAATAAGACAATTTTGAACCAAATTATCCATCTAAAATAAATAATTAATAACTTTTATATAAACCAATTTTTGGTTTTAAATTCACTGAATGATCAAAATTTCTCAAAACACGATGTAAATAAAACTTCGAACAATGACTGTCGATAAAATAATGTTTTGATTAAAGTCAAATGAAAGTCTATATTCATAAAACGAAATGACTCGTCTGCCACGGCTATCTCTTTCTGTCTTACTCTACCCATAATCACAATTTTCTGCGACGAATGGCTTGGATTAGAAGAATAATGTTTTGTTTTCCGTCCTTTTGTTTGTTTGGTCTGTTCATAGATTGATGACGTATGGATATTCTCTCACCGGATCAACTGTCTAAAATGGTATGCTGTTTAGGAGAGAGCTGGTAATATAATTGTACGTTACGACTGCAATTCTAAAATTTTAACTATTTATGGCACTTACTGATAATGTAATTTAAAACGCAGATAAAATTATTGTCCTCGTCTAGCCGACGTAAAATGTAGGCGGCTAAAAAGTTTTATAGGCATATTTGCTATCATTCCCTGAACAACTATTCCTAAGTTTTCAAGTAAAATCAGAAAAGTTAACGCCTGTGGTAACAAACTAATAAATATAAATAATAAATATACAGCAATTTTCAAGATATAAAATTAATTTTGCACGTTTTTCTGTTTTAAAAGCTATAAAATACTAAATTAAAATTCCTAGCGGAATCCACGGCTAATCACGCCTTTGTTTTTATAATACATTCGGGCCTTGGGCCCAACTATTACGTACTAAAATATAAGTATACTTTAAATTAATTTTATTGATAAAAATATCTGTGTAATAATTATTTAGACATGCCTACTGCAAAGGCAAAACTTCATTTAAAAAGAGGTCGTGATAAGTATTATTATGTTCACGAAAATAGTTATGGACACTCACGAGTCAAAATAGCTCCGACAAAATAGCTCGAACAGATTATAGCCCCTGCTAAAATAGCCCTGACAAAATTGTCTCCGTCAAAATGGCCCCCGTTTCAAATTAAAAATAAAAATCAAATAAATGAATAATGGGTGGGTCCCAGTTCTTTAAAACTTTCAAAGGTGCAAACATAGGTATCTTTTATCTTGTTCGGGAGAAGGGCGTACACCATTGAAAATGTTTTCTTCTCCACTAATGAATGAAGAGTAAATACTTGATAAAACAGTTCTGGAACAACGTTAAATGTTCCGTCGACAATCCCGTTCTTCTATTCTTCTAAAATCTGAAGATAATCTTCCATCCCAAACTTTAAAATAAGTTTAGGACCATCCAAACATTGAAAAATTATACAAATTTCTTCTGGTAAATTTGAGCGCTTCGGGAATAATAATATCTGCAGTGGTTATTTTTCCTGGCTCGTTCAATACTTCGCTGAGATGCTGTTTCATCCTCATTTGGGACTCATCAGGCCATTGCATCCGATACAATCGAACATCTCGTAGTCGTGCCCTATTTACCGTTTCTAAACTCTCAACGTATTAATCAATAACACAAGAGTAACATCAACTAACAATGTTGTATAAAACCGCGCGATGGTAAAATAAAAATAGAAATATATTAAACTCGATGCATGAAGCATGCTATCCAAGGGATAGAGGTCACATCATTCGGCATCGGCAACCAAAATTATTAGGGGGCAGTTCAAGCAGGTATCATACAAACAGTCTCCTTCTGAGAGCGTCGCGCTATCACACGGCGGTTTTATACAACACTGTTAATGGGCGATGCTCTTGTGTTATTGAGTGATTCGTCGAGATGTCGCTATTCGTATATTGTCTCCTGCTTGTTCAGTTTAAAACAGTGGACAGAACACGACTGCGAAATGCGGACGTAACAGCCTGAAAAGAACCAAATGAGGGCAAAACAGTAGAGTTTTTTTTGACCCGGAGCTTCTCCATTGTTTTGGAGTTCTCCGCACTTTTATTACGATTTTATTAAGAATCTATATCCCCACAGCCGAGAACTTTCTATACTTCTGTTTTAAGAGGACACCACAAAAAGGAGTCACACATATTCAACTTTTGAGAAGGCGGCGGCCATCTTATTGGTGCCTCATTGGCCCTTCCAATCCATCGGTTGGAATATTGGTCGTGTAAATATTGCCAAATAGCAACGGAAAAATACGGTAGGGCTCCATCATGCATATACCATAGTTCTCGCCGAAGTAAAAAAAGGCTAATTTTTCAGAAGAGCTGGTAATGTGTTTTGTTAAAAATTTAGATATTTTCATTTATCCTATCGAGAATCAGAACAGGATCATTAAGTTAGGAATCAAGAATATCTGCCTAAACATTTATTTTAAAGTTATGCTGATGGTATAAACAGGTTCTAAGCGGCGGGTACTAATACTTGGTTCTTCTTCAACTCTTTCCAAAATTTCCTCTTCTTTAACGATAAATTTTTTCTTAAAGCGGCCTTTTTCTCGGAGACGACGCTCAATATTGGCAAATGTTTGATAGTTTGCTATTCGGTGGTTAGGAAATCTCTTCATGTAACCGGTAACATTTCGACGTCCATTTCCTTCTCAAAAACCATATACCACGAGCATGTCAACCTCTCGGAGTGTGTGTAGTTGTCTATGTTTAATAGTAAAATAGGCTTAGAGCTTTAGAATGTTGATCTTATTTTAGTCGACTTCTTAAACAGTAATGACAATTTGTCAATAGTCAAATCGTAAATGCCATAAAAAAAAATTTCAAGAGGTAAAAATGCTTTCAAATACATGCCGTTATTGAATAAAAATATCTAGGTTGTCATAATTTTGTTGTCATCACTTTGACATCATAAAAAAATCAGAAACGATGTTGGTAAGAGACGCCACTTTTGTAACACTTATACTATTTTATAGCCGGTCGCTATACCACTAGAAAACGTCATATTATAGTGTCGGATCACACACCAAAAATCATTAAATTCAGTTACCAGGTTGTCAAGAAATTTAAGAAAAATAAATATTTTCTTAAAACGTCTTCTACCGCCTAACTGAAGCAGTATCGGATGTAAGTAAGTTGGCTTAAATCGAACTAGTCTGACGTCAAGAATCTGCCAAAAAACGTTGTACACGTATTTTCCGGATACTCTGTATATTATTTGGTGGCAAAAGAACCAAATTGCTGTCGAAGACGTAAATATTAATAATCAATAAGTAAATCTATCAAGTTACCAAAATAAAATCAAAAAAAATCAAAACTCGGCCAAATATTGCAAGTAATGCTAGAAAATCGAAAATGAAAAATTAGCCTAATTAAAAATTTGAACAATGTTTCTCAACTGGTTATATCCGCGTCATAACCCAACGAAAAATATGTATTATTAATTTTACGGAGCTGATCATCTCTGTTAATACGGACACATGTCGTCATAATGAGGTACCAAAATGAAAAATTAAGCTATCCGTCAAATTCGGGACGGTGTGTTACAGAGATTCCGGCCTATCAACAAAGTCAGCCGAAGTTATTAATTTAAATTTATATGAGTTGTGCGAACATTGTAATACCGACTGAGTAAAAGGTATTGAAATGGTTAAGACGATTTTAATATATTGCCTAGTTAAATAGATATACAGAGGTTCGATTTATCATTTTTAAGTGTTTTTAAGTAAAAACTGGTCTGTTAATCATGCCTTTGTAGTCGTGAGCTAGGGAATATTGCTATTTTTTGGGGTTTTTTAGTAGAAATTTTTCAAAAAGTTATCGATACACTCTAGTATAATAAATTTGCGACAGAGCTCGTGCAACATTTGTTGTTATTAGTGATCAACCGATACCGATCAACCGGCTGAAAGGACGATTATCAGTATCAGCCAATATACACAAAGTATGTTGGCCTGCCGATCGATAAATATTGCTTTAATGGAATAGAATTGAAACATAAAGAAGTATATTACAACCAATAAACAGAAATAATACTAATATAGAACTTTTGATTTTTATTATTAATAAAAGCAAATAACTTTCTTATTTTAAATGGAATACCCTGTATTGATTGAATTGATATTCTAATTCTAACAGTCATTAAAATTGTATTAATTTTTTTTTGCCTAGTTGTTATATTTTTTTAGTAATTGAGCATTTTCCGTTTTAGATACAAATTTTTTACAATTTATTTTTGAAAACTAAGCATTGACTGTACTGACGTCATAATTTAATAACAGAAACAATTTTTGACAAATAATTTAGTGACATTTCTTGTTAGTTAAACCATCATCGTTGTTCGAAATTATTTGATAACCCTAATTATTCAAAGTGAGAACTTACCCCCAAGAAGAAAAGAGTGATATGATTATAGTAATTGGGGAGTGTGGAGCAAATTGCTTCAACTAACGCTCAAGTTAACGTCAAAAATGAGTTAGATTCCCAATAGATGGACAGGGCGTGAGGTAACACAATACTGCCAGCAAGGTCTCAGGATCTAACCAGTCCTGATATTTCCGTATGAGGATAATATTAAAAATATTTTTTATAATATACCTTTAAGGACATTCGAAAATATGAAAGAACGAATAAGCACAGCATTCCGATCTATAACACCAAATAAATTAATTAAAGTACAACAGTTATTTCAGAAAAGAATTGGTTTATTCATTGAAAGAGATGGACATCAGTTTGTTAAAACATGAGTTTTTTAAATTAATTTTGTTATCTTTTTAATAAAGTATATATTTACTAGTAATCTCGTCTCCATATATTCATAGAGATCAAGGCTTTGAAGACAGATGCCTAGGTCGACTCAGAGCTGGAACTGTCGGTTGCTTGTGTAGCTTGGGCCACACGATGTAAGAGTACCCGTCTCTCCTCATACAAGCAGACTACATGAGATACCTTTACCAAGCATAAAAAGTAGAATAGTTGATATTTAAAAACACTACAAAAAATTCCATATCAAATATACATAAATGTTTAAAAATCGCATTCTTTATAAAATCAAATATATTGCTCCAAGATATGTACCCTAAATTTGTAAATTATATTCTAAGATTGCGGATTGTCTTTATGAGCATTTTTTAACTATATTTTAGAAAATTTGACTTGAAAATGCTCATCACAATGAGCGAAACGTCATAAAACGGCTTGAGAATATTATAAGAGCAAGATCACTTGTTTCTTATTCCACCATAAAACGGGATTAGCTTTTCTTTAAAAAAGAGGTAAATTTTTAAATTATTTAATTTCACATTGCTAATAACCAGATGTTTTGGTAGGCGATTTTCTTTCTATGAAAGACTTTTTTTTACACTTCTACAGAGCTCGTAGCGTTCCCAGCGAACTCTTCGTAAGCTCTCCAAGGCCCAGTTTCACAATGTATAATTACTAAAAGGTTAGGATAAAAGCATTGGTTATTCTCAAAAAACTGTTTTATAATGGTTTAAATTTTATCGGCATTTAACCATAGATTAATTTTGCCAATGGATAATGCTGTCGTTATCTGTTTAATCGAAAGAACATAACCTCATTACTTTACTTACAATTTTTGTTTGTCGATTTTTCGGATAAAAAAAGAAAATCTATTTGCATTTTTGTTTTAAAAGTGCTGTATAAATAACCCAGAACAAGAAAGATGAATAATTACGAGTTGAATGGTTATAACAGTGATAAAGGATATAATGAATATAATTTTATTTTTTCAGAGTACAGATTTAGATTAATTAGTTTAATAAGCTATCACCTTTCATCTCCTTCAGGTCGGGAAGGAAAAAAAGCTAGACAGGCACCTGAAGGGCAAAAGAGCGGTAGCTTATTAAACTAATTCTACGGTCGTAAAATATTTCTTTATATCTTAATGAAATTTTAATTTTTGAATTAATTATTTTCAACGATATTTTAATATTTGACTACGAGAGAAACGAGACGAATTTAGAGACGTTCAGAGCTCTTTTTTCCCACTTTTTCCGTTATTACACAATTAACACAAAAGGTTTATAAGGGAACTAATATCGAGAATTTATTTTTCAAAAAAAAATGTTTCTTATGAACAGCAACATTCCTTCTCCATGTATTTTCTTAATTGCAGAATTGGAACTATGTCTATAAAATTCAAGTACTAACAATGGTTTCGTAACCAACCATCAATTTTTATTTGTGACATACCTGGTCTTGGAAACCCATCGTTAGCTTCCAAGCGTTGCTTATTCAACCACTTGATATTACCATCGATTATGAAACTGGATCCTAAAGAGATTATGAACATAGTAATGAACACTTTTAGATAATCCAACATATTTGGCAAGAGGTTCGCTGTTGTTACCGCAACTATAATATTCAACACCTAGAATTTCGACATTATTTTAGTCAAATAGGTATTCTGAGCTTCTAGAAGTATATTTTATTCTAGAAGATTAATAATATTTTGTTATTTGAACTCATAACCATCTTTAAAAAAAGCTAGGGAGGTCCAAGAAGATCGCCACGGGGTATTTTTTTTTTTGAGTATATATCCATAAAATGATATTTTCTTTTTTAGTTCATCGTTCCTGCTTCAGTAAAACTAGAACATTCTTTGTTAAGGAAGGTATGAAGTGTTGAGATAATTGGTATAACCTCTGAAATGGAACAGTTTAAAGAACTGGACATTTTTGTTATTTCTTCAAATGGAGCAGGTTTACAATGCTCCCAACTAGTCCCTATACAAAAATGTATTAGTCTTAAAAATTTAAAGGTATCGCCTTCTTGTGTTTTAATAAGTTGTAATTTTGGAATATTGGTTGTTTTTGTAATTTGACAAGTTGATAACAAGCAGTTTGTGAATGATTAAAATTTGAAACTACTTTTCGCGATTTTGCAATTATATTACTAAACGCTGACTTTGTAAAGAGTCGTTAATTACAAGTTGCAAAATATATATACTTCGTAATTCACTTTATGTCGAAAAAAATAATTTTTGATATATGCAGCATTATCCGTTAATATAAGATGAATCTCATTCCGTGGGAATTAGACAATCACTTAACAAGAAGTTGAATGATTTTGATATAACTTCTTCCATATGAGATCCAGGAAAATGTTTACGTGCAAGTACAAAATATTATCTACAACTTAAATTAGTGCTATGAAAAAATTAATTGTAAGAAATAAAAAAACTTGTTTGTATACTTGCACGTCTAAATATTTCTTATGAAAAGATGCTTTTCCGTCCATGTATTAACTTTTTGGGTTTTCGGCTTAGAAATGAGTATCCTGCTTTGGCGGAGGAAGTTATTCAAGTTTTATTGCTCTTTTGTACAACATATCTATGCGAGAAGGGATTTTCGACCTATTCTTACCTGAAAGATAAGTACAGAAACAGGCTAAATGGAGAACCTGATCTAAGATTTAGACTTTCAGATATCAGACCAAATTTTGAATTTCTTTGCTCCACCAAACAGGCACAAATTTTCCATTCAGGCTATTTTTCAACTTATGCATTATTGTATTCATTGTGTATTAATTCTTTTTTGTAGGTTGAGCTATCATTTTAGTTTTAATAATATTTGTCTGTAAATGTTTTGCGATTATGTTACAGTTTTTGGCTATGAACTGTTATTTAACATGGAAAATAAATTTTAATAACCCAATTTTATTACTTCATTTACTGTTCCTACTACACTACTCCACAGGGACTTCGCCAATTTATTTTGGCTTTTAGAAGGGATTCGCAAGAAGAAAAAGGTTGGAAACCGCTGTTTTAACACAATATAGTTGGTTAAACGCAGTATGACATTTAAGTAATAATTAGAATATTCAACGATTTACTACTATCGCAACCATAAAAATACCTACATCAAAAATTATTTTAATCCTGAGTATTTTTAAACATTTTTTTCTCTCTAATAGATAGATACCTATATAAAAAAACAACTATTATATCTCAATTGCCATAATAATATTATGTCTACCTACCTAGTTGATTGTAGTTAAATTTCTAGTCTAACTGCCAGTTTCAAAACTATATGTGATAATTTTAAAACCAAAACATTAATCTTTGTTAGTGGGTTCATTGTTAGACGTGACAAGGCAGTTTGTTAAGCTTTTCGGGCGCATACAAGGAAGTCTATGACACTATGAAGAAGTTTGTTTTTTAGCTTTTTAAAATATACCTATATTTGAACGAGGTTAAAATATATCGATGAATTGAAATTACGAAACATCTGACCTATAAGTTAAATTTTTCGGAGAACAGTTGATTAGCAAACATGTTTTTGTTAGCAAAAATATTATTGATTATAGCCGAAAATATTATGGACTCACGACCATATAGATTTAATCTAATGTTAGAACTAATCCTAAAAATATTTTTGGCACTGTGAAAACAGTATTCCCAAAACATGGTGTTTGAACGTAGTAACCGCCTCTTTTGGCATAGAAAATCGTTGACCACGCAATTTGTTCTTCACGTACTGGAACAAAAAGAAATCATTAGATGCCTGATCAGGGCTATATGATGGATGACCCATCTATTCTACGTTTTAAGTATTCCAAAAGTAACTTGTTTAGCTGACGTGTAAGAGTTCGAATTATCATGGAAGAGAATGATTTGTCATCTCCGATTTGTTTTTCTCGTTTTACCGAAGATTTTCTACAAACAAATGATTGTATACCATTCAGAATTGATTGTTCTACGGTTCTCAAAAGACACTTTGGCTACATGGTCAGTTTTTTCAAAAATACAGGCGATCATTCGAAGTGCTTTTGCGCTAGCGACTTTTATTAATTTTGGCTCATAATGACAGACCCAAACGGTCGACGGCTGTTTACTTTCGGACTCACACGCATTGATCCAAGACTCATTACCTGTCACGATCTTAGAAACGCTTCTTTGAAGCATCGCGGTCGTATTTTTTGAGCATTTCTTTGCACAAATTGACACGAATCTTTTTTTGTTTCCCATAATATTATCAACAATCGGCGTAGTATGTAAGAGTCTTCTATTTAACATCAAGGTATTGAGCCTTAGCGAACACCTGTATATAAATAGTGGTGTTCGTATGTAACCGCAAAATCATGCAAAAGGCAATACACTCGGGACCGCACGAACTGTCCGGAAGTTTATGGGAAATGTAGAGGACCGCAATATCATCTAGGGCACGACAACATGGAAAAGGCCACCGCAGAGCTCCATCTTTTTCATATCCGGATGTATCTGAGATGGGTGAATGTTCCTCTAAAGGGAGCGCGAGAGCCGTTTCGGCAAGTCAATGGTAACAAAATCTGACAAAAAAAGCTTCAAACCTGGCTACAGAAGCCCAAAAGAGGTTAATCAGGAAAAAGTCAACGAATTATCGTCGGTCTATTGATTGACGTCATGGCAAATGTCTCCTGAAGGCTTTCTACTAGCTATCCAAGATCAGGTCATCTCAGCGATAAAATATCTGAAACACATAATCACACACTCGATCCAGAATGACCAATACCGATACGATTGTCAACATTAGAGACAATTTAGCACATAACAGGAGGGTATCAAGCATTTGCTGCATCGGAGTACAAAAGAAACACGATCCAATCATCACGATCATTCTTCAAGGATTGACCGAGAAATTTGAGCTACTGCAAATTAGCCCGATGACAGAGAAAGGAGACCCACAGAGCTCCATCCTTATGGTATCCGAGCAACTCTGGGATAAGTGAATGTTCCCCGGAGGAAGTACGAAAGACAATATCTGAATATTTCTGGGATGAGTGAATGTTCCACGGAGGTAGTGCAAAAACCGTTTGACTATCTAGGAACAAAAATCTATACATATTTGTCAAGAATATAGTTAGTTGTTTTATAAGCTTATAGTAAATTTTCTAATATTAGGGAACTAGAAAGATTACAATTTTTAATATTCAAAATTTTTCATAAGGTATGAATGTCTTAAATTTACAGTGTTAATCACGCTTAATAAAGTGGACATTAAAAGACGCCTCGCCCCTTTTTCATGCTGTTTAATCACTTCAATAAATGAGATAGAGCACCAGTCCTTTAGATTTGTTATTGCACATTTTGCAATAACACGCTTTTTTTATTTTGCATATCCACCTATAAATCCAGGGTTACTGATTTTTACCTTAATAAAACTGTTTGAACTTTAATAGCTTCAGTAACGGCATATCTATCATAAAGCGCTATATAGAATGCGGGAATCGTTATTAACATACTTATCTAGGAAAGCTTTTAGCAAAAACATGATTAATAGTTTGTTATCAGTAAATAAAACAATTTCCAAAAGGTCATTCAAAGTTTAATTACTCTGGTGACTTCGCACTTGCACCGCGCCGTTACGCTGATAAAAATATTACCTTAAATCGAGAGTATTTCTTTACAACGAGAGCGAGGTGAATTGCATATTTAAAAATGTATTGAACTATCGATTAAAAATTACAATTTTTAAACTAAACTAACCTGAACTAATTCTTCTGTACCAGATGGCCAATATAAGAAAAGAGGCTGGCTATATCTTAGAAACTGTTAAATGCACAGCTTCCGGAAAAAGATATATAGAGGAAAAGAGACCCTAAAAAATCGCTGGAAATTATTTTTACTCGTTAAAGTCTGATAACGGTCTTAAACTTTTTCTTTTTGTGAACCCCTTCTTAAAACTGGAATAAATCGGCGAACCCCCTAATTATTAGGAACAGTAAATGAAATAGTAATATTGGGTTATTAAAATTTATTTCCCATACTGAATAACAGTTTATAACGAAAAAACTAAAACAATCGTAAAACATTTACAAACAAACATTATTAAAACTAAAGTGAGAACTTAACCTACAAAAAGAATTAATACAAAATCAATACATTAATACAAAACTTAAAAAATACCCTGAATGGGATATTGGTGCCTGTTTGGTAGAACAAAGAAATTCTAAATTTGGTTCAATATCTGAAAGTTTGAGTCTTGGATCAGGTCCTGCATTTATTCTGTTTCTGTACTTATCTTTCAGGTAAGTATAAGTTGAAAATCCTTTCTTATATAAGATATGTTATACAAAAGGGCAATAAAACTTTAATGGTTTTTTCCGCCAAAACAGGATACTCAATATACACCGAGACGAAAATAAATTAAAGAGTGATGACAGTTTTTAGGGAATTGTCAGAGGATAAAATTGAGCTATTATTTGTCCAATAAAGTTGAGGAAGTATCCGAAGTCATATCTCTTGAAAAGGATTACTTATCCTTAGTAGTTCGATTCAGATTTATTAGGAAAATAGTCCTTGAACGTTAATTGAAGTTGTTTGAGCTGTTCAGTAATATCCCATTTATATTTTCGTTCAGTTGAATTTCATTTCCTAATAAAATGGTGCTGAGAGAAACAAAACATTCTTACTCATTCACCTGCATATATTAAATCCAAATGCATAGCTGCAATTCTACCATGCACATAGAAAATACATATATCTTGTAAAGACAGATATAAATCATTTAATTTAGAAAAATTATCGGCTAAGTATACAAGTTTTTGCAGCCAAAGAATATCGGATACACAAAAGGGCAAATGAAATGAATGGGAAAGACTTCAATTCAAAAAAGCGAGTCAAAACCTGGCCACGAGAAAGCCATGTAGTTTCTGTATGAAGTGGTAAAAAAACTGTTGTAAATACACGCTTATTTTACAACAAAATATTAAATTTCAGATTTAATATTGCCCCAAAACTCCCTAAATAAAATAATCTAAATAATACGGCATACAGTGCTAAAATTACAATTCTTCCATTGCGGGGAGACCCAGACAATAAACGGCGTGGTGGCGACGGTTTGATTCGGTGCTTCCCCTAATTCCAAATGCGACGTCACCACTGCTATAAAAGCGAGAAAACAGCGGCGTAATTAAGGACATTACGGGTTGCTCTCTTAGAGTCAACTTGTCCTTTTTCCGATCAAGCTTAGCACTCGGGGGCCACGTTGACTGTTCTATTTTTTAGGCAGCTCGTGTTTCTTAAAGTGGGTTGTCTTTGACAACATAATATTCTACAGACAATAAAGATCGTGTACGTATCTTAATTCCTGATATTGACACAGTCGATAAAAAGAGGAGGTCAGCGGCGCGTACGAGTTACTGAACCGATGCGTCCTGACTTTAACACTATTACCACAACGTGACAAAGTGGAGAAAACCTGATATTGACTTTGAGACTAATAGTCAACTTCGTGTTGACTATAAAGTTATGAATACCGATCTTGACAAATCCCGAACGTGAGAGTAGAGAGAAAATAATCCCGAACTTGACTTGTGGAAAACAGTACTGAAAAAAAATAAAGTGAATAAAAAGTTAACTAAGGGTCAAGGACGAGTGTTACTTGATAACCTCTTCCTAATTAGCTCATTCCTTAGAAGTGTTCCTTTGAAAAAATAAAATTTAATTAATTTTCGTTAACTCTTGAGCTTCACTCATTCCCCTTCTATCCCGGTGAACGAGAAGAAAGGTGAGGCGGCTAGAGTTTTCATTCTAGCGGGAGGTTTGGCGGGACTTGGCCAACAACCCCTAATTTGTGTTAAAACTTTGGTTTTACACAAATAGTTGATAATGCGAAAATTCTTAAAATAAATTAATCCCGACGGGAACGAACTTTCACGTTTCCTGAAGGATAAAATTAATCCAGTAAACCCGATCAATAGGTCCATATTCTCGGAGATGAGTAGAAAAATACCGAATAATGGCGAGATGCAGTGTCGTCTCGTTAGAATAGCTAAAATCGCGAAAGGTAGTTGACAGAGACCCTTGGAAAAAATTAACAAAAAAATTCGGTAAAGTAAATTCATAATTAAATTAAAAGAAAAAAAACACTCATAATCAGTTAATACGACAAAACATGGAGGCTTCCAAAGATCTGAAAAAGCACACGGAATAGACGAGACTTTATAGAACGCGATTTTATTAAATTTACAATTTTTACAACTTCGCCTAAAGTACTGGATAATCCAGCAGGAATGTGCTTATCTATAAATACGAGTCCATTCAATATTCTCGTTGATCTTCTTTACCCTGCTTTCACCAGAAAATGCTGGTCATTGATTTTGCATCATCAGTACACACAGCCAAACAAAAATACCAATTTATTTCATTTTTTTTTTCAAAATAGACATTGATCATGTCAAAAATTGCTGTACCTGTCGTATAGGTTCTCAGTGGTTTTGTAATTAATATATCTGAACTAACATAGACAAGCAATACTGCAGCGTTTGCTACACTGATCGACTTGTCAAGCTGAATAGCGAAATAATTCAATTTTATTCTTTAAGTTCACTTTTCACATCATTTGCTAAATCATTAATTCTCAGCAACACCCTGTTGTTTGATAAGGAAATAGGGTCAATTTTCTTTTGCCGCTTTTTCTCCAAACATACACTTCTTGATGTCTTTAGCACATGGTCCAGTCTAATTTTCTGCCACAGTAGGTGCTTGCCCAGACCTCGCAATTCTATAACTAACTCGGAATGATGCCTCGAAAGCCATTTTGCTATCTTCGTTTAAAACTGAAAAGAAGAAACACTAAACTTTTTATTACCTGCCAATTTTCTTTTAAAATACTTAACAGATTTATCTTTGTGATCCAGATGTCTTGTTTCAAGGCGTCTACGAAGAAAACATAGTTTTAAACTGCTGTGAAACTGAACATAAATCTACAACTCATTAGTAAATCATACGAATCAGGTTCTTGTCCTCCAAAACAAAGATTCTGGACTTGCATTTAGATTTTTGTCCTCAGAATATAGAGGGTGTTAGCTACGAACACTGGGAGCACTTCCATCAGGAAATATAGAGCATTAAACGAGTTGCCTTTTTTTTCTTCAGGCCGTTAAAGAAAAGATGGATAGCTTTTCTCTACGAATTCCACTATCCCTGATAACAAACTTACTCGCCACTGTACTGTAACTCTGATTCAATTCCTCTGCTCGTGTACAAAATTACGGCAATGAATTAGCAACAGAATTTTTAGATCTTACGACAGTGAAAATACATTTGCATTGGCACGTACAACATAATTGCAGTAGATAGACACCAGTCGACCCCAAGGAGCTACGTAAGTCTGCTGCTAGGTTCCTGCTGGGTTCGCGATTACAATAGCTTTAACATTAAATGCGAATACGGGCGATGCAAATTTGCTGCAATGGGAACTACAGCAGCCTTTGCTACCAAGGTATGGTCTCCTTCCAAACGCGTTTTGACTATCTCATAATCTCGCCAGTGAAACCGCATCGAATCAACAGCAAAAATCGTAGAAGACAATAGTCAATTTAAAACCACGATGCACTTGCTCTTGCACTTATTAGTAGGTTTAATTTCAGCGTGACAACTAGTTCTCAACAATTCCTGCGACAAGATTTTTATACAAATCTGAAACTGAATTTTACAGATAACCCTCGTTCGCCAAACTTGCTGAAACTGAATGAACCTAACATGGTAACTTAACAAAATTTTTCTCATTAGTTTTCTATATATTAGCTATCAATGTTGCTTCTAAGCTGCAGCAAATTTATATTATTCACACAATTCCTTCTTTCTGTAGAGATTTTCCGTAATTTTATGATCATATCTCGTAATATTTTAGGTGTAGTTTAAACCTATCGGGGAATTTATAAACATAAAAAATGTTGTTTAACACTGCGTTGGAGCTGCAAATACCATCAAGCTGTAAAGGCCAATTTTCCAATAGATGGACTGGAAAATCGGATAAATTGCTAGTTACCAGACTGATGAACAAAGGTTAGTGCAAAGAAGTGTTATATAACGGAACATCCTTTTTAAAGTACAATTTAACTTGTGAATAAATTGTTTATTATTCATTAATAGTTATTTATGATGTTAATGTTTACAGGGAATCCCTTCGAATAAAATGAAAATACTTTTATCACACATATTAAATATTATTTTTTTACACACATATTAAAACTTCACAGAAAGATGCAGAGAATGATAAAAAGCAAATATTATTTTTTTTTAGAAAATTAATACTTAAAGTATTAATTTGGAATTATGGAAGCATTACAAGCATGCCGCATTGACTATCAATATACAAAGTTAATTTACAATATATACAGGAATGCAACAATGTCGGTGAAACTACACAGAAACATGGATCATATCCCAACTGGCAGAGGAGTCCGACAGGGTGATACCTTATCGCCTAAACTGTTTACTGCAGTACTAGAATACGCCTGTAAAAAACTTAAATAGGAAAAAAGAGGCCTGAATATAGACGGCCAAAGATTAACAAATTTGAGGTTCGCGGACGACATAGTTTTGTTTCCCGATAATCTCAAGGAGATATGTACCATGTTACATAAACTTCAGCAAGTATGCGCTAATGTGGGTCTTAAAACAAATATATCAAAAACAAAATTTATAACCAATCTGGTACCTAGTGGAAATATCAATATCGGAGACAACGAAGTGGAACTTGCGGAAAAATACATATACCTTGGACACGAAATAAAGATCACAAGAGATAATCAAACATGCGAGCTACGGAGAAGAGTAAATCTCGCATGGGAAGCCTATGGAAAACTTAAAGACATCCTTAAAAGCGATATACCAATCTCTTTAAAACGTACAGCATTTCACCAATGTGTGTTACCGGTTATGACCTACTGTGCCGAAACTTTGACATTGACAACAGCAACTTCTAAAATGCTTCAAATAGCTCAGAGAAAGATGGAAAGGTATTGACCTAGCTTGGTATATCGCTGCGTGACCGAGTTAGAAATGAAGACCTGAGACGAAAGACAGGAGTTACCGACGTAATTTCCCGAATTGCCACACTCAAATGGAACTGGGCCGGACATGTCGACCGAATCAGTGATGGAAGGTTGACGAAGAGATTACTCGAGTGGAGGCCGAGATTAGACATAAGAAGTAGAGGAAGACCCCCTACTCGTTGGATTGACGATCTCAAGAGAATTGCAGCAAATTGGATGCAAATCGCTCAAGATAGAGCACAATGGACAAGAATGAGAGAGGCCTATCTCCAGCAGTGGGCGCAAAGGGCTGGATGAAGGAGAAGAAGAATACTTTAAATGACGTTTTTTAAGAACATGACTCTAGTAAATTATAATGTTTTAAACTAAGTTCATATTGCTGAGGCCATGATTTAAATCAAAAACAAGCTGTTTTTATTTGCATTATAACCTATTTAAATTAAAATATAAGAGGTTGCAAATATTATTACGATATTCTAAATGAGAAGGAATCGGTGCATTATAGACCTAGGCTCTCGAAATTTCTCGAATTCAAAGAAGGAAACTCAAATTACGAAAAGCTTTTCTGACAATATGACCAATATATACTGGCAAGCAAAAAATTTAGGTCACTTAAAAAGTTGCAAATAATATTAGAAGTAATAATAAGGGAATTATTGTACTAGTAGGCGCTTAATCATGCTTTCCGAAAAATGGTATCTTTGTTACCTGACATGTATAATGTATCTATGACTTTTATGAGATAGCGTGCATTCGTTCTAATTAAAAATTCCCATTTCGTTGGCTATTTATCATTTAGCTTTGGTTTCTCTGTAAAACCCACGGAATAATATTTATTTATGAGCTTCTAGATCCCATTGTTGCGGCAAGAATTGTAGCTTTGATCGAGAACAACGTGAAACTGCAATAATTGTTTGGTAAGAGCCTTTGTGCTGTAAAAGTGTGTCCCAGCGCTATGGGGAAACTGGCCTGATAACCAGATCAGAATCCGGGCGAAAAGGAGGTATCTCTCTCTGGTGTCAGCAGATTTGCGGAATAGAACAGCTTATGCAGTTTTGCTGCGAAATCAACTCCAAAAAGTTAGAAATGTAAATGTTAGTGAATGAACGATTAGAAGAAGCCTTCGGTACTGCTGAATTTTCTTGTAGGACGGCTACAGGTCCACCATTGCAACGCCGATATTGAACGTTAAGATTGACTTTTGCCCAAAATCACATGGCATGGAATATTGAAGATTGAAGCAAGGTACTGTTTTTAGATGAGTCGCGTTTTACTTCAATGGGTCAGACGGAAGTCGACGACTATGGAGAAGACCTAGAGAAAGATATGCTTTGTATGACGAGCAACTACCATTTGGCGGTGGGTCGGTAATGGTTTGGGGGGGAATCTCAGCACAAGCACGCACAGAGTGGGTCTTTATATAGAATCGCGCTCTGACAGCTGCCTTTCATAATCAGTATGTGCAAGCACGGCATTTTAATGCAAGACAATGCTAGACTTCATGCAGCCAGAGTTGTTAGAGAATATCCCGTTAAAGTGGGAATTAGGCGGTTTGACTGCCTAGTACTCAATCCAAACATGAATTCCTTCGAACATATCTGGGATGAGTTGGACCGACGTATCCGAAGGTGCATACCAGCTCCAACAACTGCCCAGGAGCCGAGAGTAGTTGCTTCAGGAGTAAAAAAAAAAAAAAATATGTTTACCGATTTAATTTTGAATATAAAATTGAGCTTACAAAATATAGCACAGTGATTTACAATTTGCAAATATAAGTTAAAAACAGAAAATTTCAAAAATACATCACAATTTCAATGTGATCTAAATTTTTTCTCGCCAGTGTATAATCAATATATTGAACCGTAATTTACCATCTAAGAGGGTATCAATATCTTTAACACAATTCACTCCAATTAAATCAAATTTGTTTATACTATAACTACATTGACAGTTGTAGGAACTTGGAAAATCTTATACATTGGCATTTGCTAATGTTAGGAAAAACTATTTTAATTGCAATATTGTTTAAAATCACAATTCTGTAATAAGACACAATTTTTACATCGTCCGCAAACAACGAATGTTTAGAACGTCAAAGAACAATAATTAATATCATTAACCGAAATTAAAGAATAGAAGTTCTAAGTATGACCCTCGAGGTACTTCCAATGTTATTAGGACGTTGCTGGAAAAACTGTTAATAGGTTCAGTACACTGGCTTAAATTACTCTAAGTCAAGCCAATGGGCTCCAGTAAACACCAAAGTTCTGCAATTTGATGAAGAAGAGTTCAAGATTAATTTAAAGGTTGAAGCAAAATATTTAGAAAAAGCATCTCTTAGATATAAGAAAACTTTATGAGTGAAATAATATTCTTATTTCTGTATGTGTAGGAATATTATTGTGTTTACTAGACCTTAAATTTGTAATATTACTTTTTAACTAGAAAATGCAATATAATCTCCCTCCACTTCAAAGATACATTGTACAGTGTTTGTTCACTGCAATGGTAAGATCCATGATAACCTATGGCTCAGATGTATGGTGGACAAAAATCACTCTCCAAACTTCTATTCATCACGGGAGCCATAATAAGCACTCCGACAGCAGCCATGGAAATCCTATTAAACCTTTCCCCCTTGATACAATAATCAAGGCTGAAGTGAGCGTATGAGCATGCAGGCTGGAACCAAACAGGGTCTGGTAGGCTGGACTTGCCCTTGGACACACCATCATCAAAGGCCTGGCAACGAACCTATTGTTGAAGATGAGACGTGACACCATGCCAAGAGCCTATTACTTTGACAGGTTCTATACCATGCAGATTGACTGGAATGTAGGATCATGATAGATTAACTGGAATGTAGGATTATGATAGATCAACAATTCAGCCAGGAAACCTCGTGTAGTTTACATACGTGTCCAAAGTTGACCATGGTACAGGAGCTGGAATACACGGAGCTACATCCACATTCAATATAAGTGAGGCAGTACGGCAGCACACCATGATATCGAGGAATATAGCTGCCTTCGAAAGAATCTGGCGAGGAGTTACAGGGGTAGGACCAATAATCAGGTAGACCCGAAAGCGCTCTCATATCATAAGTTACCATAAAAACAGATCTGGGATTGTCTTTCCATCGACACCAAACCCACTAGAACCACCATTGAGGATCACAGGCGCAACAAACTATTACTGGCGAGACCATCCGGCAAATGAAGTATTTAAACAGACAATAGATTAGACTGGTGACAGAACTAATAACCAGCTACTGCAATTTAGAGAAAAATCTACACACAAGGGGCATCTATAATTAAGAACCAATATGTAAACTAATCTTCACCACAATTTTTACATTTTTTAATCAAGATTTGTCTGTTAATAATTTATTGGATTTGTCATAAGAAACAATACCCATCAATAATCATCATAATGAAAGTTTGGTAAATTTATTTTTACATTTAGAATCATGGATGAAATCAGTGCGCAAACTGATATTAAGAAATCCTAGCAGAGCAAGCAGAAACGATAAAACAACTAAATGTAAAATTTTATCATGTGCATTTCTCACACTATTATATGGTAATTATTGGGAATAACGGAAATAACGAATTTTCCAATTTTTCCGATGATTTTTCACATACCTCCTATTTTCGATTCATAGAACAGGAATATTGTTTTTTTTTTGCAACCTCGCACGATTTTTCCAAAAAAAAAAAATAACTTTCACTCATATAATTTCTATTTTCCGATTATTACCTTAAAATTTTGCTCACTTTAACTAAAATTCACAAATACAATATAGTATTTAATCATTTTTTTTAACAAAATTTACATAAATAACCGCGAAAAAATACGATTTTTCCATAAAAAAAAAATAAGAAAACCGTGGGATTGTCGTATGATCTTTTTTTTTAGCATGTCTACGATTTAAATCGAAGCATGTGATTTACCATGCGATGTGGCCACATTGATGTGAATTTGAAATTTCATTAAGATGGAATTATAATCATTCCAATATTCTAGCATAAAATGTGGGTCTACGTGCAGACGACATAAGCAGATCGTTCAGCAAGCCAAGTTGGTCTAATAACCAAGATTACACCTGAACTAACCAGAACTAATCGCGACAATCTTCTAGAATAACTTGTATAACTTTTCCCAACTCCTGTTCCAGCAGAGAGTATTTTGCCTCTCCATGGTCTCTCCTAGACAGAAACATTTTTTAATGAGCGTGAAAAAAATTATTAGGAAGTGTTGTTGACTAAGGTGGACAACATGTAGTTAACTTTAACACCAGTTAAATAAAATCGGGATACCAGACATAAACTAATCACCGTTCGAGACTTTAAAGCAAGGAGGAGACTTGTACGAAATGTCTTGTTCTGTGAAATTTAGTTTAGTTTTAGTTAGTTCAGATTGAATCAGGTTAATTCAGATTTAACCTTGGTTTTTAGACCACCGAACGATCTGTAATGTTTCGTCTGCCGATTTTACATATATACCCACATCTTTTGCTACAATACTGGAATGACCACAATTAATTGCATTTGAGCTACCTAGTTTTCCATCCTAATGAAATTTAGAATCCACGCCAACGTGACAACATCGCATATGTTTCAACTTAAATATCAAATGTTTCAATTTAAATTGTAGATGGGCTCAAAATAAAAGATCAACTGACAAGCCAACGGTTTTCTTATTTTTTATGAAAAATTAACATTTTGCCGAGGTTATTCATGTAAGTTTTGTCAAAAAATGATTAGATATTGTTATGTGTGACCAAAATTTAAAGGTAGTGATCGGAAAATACAAGTTATATGAGTGAAAGTGATTTTTTTTGGGATAAACCATGCGAGATCACAAAAAAAACTTCATATTCCGAATAATTATTAATGCATCTGGAGTCACTCGAAAATTCGAGACATTCTTGCTAATATTTCAGAATTCAGAAAATTGACAGATTTTAACTTTTATACTGCAAATCGCTTTCTTCATTTGTCCGCTATCTTACTAGCAAACGCTAGTATTAATGTCATAACGACCATAACGTTACCAAGCTTAAATAGTTAATAATTTAATACATACGTAAGATGAAATCAGTGTACGAACTAAATGGCAATGACGATAAGATCTCAAAAAACATTCAAATATTTTAATAAAACAAATAATTCAATTAAAGAAATGACAGCTTATAATGCAGGTTTAAGAGTTTAATGATCCCATAATCGTAACGGACGCAGGTATGTGAAATATGACAATTCATTTATAATTTAAGAAAGTGATATATGAGGACCATGGGTGCTATTTTTAATTGTTTTTTTAATCCTTATTTAATATATGCATGCAATGAGCATATCCGGCTGATTCGTACTTTGAAGGCAAGCTTTAAATTTTCTTCGAGGCCAGTTAATTTGGTCATATGATTTAACTTGAAATGAATATGCATACTTAAGATAAAATAGGATTCCTAGCATTGCTACTGATACTAAAGCTTGTAATTTATTTTCATTTTTTACTACATCGAAATAATACGAGGAAGGCATGTAATTAAATTTGCAATTATGTTTCAGATGAAAACCCTTCAGCATGACTTACTTGGAACCATTATGAAACATATTAAAATATAACTTCTTAACAAACATAAACCAAAAATAATAAATCTATTTTTTTAACAATTATTATTATTGTTGAATATAATTCAATGATTTAAGAATTTAAAAAAAAATCTTAATGAAAAGAAAGAAAAAAATACAAGTAATCCATTTATCCTGTAAAAATAATTGTCTTCACAGGAATTATCATCAAAAACAATAGTCGCTGTTAATATTATTTTTCACTCACAGTCCAACGGAATCGGACACTATCAGAGACAGCGGATTAGGAAATTAATTTTAATTTTAAGGCTTATTATAAATATTTTTTAAAGTAAACTCGCGTCTCTTCTTCCGAAATCTTAAAACCTTAAAAATATAATCTGGTCTTATTCAAAAATTTTATACCAAACGCCTAAAATATCAAGCATCTAACAAATTTTTAAATCGAATGAAATACGAGTATTTCGTTTTTATTAGAAATTTCTCATTTTTAACTCCTTGAATAGGAATTTGCAAATATGGCAAACAAAAATAAAATTACTTATATTTTTATATATATTAACCTATTTTAAATATACTCCTTGTAGCAAACCGCATAACCAGATTAAGTATTTTTGTGTTACTAGCACTTGAACTACGTGACCAATGGGTGTAAATTGCAGTTTAACGCATTTCACATTCCTTTAATAATGTGACATTTTATAGCCAAAACTATCCAAACTTATAAAAAGTTTATAAAAATCCATTAAGCTATGACGGAGTTAATATTTCCAGTTTGATATTTAATACATCAATTGAACCTAAATATATTATCCAAGTATGTTCTGTTGAAGAAGAAGTTAAAAAATTCTGGCGAAATGCAAGGATCGTTTTGGACTTACCAAGAAGAAATTTTTTGACGGATAATGAAAAAATACTATGACAAAAACATGCACGCTATTTCACTATCAGATATTCCAGTAGGATTATAAAGACACGATACTTAGGGCAAACTACGCTAGTAATTTTAAACTGAAAAATTTGTATATTGCCCTCTCAAAGTCAAAGCAACCCGCCACACAAATCACAAAACTTTGAGTTCCCTGTATCGCAGCGTTGGACCTGTGACCAGGATATATAAAATTTCGTATAAAAAAACTCTAACAACAAATTTTTTAGACATATCCATAAATTTTTACATAATTATTAATACAAAAAATAAAACTTTATGTCCTTGTGATTTTGTTATACACAGTATGGTCTGCATTTATTAAAGTTTACCCGTGGGAAAGTGAATGAATGTCAATCAATAGAATTGCCAACTTAAAAAGCAAATAAAACAGAACCGTACTTTACACAAAGATTTTCCGACTTGTATTTATTGTTGAACAACGTTTTGAACGTATTTCAAATCATTAAGAAATGTAAACTAACGTGTCATTTTTAACTTATGAGCTTACATACGAAAAATATGCATTGAAGCGAAGGAATTAAACTTTACTGCCCCCTCCGTGACTGGACGTTAAAAACAATTGTGTAAAACTGAGTATCTTCCCATCGACTCAATCAGAGACTTCGTCATTATTTTTAATACAGACCGCGTCTTTAAAACAAGCGTTACCGGCGTATTAAAAAAAGGGAGCTACAAACAGAATGGTTATCCTTGTAAATTGATTAAGGATATCAAAACAAATCACAAGATAAAAAGCAATAAGGAACCTACTGCACAATAAAAACATACGCTTCTTACAATCCTACATACATACAAAAGGAAAGTCTGTGAGAAGAAATTTACCTGTATAGTTACAGCTCTCAACTTTAAGTAAAAAGATCAACAGTTTTCCAAAAAGTCGCCCAGATTGAAGTTTGAATGAATTAATGAATGAAAGACGGTGGTGATATTCGATCCTTGATGCTTAGGCTTGGTTGGGCTCATTACATTCCACTATGGCAGTAGGTCATTCCAGGTCAATCGCCTTTGCGAATCCGAGCAGCCTCGTTAGTCTTGTTAAACTTGTCTAATTGCTTCGGGTGATATTACTGTATCCCCGGAATGTCTCGTCTTCAGTCCGTTGAGTGCTGGCTACACAATGTCCTGTCAGCAATATCACCACGATCTGCAGTTCTTTCATCTTCAGGAAAAGAAGCTCCCTAATAAGACACGCATTAGGTCCATTTACATGTTCCTTTGCACATATCATTCTAGCAAGTTCCCTACAGCATTCAATGAAATTACTTTTCAGCAACAGTTTTAGTTCTTATCTTACGAACAGTAATTGGAAAAGGTAAAATGAGTTAGGGGCCATATGGCTCAGCCGCGGATCCTATCTTTGCCAAACGGTCTGCTTTCTGATTTCCGTGTATACCCGAGTGACCCGGGACCAACACGAGTCTAAGTATGCAACCTTTCTTTGTTAGGTTGTTGAGTACCTCCTTGCACCTTGCATCAGTCGCGAAGCTACTACATCAGACCCCAAGGCCAATATTATAGCTCCACTGTGAGAGCATATGTTAGTTGTCCTATTTCTGTATATGTCCCTCTCAAGGAGATGGAGATATTGCAGATAAGAATAAATCTCTACTTAAAAGACCATTGCGTGCTATCCCAGGGACTAAAACTCTCTGACTCCAGTGTTTCTACCAAATACTCCAGCCCCGGTTCTATCATCCTGTCGATATCTGTCTGTAAACCAACAGGATCCATTTCTGGAAAGAGTTTGCTCTTCCTTCCAATCCCCTCTGCTTGATAAAAGTATTTCAAGAGAGTGGTTTGCTTTCAAAATCGGCGACATGTATTCTGTTTGCATAGGAAGCGGTGGGCATCTTTCCGCAACACTCCCCCAGCTACATGGATGCTCCAGGCAATCAAGACGGTAAACTGCGTTCAACGCATCATTTTCTATGAATAAGTGGAGGGAAGAGAGATTCATTTGAATCTTCAGGGCCCTGGTGGAGGCAGTCCCCATCATACCTACACAAGCCATTCTTTGAACTTTGTCAAATTGAAGACGGAGTATGCGCTTGGCTGTACTGGGCCACCATACAATCGCAGCATACGTAATCATAGGACGGATCACCATGGTGTATACCCCGTATATCATTTTCGGTGTCAGTTACCATGTGCACCCAAAGGATCGCTTATAAGCCCAAAAAACACATGAGTCCAGAATGTTACTCTCCGGTATTTAACAAATACCGTACATTCTCTTTCTCTTTTCTATGAAGGGAACAACTTCGACCTTGTCCAGATTTATTCCAAACCCTTCCTCCCAGCATAATAATTCCGAGATCCGGAGAACAGATTGAGGTTTAATTCTGAGCAATATTATTGGCTGGCGAATAATAATTTTAATTATTGGGTTAGTAAGAAAATATTTTTGGTTGTCACATACACAGAGCGTTGTAATTGTTCTGAAGGACTTCTCTTACTGTTATTGTTTTTCCCTTTTGACATTTTATATCAGTTACCGTTAGAATATTTTAGAAGTAACTTGTACGTAAATTTATTTGATTGATTTTAGCATGGGGTGTAGGAACAAACATTTTTGGTATATTTTACTTTTTTATTTCCGTAAAGGAAAGAAAGATGCTGAGCTCACAATGAGGTATATGAGGTTTCAGGTGTTGATTGCGTAATAGAATGCATGTGTCTGACATAATTTGAAAAATTCGGTTCTGGAGATTTTTCACTCAAAGACGACCACTGTTCTGGTCAACGTGCTGATATTGATGATGACCAAATCAAAATCATAACTGAGGAGAATCATCATATATTGTTCGAGAGATTTCGGAGAAGTTAAATGTATCGTACACAATAATTAAATCGACATGAATTGAAAAAGATTTACTTAACATAACGAATCAATATTTGCATATGCATTTCACGCGCTATGAACTGACCCATTTAAAAAAAATCAACATTGGTGATGAAAAATTGAGCACCTACAATAACATCATTCGAAAACCATCATGGTAAAAGCACAAACCTCATCTAAAGCTGAATTACATCGAAAAAAGGTTATTCTGTCAATTTGGTTGTGTATTTTGAGATGCTTCCAAGACGCGGGATGATCAATTCAAATATTTACTGTCAACAGCTAGTAAAACTGGATAAAGCAATCAAAGGAATACGGCCAGAACTGACAAATCACTCATCTTTAGTAACTCGTGGGAAATTTCTAGAGCTTGGTTGGGAAGTGAAGTTGCCTCCCTTATATAGCCCTGACCTGGCACCATCTAATTACCATTTACTTGAAATTTAAGTTTATATAATTTGTAGAGAATCAATTTTAATAAATGTAGGACTAGCTACATGGCTCAAAGCCAAGGGAAGAGTGGCTTGAGAGTGGCAAGGGGCTAAGGCTGATTTCAAGCTACGCTCTTTTCATAACACACACACACATATATATATATATATATATATATATATATATATATATATATATATATATATACGTCTGCTGGCTTGAAACGATCACATTGATCATGTTTATACAATGCTAATAAGGCTTACCTGGCGCTGTTGCAGTTCGGTTATGATTTAGACGGTACCACACTCCTTCACGTATACTACACGATGGTCTACACTGCCCTATTGTAAAATAACGTAGTATGGGGTGGTGCTGTTGTGATTAATAGAGACTTCCTGATCCAAAAAAAAAATTATGATTAATTTTCAACGTTTATGTATGCTTTCAAATTTCGTTTGTATGTCAAAAATAAGGGTTTTTGAATGAACGCCACTAATTATGATTGTTTGATAACATTGCAAACAACACTGGCAAATCAACTTCATATACCTGTGTAAAAATTTATGGCCACATTCTGGTGGATATTCGAAACATTATACAAGTGAAGTCAAGAATGTTGTAAAATGTAGTCCAATATCTAAATGTTATACTCCTAAAATGGTCAAACTTAACAAGTGGTGTTGTAGTGTTAACCTAGTAGCTCGTAGATTTGTAAGATGACATGTTCAAACATCATTCTGTACATTGGTCTTATGAATTAAAAAAATGACTTTTTTAAAATTTCTATTTCATAACTTCTAGAAACTTTTCAAGTTTTTTTAGTCATGAAACTTTAAAAATGGACGATCTAAGTTAGTAAGTGTTCTAATAATTCAGTGGGTGAAAAGAAAGCTATTGGTCGTTAATGATATTGAAGCTTTTTCATTCAGCGTTCCTTATTGCTTGAACGGTACATACTTCCTACAAGGAAAAATACGAACTATTAAGAAATCATTGAAGAATTAACATCTATTATGAACTAGTATAGTTTCTAAGTACAATGACCCTTCCGATATATTTCGTTATTACTGACCTGATACATTAAGAGCAATAAAACACGTAGTTTAAGTTAGTATTATGTTAAGTTCCTAGTTAAAATTTTTTCTCACGTACGTCCTTTCGCAGGACCTAAGCTACGTGTTGAGACAACATTTAAATGTCAATAGCATTGTTTTGCGTTCAGCTTTTAGGCATTTGCATATGAACGTGTGTGCGATTTCTAACATAAATACGGTTCCGTGAAAAAAGTTTTTGAGATATCAATGGAAAAACCTCATTTTCTCTTTTGAATTCAAATACCCAAGAAAAGTAAATTATCCGTATGTATAAAACACAAGGCGTTTCTATGTACAATTCACTAGACTCCCACGGGACCGACGTTAGTATTTTCTAATAAGCTACTGATTCGTTTATTTGTTTCGTTTTAATAATAAGTTCCGTGTCTTAAGACCAAAAACAATTTAATAGGAAATTGGTCGATTGTTCTTTATAATGAATTTGCAGCGTCATCTAACGGTATTTCATATTTTTCTTTAAAGTTTGCCATTGGCAGTTATTACCAAACTTGAATATGCGTAGATATAGAAATCTTCTTGACTAGTGTAGGAGTCATTGGGGTCTCAATGACCTCTTTAATTTAGGTATTTTGAGTATTTTATGTATTTTGAGGCGCTGAACACGATTTTTTAGGGTGGAAATTCACCCGAGTGAGAATAAAATTCCCATAAACAAATAATGATTTAAATATTTGAAAATTCAATTGTTATAAAACTATTGGATCGTAATCTTTTAGGCGATTTAAAACAAGAGAGCCCCTTACTATTTTTTCGTACGATGCTTGGTTTTTGAGATAAACAATGATAAACTTTTGAACAGTGCTATTTTTGCGCTTTTTAGATGGTAATAGTTTTATCTAAGTTAACTTGTTTTCTTAAGTAGTAGTGAGATTCAGGGTTAATAACGGTTATGGTAAAAAAATACAATCTTATTTCTTACAAAATATCACAATCAACTCTCGTAAACAATGCTTATAGCTCTGGCTCCGAAAGAACTTAGATTACAATTAAATATTAATGCAGGATACATTGTATAAGTACAAATTCAATGTAAACCTAAAGAAGTTTTCAATTTTTTTACAAATCTCTTACATATTTTTAAGATCTTTATATACCAGGTAAATAATTTTAGGTTCTAGATGCATATATTACGGGATTTTTAACCCCTATATCAAGTTTTTGTAGAAATTTTATATGTCACCACGAAATCTTGTCTCGTGGCTATGTACCTCATGACAAAATTGTGTTACATTTTTGCTTCTTATCTTAAACATTAATTTGCATTTTTCAAGCTCTAACACCTTACTCAACTTAAGCACATCCAACTCCCTGTATAGGCTATTTGTGTTATAAAATCCGTTATAATTAAAAAGCCCTTTTAGTACTTTATTTTGCAAAACGTCAACTGAATTTGTTTTAGTACACGTCCCCCACACAGGTAGTAGGTATCGCATTTGCGAGAAGAAAAAAGAATTATACAGGGTATCCGGTAAGTACCTCCTAATTTCTCGGGAGCATACAGGAGAGGTCAAAATGATCCTACTTTGTCATAAAAAAATCCTAAAGTGCCCCTTAATGGAGATACAGAGCCCTGGAGGGGTACCCAGCGATTTACCTTATCGCCTCAGGAACAGACTAGCAGCCACACTCGTTGGGTCAAATCTCTGATAGGTGTCATTTTACAGAGTTGAAAACTGATTTCTTAAACACTCTGGCCATTCCTCTTCAAAAAAGGTACTCTTGATTTATTTCGATAAAACTAGCGGTTTTCGAGATAAATCGATTTTTATGCGAAACACTCAACAGTTACTAATGCTAAACACAAACAAGTAAAAATCAAGTTGTTATTATTAATACCTACATAATGAATTACTAGTGACGAATATTCATACGCAGAGTATGCTGATATGTATTTAATTTATAGTGAAGCGCTATCAAATTCTTGGAAAGCAAAAAAGATTTTATGCTGAAAGATTTCCAGCTCGAACACTGCTAAGACCAACAACATATCAAATGATTAACTAAAGCCTAAAGAAAACAAAAGATGATTAGAAAATAATTATGAGAGTTAACGAGTTAAATTTTACATGTTTTATCCAGGGTCATTTTTTCCGCGACGTGGCGGTGAAGGCCCTCCCAGGAGAGCACGAGATCCTAACGTAGAGGAACAAATTTTGCAAGGAGGTACTTACCGGACACCCTATATACATTTATTTTACTGTTATGCGTAAGACAATTTTTACATCTAAATACTGCCGAAATTATAGAAATAATTTAATTGATAATACTTTTAAGTGCTTACTAAATACTTTATTTTTTAACCTCCTCTATATTTAGATTTTTAACTATGATATTCAAACTAGACAATACATTATTTTTCTGTTTAAACAACATATTTAGACTTTTCTATATTTTTTTTTTTCAATCTGTTAGAGTACAGCCAGTTAACATACAATTTAAGATCAGCGTTGATTTCCAGACTTAATATTTGTTTATCAGTTCCGTAATATACTAAGACGGTGTCATCTGAAAATATAAAATATCCTACTTTGGTTGGTACACTTTAAATTGAGTATATAGAGGGAGTACAACAGTGGATCAAGTACAGACGCCTGTGGAACTCCATTGGACATATATACACTTTTTACATTATTAAGCTTGACATATTGGCATCTATCACTCAAATATGTTTTAATTAAATTGTACATTATTGTTCTAAAGCCTATACACTCCAGTTTTTTCAATAGTAAGCCAATACTAATGACGTCAAACACCTTCCTCAGATGCACAAACACTGGAACCTCCAATTGTTTATCATCCAACGCTCTCGACAGGTAATTAATAAAGTCTGTTAGCACACTTAATGCATTGTGATTTCCAATGAAACCATATTGGTATTTATCCACTGGTACATATTTATTTATATTCTCCTCTTAATTATCTTTTCAACAATTTTTGAAAATACACCCATCACTAAAATGGGTCTTTAATTACTCATGCACCGTCAATTCTGATGTAAATATTGGCGGGATTTTTCATATCTTCAATTTTTGTGTGAAAAATCCCGAGAATACCATTTACCAAATTTGTCAAAATCATCACAAGACTATCCTGCAAAGTGAGTAAATCGTTAATTGACACCTGGTCATGACCGGGAACGGATTTCTTTTTGAGTTTCAAATTGATTTTCTTGACCCCGTTCTCACTGGTCATCTTCAAATATACAGTATTCCCACAACTGACCCCCTTATACAAATTAAAAGACTCCCAATAATTGAATTTCCCTCTCCAAATCTTTCACAATACATTCTACTCTATTATTTAGATTTTTAATCTTTTGAAAATCTAAATTTATTTGCTCATTATTGGGATTACTTACCTTCTTTTTATATATTTTATCATGTTCCTTCATTAATTAAAGGACTTCCTGGTTTTCTCACGTGTTATATTTTTACCATGCTCAAGTACTCAGTTTCATTCTTCCATGCTCTAACTATATCAATCAGATCATTTGTCTAAACAAACCTTTTATACTAGTTGTCCAGGAATGAATTTTCCTTTTCAAACTTGAACAACTTGGCAACAGTGTAACGTAGCCGGGTCGGGTTAACGTCGTTCGATAGTGGATCGTAAAAATTGGGCGTTAATCAGGGGTGCGTCGTGCGTTCATTATTGAGGCATACTTCAGGAGCAACGATTCGTACACAATTACAAGGCGCAATTTTTGTGCTCCCTTCAATATTAGGCGTGTAGAGGACGCACGAAATAAAAATTAAGGAGGTTTAGAGGAATATCGTCAGCTGTAAATCTGAAACCCCGTGGTGGTCCAAGGACTGTGCTCCTGAGATTGTTGAGGGTGTGCGTGCCGCGATAATTCGAAATCCAAGTAGATTTCTTCGTAAAACATCACAAGTGGTGCGAATGCACAAATCATCTTTTCACACAATTTTAGGAGAAGATTTGAGGTTTCATTTATACAAAATCCAAACAGTGCAAGGATTAAACCCGAATGACTTTAGAAACCGTCGTTCTTTCTCCGGAACAATGATATACCGTTTTTTTGCAACCGACCGAATTAACAATATTCTGTTCAGTGACGAGGCGCACTTTTACCTTTCAGGCACAGTTAATAGGCCAAATTGTCGCTATTAAGCACCAGAAAATCCAAGGTAAAAACACGAAAAAACCCTATATAGCCCAAAAGTAACTGTGTAGTGTGAGATGTCGGCATAGTCCAGACTGTAAATAGCGATCGTTATTGTACGATGCTTCAGAAGTTCGTTCAGCAGTTTTTAAGCACATGAAGACGGCATAGCAGGAGTGTTTGGACCGAAATGAAAGGCACCTCGACAATATCATTTTTAAAACATGAAATCTGCCTATATTGTGTTTTTGCATTAATAAATTAATTTTAAAACTTCAAGCAAATGTGTGATTAGCCTTTTAAAAGGGAAATCCATTCCTGGATACCTAGTAGTTAGAGAATTGCTATCAACACTGACAGAACAATCCAGTCTACAGTTTTGGTAAGAAAGGACATGATCTATAATGGTTTTCCTATGATTTGTTACTCTAGTTGTATTAATTTCTGTAATTCAATTATTTATTTAAAAATTGTTAACGATTAGTAATGGTTATGCGAGCAAAATACTTAAAATTAGAAGTAATTTGTAGATTTAAATTTAATTTCCTTATTTACAAATAAGTAATAAACTAGAACTATACTTTGATTACCGAGCTAAATATAGCTAAATATTAAAATAAAAATACATAAAATAAAAATACATCGCTAAACTCTAACAGTCAGATTCACTAAGAAGGTTTAGGACTTAAACCCGATCTAGTTGCCATGAGAAATAGATATTCTAGTCGTGCAGTTTTGTTTTGCTTATGATATCGTTATAACTTATATTATGTAAGCAGATATGCAGTAAATAATAATAGACACACAACCTCTTGAAAACCCCAGATATATTTGAAAAATCCTTCCCGCCGTATCCGGACGTTCTTCAAAAGAGGACCTTGTCCGTAGAAAAGAGAAAAAAAGTTGTAGGAGGTACTTCGTAAATATACTCCTAATGAACTTTCTAAGGTCTTTATGTCCTGTTTTTGAACAACAGCTTTTATTACCTTATCTAAAAGATATTTATTTTCCATTTCATTGTATTTTAAACACCATTCATACATCTGTGTAACATTCTTATTAGGCCTACCAATCTTAAAGTCTAATTAAAACTAAAATAAATAATTGAAATTTAGGATAAGGATCTTAATTAGCTGCAAAAATTGTTTTAAGAAGTAGAAAATAAATAAACGACTATTCTATTTGACAATTAATTTTTCGGAATTTTCCTATTTACAGTCGTTTATTTTTTATTTAGGTTTTAGTACCATTTTTTAAGACAGTTTCATTTATTTTTTTTCTTAAATTATTTTTCTATTCAAATGGACTAAACGCTATTTAGACAATTTTTGATTACTTGCCAGTGTAAACAGCTTGTGTATCTGGGGACATCTTTTTTAAGATATAAAACATAACTATAATATTGTAAAAAAGATTGGGGTGAGAAGTGAAAGATAAAAAAATTTAAACGTTACGCTCCGCCAAGTGCTAACTATTATATGTGTTAATATGATTTATTTCTTTGTAAAAATCAGATTTAATACAAGATCATCTTTATCTATTTACTGAAATCTTCGACAATTCTTTCGCAATACCCCGTTGACCCTCTGACGAGACGTTTTGAAAAGAATTCCGAAACTAGCAGTCAAATCAATGGCGTAACTAAATATCGCTAAGTTATTTTACAAAAAGTTTCAAGGGAAGTCCTCACTCATTGTCATAAATAAGATCATTTTCGGAAGGGAGCTGACCTCTACACACATTAGAAGTAGGAATATTGCAAGCCATTTTTGTTGATACAAAAAAAAGGCTTGATACAAATATTCAGCTGTTGAATCCGGCGAAGGAAAAATTATTTTTTCTTGCTGTTTTGCGTTTTCGAATTTTCCCATTTTTAGAAAAGTGTATATGTACACAATTTTAATACACGTAAAATTTTATTGAACGCTGTTGTCAACTCAGAATGTTTCTCATTTAATGTATGATTGATGAATTAAATCTTATAAATAATTTATACTAGCAATAATAGTTTATTTTACAATTTTTAAGGGAACAATATAAAGTTTTTACGAGAAGAAAATCGAGGAAAAAATATAATGGAATTTTATTTTAAGCTTAAATGATATTGGGGTGGTAAATACTAGTAACTTGAATTAAATAAGAGCATAGTTAGTAAAGGGTATTTTCTACTCCAACTCTAATCACTGCTTGCTTTCTTCTCGTCCTCCATGTAAATAATATTTGATTGTACAAAGTGTGTAAATTAAGTAATGAGACTGGCAAAGCAGAGTTCGATCTGGCAACACTTCAAGGGACCACATGTGAACATATGAGACACCTTCAATGCGAGTTTGAAGTCGCTAGAGTCATTTGCTTATTCGTAGTAATTTTTTCTCTGAAACATTTTCTTCTGGTGCATTCTAAAAATGAGTGTGCCTATCAGCTTTTGCTTCAGACTGGTACAATATAACTGAAGCCCTTGCAAAACTTCGGTAGGCCTACGGAGACAGTGTTTGGTCGAGGGTTCAGGTTTTTCGATGGTTTAAGGTATTTTCAGAAGGAAGAGAGTCGGTTTAAGATGATCTACGCAGCGAAAGGTCTTCATCTACAAGAACCGACGAAAATGTTGACAAAATCAGGGATTTTATGCGTTCAAATTGTCGGTTAACAGTCGGGATGATCAGGGAAGAGTTGAATTTGATTCACAACATCGTTAATCAGGTTTTGAACAATTAATTGGGGAAAGAGCAGGAGAGAAAAATGCCTTGATTTTGAGAACGATTGAAAATGATCTCCATTACCAGTGACGAGTTTTGGATATTTGAGCACGACCCGGAAACCAAGCGTCATAGCATGGAATAGCACACTTCAACCTTTTTAAGGCCCTAAACAGGAAGAATGAGCAAGTCGAAATGCATACTAATTTGATTTTTCTCTAGGCAGGGAATCGTCCACAAAAAACTGCATCTCAAGACCAAATGGTCAATTAACACTTTTACCATGATGTTCTTAAAAATCTGCGAAAAGGGGTCATGCATGAGAGACCAAACATCAACAACAACTGAATGTTACATCACGACGATGCGTCTTGTCACTCAGTAATTTTGATAAACGAGTTTTTGCCTAATAAAATCATTCCTGGGGCTCTTCATTCCCCTTATTTACCTGACTTAAGTCCTTGTGACTTCTTCTTTGCGAGATTAAAAACTCACCTATAAGTACGTCGTTTTGGAATGCTCGAAAATATTGAAACAACTGTAACCGAAGGCTATCCCAGTAACCGAGTTCCAGCGCTGCTATGCCTTGTATTCTTGGGAAATTGCAAGCCATTTATATGGTGCTGTAAAACAAAACTATTCTTCCATATTTCAAAGTAAATTTCTTCGTTTTATAAAGCGTTTTAGCTAATCCCATATCAATTCAATTACATTAAAATCTAGGCACACATCGAATCAAACAAGTTACTTTTGGAGCACTTAAAATCCACAATTGATAGGCAATCTGCCGTACAGCTCTGACTTGGAACCTAATGATTTATTTTTGTTACCGTGCATGAAGAACAAACTGCGTGGTCGATTTCCAATGCCAGAAGAGGCGATTGATACATTCAAAAACCATGTTTTGGGAATGCCATTTCTTTAGTGGTAAATATAATTTCCAGACTGGTTCATACCCATGAAAAAGTATATGGATCATCGTGGCTTTTACTTAAAAAAAAAATGCCAATGATTAATATTTATTTTTGTTTGTTATTCCCGAAATACAACCTTCATATAAAATATAATCTCAGAAAAATAATTATATTAATACTGTTTTGATACTTTATCAACATTTTTAGTTTTGAACAAATTTAAAGAAAGTGGTTCTTCTTTAGTACAACATATGTTAAACAATCAAACAGTAAACTAATTATTTATACCCAAAAAAGCCATTTCTAGAGCTGCAATTGTATTTCATATTTGTCCGTATTCATCAAATAACTCATTAAATTATTTGAATATTTTACCCTGCCTAATATGGGAACCTTTTCTCTTCAGTTAATGGATCACCGCTTGCCTTAGGACCAACGTGCACTGCACGAAACTATAATTTGAAACTACGCCACTGAGTCGGACTGTTCCAGTTATTTTTCGATCGCCTGCGAAAGCAAAACTTCAAACTCTTAATAAAAAACTGTTTAGTTATTCTTGGTTATTCAATCGAAAAAATTATGTTTCTTTAATTTCTTTTGTTAAGTAGGTCGCCATTCAACAAAAGTATGCGGATTATTTCAAAGTCATCGATTGAACCTACAAAAAAACCATGTGGGAAGGGACACTCAAATTAAATAATGCAAATCTTGTAGTCGATGGATACTAAAGATTGGTAGGAAGTGATGCTCAAAGATCGGTCTAAAAAGATAAAAGATACCTACTTATAAAATATCAGTTTAGCATGTCAGTGGCTACTTTCTTTTTATTTAACCAGCACTTAAATTGTTCTTAGGCTTATGTTAGTCATTAAAAATAACAGGCCATATTAAAATAATTATGGGATAATCTATTAAGTTATTTTATTTTGATGTTTTACGCGAAAGATTTTGTTTAATAAAACGTTTATTCCAGAAAAATACATATTTCTAAATAACAAATCTTCTGTTAAATGCAAATACAGTCTTTTGACTTGATTAAAATAAGAACATAGTAACAATTATTCCCTTCTTAAGCTCTAATTATAATTATAATTCTATGCTTGCCGATTACTGTATTTATTACAACTTTGCAAGCCGCCTGTACGAAATAATGCTCCACACCGATTGGTCTCCAGTTACTGAGTCTACTGCCGTGGTGGATGCCTGTCAGTCGTTTTATGATATCTTAAATTGCAATTTTGCTGCCTGTATACCTAGCAAATTGCCCAGACGAACGCGTTTTCTTCCTTGGTTACCTGGGGAATTGATTACCCACATTTTCAAAAAGGAGAAGGTGTTTCGACATCCTCAAATTCATAAAACTATTTATTACCTGAAAAAGTACAGGACTTTGCGTAGGTTGATAAAGTCACAGCCACAGCGAGCCTGCGAGGCCTTTATAAGAGATGCTGAGCAAAATATAAAGAGTGATCCTTCCAAATTTTGGACTTAGTTTAAAGTAAAAAAGCTTAGTCACGCATTGCAGTTATAATGAACTACGACACCATCCATTTCATGGGCCTCATACAAAGTCTACAACGACTTGGAGCCCTCTGAGATTTCTACTTTAGGGGAACTTTCTGAAACCATTAACATTCCCATAATTACTCCCACGGATGTTTCTTGAGCCTGAAAGTCACTTAAAAATAAGGCTACATCTGGCTCAGATCGTATTCTTAGTTTTCTGGTGAGGAATTGTTCCATTGTTCTGAGCGCTCCCCTTTGTCATATCTTCCAACTGATTTTGAAAAGCGGGGTTTTTCCAGAGGTCTGGAAGATTGTCAAAGTCTGTCCTATTCTGAAAAAAGGTGATCCATCTTTAGTTTACAACTACTGTGGCATTACAACCTTATGTATTTTTCCCAAGATCTTCGAGATTATCTTGCAGAAATATTTATTTTCTGAAATTCAAAATCGATTATCGACTGACCAACACGGCTTCTTTTCTAAAAGATCATGTGTCACTAATCTTTGCTCTTTTTCCTCTTACATTTGCGACGTCCTTAACAGCAGAAGTCCAGTCGATGTTATTTACACTGATTTCCGTAAAGCTTTTGACCAAATTGACCATCACTCATACTCTTACAGAAAACTTCTGCCCTATTCTGCTTCTCTTACGACCTTGTTTCCCTTTTGAAATTCTACTGATTTAATCTTAGTCAGTTTGTGTAAATATAAGAATATAAATCTGCTAGGTTTGCTCCAATCTCAGGTGCCCCTCAAGGTTCGAACTTGGGGCCACATCTCTTTAATATATTTAAAAACGATCTTGTTTCACAATTGGATTGCCACAGACTGGCCTAGGCTAATGATTTAAAAATAGTTCAACGCACTGTTTCTGTTGCAGACTGTTTGTCCCTTGTCACTTATCAGTACTGATATGATCAGTCAATAGTATGTGGCTAATAAGCTGGATCTTAACATCTCTAAATGTAATATTGTTTCTTACTCTCGGACAAAAAAATCCTGTTCGGTTTAATTACCATATAAACAGTTCTATCGTTAATAGATGCGACACTATGACGGACCTGGGTGTCGTCTTCGATTCGAGTTTCTCCTTTATTCCCCACATGGTGGCTAGCGCATCTCGAACATTGGGTTTTATTCTGCGAAACTGTAAACCTTTTTTCAGCACAGCCACTTTCAAACTGCTGTATTATAGTTGCATAAGATCGAGGATAGATTATGGATCAATTGTGTGGTCCCCCATATACAATTGTCATGGCCTTGCCATAGAGACCGTCCAAACGAAATTTCTAAAATATTTAATGTTTAGAGAGGACAATATTTATCCTCATGGGGGTTTCAATGATGACCACATTCTAGCAAGATTTAAAGAACTGCCATTGGCTGTACCTCGTAACTACCAATCAGTATCATTTCTTTATAAGCTTCTGAATGCGAAGATAGACTGCCCATGCAAATATCATTTCATGTTCCCCGTGTTGATACCAGGCACCCACCAGCTTTCTCCACTGCCCTTGCTAGGTCAAATATTTTATTCCAATTTTCCATCTACAAAATGTGCAACAATTTGAATCGTATTTCTACAATATGCGGCATGTCTGGGAATCCTTTGTAGCTTGCTGCCTTGCTATGTACATGGACAGTTTGAGAATATTGTACAGCTTGTAAATCCGATATTCAAATGGACGGTGAATTGATTTTAAATGGGTTCTTAATTTTAAAATAACTGTAGCTTTCGTTAGTTTATTTACCTTATTAGTTTATTTACTTTATCCTATTAGCTTGTTTATCTATGTTTGAATTTCCTGTAGAAATAAATAGCTGTTTATTTATTTATTATTTTGTTAAAAATAAAATAAAAAAACTTGTTCTTGAAAATTGCAACTCAGTTTTTAATTTCATTGACATATTTGTGTTCAGCGCCCCAGAATTAACCAAAAATGTATTTTTCAAACAAGATACAACAAATAAACTAAAATTTGTTGGGTAGTATTATTAATTTTTGAATTTGACATAACATTGAAAAAAGAGACGTCGTATCTTTTTTTGGTTTTAAACTTCGACTTATTCTTTGAGGAACTTGATTATTTTCGCAATTTTCTTCAACATCTTATTACTGCTAATATATTTTTTTAATCGTAATACTCTTCTAAGATCTATAAGATCTTTGCATGGGGTATTTATTATTTCCTTGCACAAAATTAAAGCTCATTTAACGTATTAAAATGAGTATAAAATGTTTAGAAAATTCCAAAACAAATATAACTTTAAGTAGGTAATGAATAGAAAACACAAAGTATTACATAGTTCTTGTATGTTAATTCTACAGGTAACGGATTATATATTATGAGTCGTTAAATATTGAAGATACATTGTAGGGTAAAGTGGAACAAAATTAATTAGGGAGTAATTGCATTCACTGATAATTGCTCAATGGTAAGCACGTGATATACGATATGTTAAACTAATATTAACTTTTTTCTAGCACAACTACGGTTCAAAAAATCAGATTATACAAATCGCAGAAAAATAGAGACAAGATTTTTAAAATTTAATCAATAACTGCCTCAAGCAAGAATTTTGTTGCAACAGTATGAAAAATAAATTACAATATATTTTTGTTTTACTCAATGAAATGCTCCATAGATTTAACATATCGTCAGGACTAGAGATTGTTGTGTGAATGGTGAATAGCGTCACAATATTTCAATTTATTTTTGGACAAGTGTTGATAAACAATCCGTGATCTTGTATTTCTTGGATTACACACCGACTCCATGCTATCCTTTTCTAATTGCACTATTTAAACTAGAATAATATGCTAACTGATACATCAGTTCGAGAACAAATTAGCCGACAATAAAGAAAAGTACAAGTTTCTGGTTGCCTAAATTATGTTATTTTTAACGTGTAAATAATATTTAACAGTATTCCCCAAATAAAAATAGGTCTTAAACAATCTTCGTGTTGAAAATTATTATAAACTTGGCATTTGTAGTAATTTCTAACACTTAAAAACACTCAACGGACTCACGACAATAAGAATTGCTGAAAACAAAATGAAATAAGAATATTTTTGCCTGTTAAACATCAAAAAAGTCTCTCTTCCACATAAACAACGTTCGAACAAATGTATTGCTGTTTAAATCTACCAATATGACCAAAGGTTTGAATTTCGGTCAGACAGAGGCACTGTTCTTGCTGTTCTGGATATACTCTCAACTATAATGGATGCATATGAAAATCGAGAGTAGAATGTCTCATTGTTCTTGGACTTGAGCAAGACCTTTGGCTGTATCTTTTCAAACGCTGTTGCTTTAGAAGTCGAAAGTATATAATTTTTCGGACTCTAGTGTACAGTTGCTTAAGTCATATCTAGAGAATCGACGTCAGAATGTGCAAATGGAGGAGGCTATGTCGTCAGAGAGATGGGTGAAAATAGATCAGGTTTCGGCTCCTTACTTTTCGTGACATTTATATATATATATATATATATATATATATATATATATATATATATATATATATATATATATATATATATATATATATATATATATATATATACGTAGGGTGTCCAGGAAAATATCATTTTATTTACCCTGTTAGTCTCCTAACTTTTGTCGGGTTGAATATGAAAAAGAGGAATTTTTCCTTGTTACCATAGTTTCAATAAAAAGTTAAATTAACTGCATAGTTCAAAACTTCGTAATATGGTTCAACATGAGCTCCGTGAAGTCTGATACACTCGCGGGCACGACGAATTCAGGACTGCTGTACCCGCCACATCAACTCAGCATTGTTCCTTATTTGATCACAATAAAACGTGATTCTCCGTAGAAGTTCCTCCCTACTATTGACCAGAATTGAATAAATTAAAGTTTTGAGATGTTTCCACAGGTAAAAATTCAACGGCGTTAGGGCGGGAGATCTAGGAGGCTAGATAATAGGTCCTCCTCTATCTATGCAACGCTGAAATGAGGTGGCGCCCCATCATGCATGTGGTACATGTTCCGGTGGGTTTCAAGTGGTATGTGCTCTACTAAATTGTGAAAAGTGTTATGGAGGAACTCCAAATAAAGTTTTCCATTAAGTCGTGCCGGCACTACAAATGGTCCAATCAAAAAATTGCCAGTAATTCCTGCCCAGACATCAATTGATTGGAACAGATATTGATGATGCAAAACATCAGTTGCGTGAGGATTTTCATCAGCCTACACATGTGAGTTGTGTCAATTTATGATACCATTTTTGGTAAACCCTGCTTCGATATAACAGCTGTTCTTGAAGAACTTAATAAAATCAGTAAATTAATATTCAAGTAAAGAATCAATGTGTCAGCGACGCGAAAGTTGACAAGTTCTAAAATGCAGGATGTTTACTTCTTTCGTACCTTTGCAACAATACTTTGTTTTTGGTGCCGATAAAATAAAAAATAAAACGTACATTTCTTGCGAACCTAGCTTGAACTGCAATTCACAGAATTAGATGTTTTTAACTAAAAAGATAAACTCTAATTTTGGATCAAATTTTTTTTATCATAAAGTTGAAGGTTGAACATTTGATAGGAATAAAGGTGTATCTTTTCTCGAAATACGCCAAATAAATAATGTATATAAAATGACGCTTTTCGAAAACGGTTAGGATTAGCGCTATGAATGAGAACGAGTACTTAATTTTTAGTCAATAATTAAAGGTATGTAAAAAACGTTGTCCAAAGTTCTTATCATACAGGGCGTAAAGAAATGAGGTCATGAGCATCACAGCTAGTTTATCCCTGCAGCTGTGAGTAATTCACAACCCTTTCTTGGATAATAATTTGAAGGGTCTTACCAGGCATACATCATATAAAAAAAATTAAATATACTTGGTGGTTACATAATTATGTGTAAAAAACTTGATTCTATTGCTGCACTTTGGGAATTTATATGAACTTGGAGTATTTCAAAAAAAGTTTATATGAACTTGGAGTAATTCCAAAAAAAGTTTATATGACCTTGGAGTATTCCTATCACGTGTTTTTTTCGTATCCTGTAGAAAAAACCTCAATAGTTTTATTTTTTAACTTTCCGATAAGTTGCAAAATAACCGAGATACGAAGGATGCCCTAAAATTCATAAGAGCCAAAATCGCTTATGAAAATTCTGTTAGTGGCATCGTTCATTTCTCAAAAAGTAACATAGTGTCATGAAAACCTTATCCTTATTTTTTTACTAATAACGAAGATAGCCGTAAAACTATCAAACACTCTGTACAAACCCAACTGTAAAAAAATAAGCTGGTTGGTAATAAAAAACACGTTTTTTTTTTTTGACACAAAAAAACACGAAGACCCAACAAATTTTATAAGCCATTTTTCCAGTCCTACGCAAGGAAATTGTCAATTACCCACGTTCAAAAAAGGAGCGTATACGAGAATTTTCGCAAATAAAAAAGTTTTCGGACTCTACAAAGTGAAGTCACTCACAAAGTTGAAATAGGGATTGCGTCCGATCGACTATAAACTTTATTGAAAACACCGTTATGTCAGGAATTACAAGCAGCTCTAAAGTTATTCAAATCTAATCAAATTTCTTCAAATCAGAAAATCGCCAAAAAGTGTATATCCTGATTACTGTATACTATGATATCCTATGGAAAAGAAGAACCAACTACTTTTTTTTATTTCTTTACTTACTGGCGAAGAAATACTAGGTGCAAATATAACAAGCATTTATTTAAATCCTTCAAATGCAACAAATTTCTGAACTTACTTTCCTCACATTACCCTAAATCTTCTGTCTAATATTTCAAGAAATTAACTTCTTCACAGTCATCTATTCTATATTAGACTATTCAGTTTTGCAATGTGGTATTTTATGTACAGTACATTAAAGCGGTCATAAAAACAAGATTAAGTTTATTAATTTTCTAATGAAAATTATCGATAAATCCATGTTGTACCTAATGAAATTAAGACGATTATTTTTTTTGGCTTTACAAAAATAATGACAAATTTATTTTAATTTATACGATGAAACTAATTAAATACGGTAATAAAAAAATAATAACCCAACATCAAATTAATTTATTACATATAAAAATTGACTAAATCGTACACGTTTGTGTCGATTTTTTTAAAGAAATAAACTCCCGGAATTAATTTTTTCATAACTTTAAGGCAGATGAGTTAAGTTAATCAAATTTTATATATCTACGACCAGAATTACCGTTTAAGAATCGGAGTAATTCTCATTATTCAACAATTTAAGAATATGATCCAGATATCTACATGAAGTAAACAAATATACAAGGTGTCCGGAAAATATGTGTACAAAATTTGATGACTTTTGACGTCAAAATAGGTTGATTTAAGCCAACTTAGTTATATCTGATACTGCTTGCTTAGGCAGTAGAAGACATCTCAAAGTTTAAGAAAGAAATGACTGTAACCAAGTTTTTCTAAAAACGTGGTAACTGAATTTAATGATTTTTAGTATGTGATTTAACACTATAGTATGACGTTTTCTAGTGGTATAGCGACCGACTTTAAATTGACGTCACTTTTAAACATCGCTTCCGATTTTTTATATCATCAACGTTATGACAACCTAGATATTTCTATCAGATAACCGCATGTACATGGAAGCTTTTTTGCCTTTTCCAAATTTTCACTGGATGAGTGGTTTTGCCAAAAATATATTTTCAATTACATGGATACACCAATTTGCTGTAATAGCGACCGGCTATATAGTAGTGTAAATGGTATAAAAGTGACGTTATTTGTAAATATCGCTTCTGATTTTTTATGTCATCAACATTGTGACAACCTAGATATTTCTATTGGATAACCACATGCATTTGGAAGATTTTTTACTTTTTAAAAAATGTTCATTGGATGAGCGGTTTTGCAAGGAAAGAAATATTTTCAATTACATGCATACACCAATTTGCTGTACTAATAAAACAGTTTTTAAAATAAATGTTGTTAGTACATGTATGCATGTTAAAAACATTGAAAAGACTAACTAAAAAAAGCATTAATTAAGCAAATAAACTAAATGGCCGTCATTTTTAAACGTTTTTATTTAGCTTGCCTTGTTTGTGCCTTGTGTGGGTCAAATCTATTAATTGAAATTTTACCACCTTCCTGTTAACCGATTGATCTGCAATTGGGTACACACCTTTAGTTCTCATGAAAATACAATTATGTATATTCAATATCATTGTATATCTAAGATTGCCGCCGTCACAAAATGGCAGATTACATATTTTCTTACAACTCCCTCAATATGGGTATCAAATGAAAGAGCTGAACTAGTAGAATAGAGTACACTATGAAAAAAATTCAAATCCAAGATGGCCACCACCACAAAATGGTGGATTACGTTTATTTTTTCAATCCCCTCAATATGGGCATCAAATGAAAGGGCTTGACAAGTAGAACACAGTACACTTTAGAAAAAGGTACCTTATCCAAAATGGCTTCCGAAACAAAATGGCGATTCATAAAGTTTAGACAGTCAATATATTAAAACTGAAATCTAGGTATCTAATAAAAACAAAGGACTCTGTCAACTTAGAATCGTGATTCAAGCATGAATCGCTCACCCAAGTCAAGATTTCGTATCGTGTCGAGGATTGTGTGGCGTTAGGGTGGCTAAAAATCATACGTCGTTAGCGGAACAACACCCAAGTTAAGGTAAAAGGTTAAAGCGCTCCGAGGACTCTGTGACATTGGGGTGGATAAAAATGATATGTCGTTAGCGTTTTCCCCTCAAGACTTGGAAGCATAAGTTAAACGATTTAATTGTAAAGAAACTTAATATTGATGCAGATAATGTACTAAAAGCTAAAAAATAATTAGGTAGGTACCAGATACCGGTCATCACAGCACTCTCCTTATCAATCTAGGGCACTGATCATACTAAAATAAAATCGTGGGGCGTGGCGTAACCTGAGTAAATATGTTCTGTGATGTCGCACGATGATAATGACGGATTTACTTTTACCACACATTTTGCATAAATTCTCTATTCAGAAGATGCATCCAAAGCATATAATGATATGAGCGATTGACTGTAGATAATAGAAATTCGACGCGCCCCACGATTTTATTTTCGTCTGATCAATGGCCTAGATTGATGAGAAGAGTGCTGTGTTGATTGATATCTGGTACTTATTTAATTATTTTTTGGGTTTTAGTACATTATCTGCATCATTATTATGTTTTTTTTTTACAATAAAACCGTTTAACTTAAAAATAAATTTTTACTTATTTTATTTTCAAGTTTTTACTGAGTACACTTATTAACAATTTTAAAAAAAATAAAATTGAACTCTATCTAATATTTCAGTTATTAAAAAGGTTGCCAGTGTTTAAAATGCACATCAATAATTGTTCACGGGTGCTCATTGGAGTCTTGTATACTTCTGTTTGAAGAGCGCCCCACAAAAAGAAGTCACATATATTTAACTCTGGAGAACGTGGTGGCCATCTTACTGGTGTCTCATCACCTCTTCCAATCCATCAGTTGAGATAGATATTGCTCATGTAAATATTGCCAAACAGCAACGAAAAAATGGGGTGAGGTACCATCATGCATATACCATAGTTCTCACCGAAGTGAAATAGACAAATTTTCCAGAAGAAATTGTAAAATGTTCTGCAAAAAAAATTAGATAGATATTTCCATTTATCCTGTATGGAACTACAACAGGACCAATAAGGCAGCAATCAATAATACCTGCCCAAACATTTATTTTAATGTTATGCTTATAGTGGACAACTTTAATAACATATGGATTTTCATGAGCATAAACACGTTCGTTGTGCACGTTGGTGACTCCAGGTCTTGTAAAGCATGCCTAGTCAGAAAACAAAATTTTTCTACCAAAATTTGGATCACGAATTCTTTTGTTTCGAATAAATTTACAAAATATGTGGCACATGGGGGATTAATCAGAAAAAGTCCTGGAACCTTTTAGACGTGGTGTAGATGTTTTTTTAAAATATCATTTAGATTAGTTTTAGAGATATTCAACTCACGTTCTAAGCGACGGGTACTAACATTTCTTTAACTCTTTTCAAAATGTCCTCTCATTTTTCAACTGTTCGAGTTCTTCCAATACAACCCCCACCTTCAAATTTTTTCTCAAAGCTGCCGGTTTCTCGGAGATGATGCTCAATATTGGTAAATGTTTGATGGTTTGGTATTTGGCGGTTAGGGAATTTCTCAGAGTGAATATAGTTGTCCATGTTTAATAGTAAAATGGGCTTACAATTTAGAAGGTTGATCTAACCTTAATCGACTTTTTAGACAGTGATGCCAACTTGTCAATAGTCAAATTATTAAATCTAACAAAGTCATTCCAAAAATTATTTTATATACTACTATAGAGAGTATGGAAAAAATTTCAAACATATATTTTTGATAATATGTAGATATGACTGCATATTTGAATCTAGTTTTTAATTGTAAACCAGTTTTCACTATTCTGACGATTCGGGAGTACATCCGTTCATTGGTTAGATTTTTTATGAAAACTGGCAAACATTTGACTATAAATCTTATTTGGCATCTTCGGTGCTTACTGTTAAAGATTTGCTGAGAGAGCTTTTGATTGCAGCGTGTTTTTACACGCGGTCGTAGTGACTATCTATTAGTCATCGATGCACGAGGAACTCAAGTATCGAGTCGGTACCGCGGTCCCGTTTGAGGACAATTTTTCAGGTGAAGAAAAGTTGAGCAGCGGACTTACAAGTCCATTTCGTCTTGTATAATTTGTGTTAACAAAATTAATTTTATATCCCATCTCAAAGTGCCAAATGGCAGTTTTGTGAAACATCTGCCAGTTTCATGAAACGAACCTATGAACGGATTGAATGTAGTAAAAAATAAACATATAAACTATAGTTATCAACATATATAGTCACTAAAGGAAGTATCAGTCGTGAAGCAATCTGCTGATGTTATTTAGAAATGCAGGTTGTAGTTTTACGTGATATGTGTGATACCGATACGCAGAAAAGTTAAAAAAACCATCCCCAGTCGAGTCCAAGGGCTCGTACATTGTATTTATATTAAAGTCTGGTTCAAAACAGTATCTTACATTTGTGCTGCTTTAATAGAACGAGACGAAAACTGTCAAAGCATCGAATTAACTAGCTGTATGGAACTTGAAAATCATTATTAAATGGATTAACACAAAACTACATGCTCCCATCTGTGAAACACTACGCTTAAACATTATAAATAGAAAATACTTTCTGAAAAAAGAAGAAGAAAAGCTTTACTTTCCAATAAATAAACATTTTGTGTGAAGAAGGAAAAACAGAAATTAAAATAATAGTCGTAGAAGAATTTTAAAAATGTTTCTTATTTGAGTTAATTAAGAAAATTTCTAATAAAGTCATTAATTTTGCATAATTACATACTCCCATGAAATTATAGATATAAGTATATCACCAGAGACAAGCAGAACTCATAGAGACATCTGTTATAATGTTACTATACTAATTCAAAGACAGCCTTTTCAATCCTACAAATAAGGCAGGGTACTAACAGTTATACTGTTAAAGCAACGTTGCCAATAGCGTCTGCTTTTTAGTCTTGTACTAATTCATACGTGAGATAGTACACCTTTTACAAGGTTAGTACATAAACTGGTAGATCCATCTAGTGCAAGGAGGTTAATTGTCCGTTGTCTAAAAATGTGTTTCTGACTAGAAGACTGCCATGGACCTTTATTATTGAATTTATTTCAAAATTGGAAAAACAATTTGGTTCCCATTTTACATCAAGTATGAGATTTTTAATATATAGGTTAATCGTCAATACAATGTATGAACTTAAAACATAATAATGGTTTTAAAATATATGTATTTGATTCAGTAGTCTATAACTTTGTAACAGTACATACCGTACCCAAAAGTAAAAAATTTAATATCTTAGAGGCCATAAAAATTTATAACAGCAATAAAACTAGTGCATTTAACCTTTTTAATGATCAAACAGACCTACGAAATTCTCCGTTGTTCGATGTTCTACCTTTAATACCAAGATAGCAGTGATAAAAAATGTGCGAGCAAAAAAACCCTATAAAATGGTATGAATCAATAGTTTTCAAGGCATTGCACTTGAATATGCAACAGTGTTACGAAAGCGCGGTTACGCCAATTTAATACTAAAAGCGATAAGTTTAACAAAGTAAATTTTATTTCATTAATAAATGTATTTATTATTAGGTACATGAACTAGTAACGACATCTCACGAATTTCTAAATCCATACTATGCGTTACAGTAATAGTTCCTGCGTTATATAAAATAAGTACAAGCACATAGTACATTCATATAAAAGTAGAGAGCGCCGTTGTCTGTGCCGGTGTCGTATTAAAGTTGTCATTCACGCACGTGTAAAGTAACTGTACTAATCGCGTAATAAACTGAAAATGTCCGGACAATGCTATTCGCCATATCTGAGTATGTTCACTTATAACAACAGTGAATACGCTATCGCCGTAGAAAAATTATATGGGCTAAATTTAATCGGTTATCTCTAACAGACAAGGCTAGAAGCAATTCCATAGCTTTCCGAATTTGTATGGCCATAAGTAGTTAAGCGAAAAGGATAGTAGAAAGAGATAAAATAACAGTGTTATGTTTTAAACTCATCCAGTTGATCCAATTCGTGTCAATTGATTATAATCTCTGGATGTATGCGATACTATTGGTCGGTTGTAAGAATAAATAGATTAAAAACATTTATTTTGTTTTTGGTTCTTAAAAGCAATATGTTAACGAACCGTTTCTTTAAAACGTTTTATTTAAAAAAAAAAAAAACAGTTGAAATGTTAATTAAGTACCCCGTTATTTTTAGTATTTTCGAATTTTTTATTAAAATATTCTAAGAAAATTAAATGTGTCTCGCAAATCGCAAGTAAATTTGAGATTAGAGACATACAAAATTATTACACGAAATTCTGTTCATTTCTCAATAGTATTTAAAAAATATTTTTCTATGGCAAGTTCTGATTATAGATTTAACATAACATAGATACTTGTCAATCCCAGCCGAGTATCTTACTTTTAAACAGTTTGTAAAATATTTGAAGCTCTTCTTTAAATAAGTAACATTAAGTTTTATATTCAAATAATGTTAAATGAAACATTTTACTTACTTACTCATGTATTAGACACTATACTACAATTAAATAAATATTTTTATGATTATAATTTATTAGGACATACAAACTTTATTTATAGTACATTTGATCTTCAAGCTTCTACAAATCTGTATAAAATAAAAAAAGTATATTAAAGGTTGAATATGAGATCTGCCAGTATCGTTAATGGATGTCTTCCGATTGGCCTTTAGTTTCGGTCCCTGGTATTGCACAGTTCCTCTATCATTGGTCAAGCTTCAGGTTTTGTTTCAAACTTACTTGTTAGGACACGAAGTCTTGCAGTAAGAAGCTGGATGTTTAGTGCATTCATACAATAATTGATTTGATGGTTTATGTAGTGGATTACTGGGATGATGGATTTTAGTCATATTACGTAGAGCTGCAGTTTCCACCTTTACAAGGTTCATTGATGATGGTTTTCTGCAATAACTGTATGTAGAGGACACATATTCCAATTGACGTCGGCATACTGCTTTGTATATAATTTGCTGTTTTCCTTGATATCCGTTTTTCTTTATTACTTACAATACTAAAGTATTGGTTCTTTGTATGCATTTTTTATTTAACAGTCCGGTAGTGCCAATTTAAGATAATTTTATGGTCTATATTTACTCTTAATAATATTTTACTGATGGATTGGTCTATATTATTTGGTAGTTAAGTAATATAAAATAAATTTAACCCAGAGAAAGGACAAACATTTTAATTGCAATCAATAACTTTACAACAAAAACAACAACAATGACATTAATTTTTTTTTAATTTTAACGGTTAATTTGCCGTGCCAAAACTTCATTTTTCCACAATATAGCGACAAGAATATTCCGGCCATTTTTCGTCTGACAGCTCAATTCAATCTCTCATCCATTTTATTTCTTGAAATTCGTGTTGTCATTTCATTATCACAATATTCAATATTACATTGTGTATTAAAAAGCATGAAGCACATATAATAGTTTAAAAATATACAGAATTTCTTAAAAAATTCATAATAAGTAATTTTATTTATTTATGTTCGTATAAAATATATCTTGGGATTAAATGAATGACGTAAATATAAAAAAAAATTCAAGTTTGTTTTTAAGTTAACCCGAATCTCAACTGTGAATACAACATGTTTCCAGTGATCCAGAGATCAATTTCAATGACTGTTGGCAAAATGTAATATAGTAAATCTGTTCTTTCTGTTAAGCAGAGTTAGTCTCCTATTGGCTAATTCATTTTTTTTTAATATTCTAGAAGAAAATGCAACATTACGGGTGCTTTCCAGTTCGTTATTCATCAAACTAGTTTCTTACAGAAAATGTAGTGAATGTATGGCCCTCTAGAATAAGTTTCTGTTTCATCAAAATGTCTTGCCAACAACAATATGACAATATATGTCATCCATTAAGGCTGATACTTACATTACTCCTTACTCGGTTTAATTAGCTTTGATTTCATTTTAAAAATTTTTAGGAGTTTCAGATGACTACCATAAATATACACTATCGACAAAAAGTAAGAAATCATTATAGATTTCTTTATCGTATTAAACGTTTCTTTGGGACTGAAAATGACAACGAATTGTTTCACTTGCAATTAGAAATTAAACAGAATTTGCACAACAAGAGAACTATTAATTTAATTCTTGGGAGATTTTATATGGTTGGGTTAATTTTATCCATGAGTTTATATCAACAATTTTCTATTAATAAAATATTTTAAAAACTAGGCTCAAAAAATTATCTTATATCCTCCGACAATGAGTATGTTTATGAAGAGAACTCGATCCACTTGAAACCACTGTTTCGTCTACTTCTACTTTATTATTTATCTATCTTTAATATCGTTTTACAGAATTACTTAATCCGTCATAAACATGCTGAATGACCTTGTTCCTAACGCAGTAATCGATCCGATACAGTTACATCCACTTGAAATTCACGTAATAAATGGTTCTATTTAAAGTTCAATCGGATAAAATATGATATTTTAACTCAGTGCAAAATGTTTTTTCCATGTGATGTATTTAATTCAAATTATAAAAACCAAAAAATTAAGCTTTAATATTCGATCCGATAGAAACTTCAATTAGAACCGTTTACCATATTATGTGAATTTCAATTAGATATAATTACGTAAGTCATCGATGAAAAATATAATTGCAACAATACATTTTTCGAAGAATTTTAGTATTATGCGACTTTTTTATATCGTTCCTATTTTTTCATTGTAAGATCTTTTTCCAAAATAGCGTTGTCGGTGTACAATCGGTAACAAATGAAAAATAACAAACAATTTTATTAACCTTGACCAAAAATTTTAAAGATTAATCGTTTGACAAAACGCACTGTTTTTCTACAAATTAGTGCGTAAATCCTCAGGCTATAGGGTCTAAGTCTCTAAGGAATAAATTAAGTAAATAAACTTTTTTAAAGTACAAGGTTTGATTTAACATTTATATTACTAAAACTAAAAAATATATAGTTGTTCAGATAAATTAACTTGTCCACGAATATTACATAATTTAGGTTTGCTTTACTTATTCAAGTGTATAGAAACAAATTCATATACTTGTCAAAAGGCATGTTTTCCTATTTTTAATAATATTGTATTTCATCGGCACTACATATACAATCAAAATTTCATCGATTGGACGTGTGGAAATATATATAGTACATGTTACAAAATTTCATTAGAAACAGATAGACAGATCCATAAGTGAAATATCATGATATTGTATTGTAATCGGCACTACACGCATGCAAAATTTTAGCTCAATCGGACGTACAGAACTGTGTGAAATATGTGGTACAAAATTTCATTATAGAGAGTCAGATGAGCTTGATGGTACCATAGTATCCCATTGGGATCGAAATACATACATACACTAAATTTCAACCCAACTAGACGTACGCTGCAATATTTGTAACATAATTTTTCGACAGACCTATAAACAGACACGCTTCACAGAATCCTGCCCAATTACATTTACAAAATGGAACTTGGCAGGACATGTGGCTAGGAGGAGTGATGGACGGTGGACAAAGAGGCTTGTGGAATGGAGGCCAAGACATGAGGCCTATAGAAGTAGAGTACGACCTCCTAGTCGGTGGACAGACGACATAAAAGAGTGGTTGGAAATTGATTACAAGTAGCACAAAATAGAAAGAGATGGCTAGAATTAAGGGAGGCTTTCGTTCAGCAGTGGACAGGATAAGCTAAATGATTTACAGAATCATTGATCCAGTGTTATCACCTCTACCGAATTTTCGGTAGATCTGCTCATTGTCACTTCACTGACCCGAAATACCATTAAGTTCTAACGATTATTAAACTCAAATAGAATTGTGCGATTTTTGAAAAAAAAAACACGATTTGGAGATGGACCTTTTTATGAAAATACACCGATTTTTAATGTATCGACCCAGAACTAAAATATCATGACAATTAATTTAGAAAGTTGTCCACTCGCAATATTAATCTGTTTTAAAGGTTGCCTATAATAGAACGATAATAGTTTCTGTTCTGCCTTTGCTCTCTGTTGACAAGTTAAAGAAAGATTTATTGCAATATTTGGTAACGCGAAGCATTTTTATGTAAAATTTGGTGAATCTCTGAAATATATCTATGTGAAACCATTTAGTGAATCCCTGATATCAACTTATAAAAAGAACGAATTTACTTTTTACGATTTAGAATATAAAAACTAATCAAAAAATCCGTATGTCATTCATAATATCAAATAAATCTTTGGCTTTGGATAATAAGGAGAATATAAGAAGGGAAGGTAAGCATGGAGTGGGGTAAAAAATCCTGAGTTTGGCAAGACATGGAAACTAAAACGTAGAAAACTGTCAATTCCGCGTAAATTGTGGAACACGTGATGCTGACATAAATACCATAAAAATGGGAAGATAGAAAGAGAAGAGCATATATTCGTCTCCTCCTTGCAAGTCCTATCTCCTTGGGTTTTTCGATTAACAGCGCCACCATTCGTTGCATGGCCTGCTGGAAGCTAAAAGCATAGGGCTTGCAGGGATTCTTATATCCTGCTTAGTGGACGATATGCCTTTTTAAAAATCTACCGAAAATTATTAAAATCTATAGAATTTTTTATATCCGAAATTAGTTTAGAAAAAAACGAGGATTCCGCTGATAATATGGCGGATAAAAAATTAATTTTGTCCGATTTGCTCCAAAATTGGTATGGGGGAGTTTTCGAGGTCGTACATAACGAATCTAAAATCATTTTTTAAAAATTTCATATTGTAGATCCAATATGCTGGATTAAAAATTTTACATTTCCCGATTTTGTCTGAAATTGGTATTGGGGGGGGGGGGGGGGAGGTTGAGAGTGTAGATTGCAAATTTAAAATTATTTTTGAAAAATTTAATATAACAGATCCAATACGTATGACTAGAATTTTTACATCTCTTGATTTGTCCAACATCGGTATAGAAGGGTTTTTCAAGGTGCAAATGAGGAATTTAAAGTTATTTTGAAAAAATTCAATATGGCGGACTAAAAATTTAACATCTCCCGATTTTGTAGAAAATTGATATGGGGGTTTTCGAGGGTGCATTAAGGGTGAATTAAGAATTTAAAATTGTATGGCGAATCCAATATGGTGGATTAAAAATCTACGGTCTCTTGATTTAGTTCAAAACTGTTACTGGGGATTTCTAAAAGTATATATAAGAAATCTAAAATTGTTTAAAAAATCGATATGGTAGATGCAATATGGCGGTCTAAAAATTATTTATTTCCGGATTATGTCCAAAACTGGTACTAGGGGATTTTTGAATATGTAGATTAAGACTGGATGAAGAGTTTGAATTTTTTTTTTTGAAATTCAGTATGGCGGATTTAAAATGGTGCCTGAAAAAATGCAGTATGATTGCCATAATAGATCATACTTCTTACAGATATTACTGAAAATGTGGCTCGAAAACCAATTCACACTTTATTTCTGATATTGGTTAAGCTAAAATTTCGAAAAAAAATAACAATGCTAGATGTATACTTATCAAGAATTAATCGATTTTGAGTCTTAAGTTTGTGTTACATATTAACTAAAATCGTTTAATAAGCGTTAATACATCAATTGATGATAATTATTAACTGGTGTTTATAGAATTGGCCCTAGCTCTTAAAACGACATATACAGTAGTTTTATTATTAAATTGTTCACTGTAACTAGGTGATGTAAGAATTACCGATGTTGAGTATGCGTCATTAAATCAATACGGTATTGTTACAGTAATTAATTAACGACAAATTAATAAAAATCTCCCTCAATTTATTTTTAAACAAAATAAAATACTAAAGATTAAATGTTTATGAAGAAAAGAAAAGATATTGTGAAATGTCTTGACAAAAAAATGGAAAATTTTGAAAGCTGTGGACAGGGAGTTTTATTATGCATCAAGTGCTGCTAAACAACGATGAACAGTACTAATCGAAAAAACTAAATCGGGAGGTTTGAAGAGTGTGCGAATAACTATATTATTATTGTCACATATCTGCTTTTACGAACAATCACTAACTTTCTGTTATAATTTTTTTTTCATTTTGCGCTATTATAAGCCTGTTCGTATTATTATCTATTTATTGTACATTTCTCACAGTTCAGGGTTTAAAAATAAAACTCACCACACTCCCACAATTTCATAGTTTCGAAAATATAAATCATTCAGCTACAGGTAAATTACCAAGTACTTTCACACTCGTACATCGCTGCTAACGCTGCTGATGTGTGTATGTCTGACATATTCTTCAAAATATTACGTCACATTTACAGGATTTGATCATGTTTAAAAAATGGGATCAAATTCTTGTTCAACCAGTCTTCATGTTGTTCAGTTTTCCAAAAAAGGAAAAAATATTTAGTATATACTATCTCAAACAGATTTCTTTTTTTTTTTCATACTAGACACAAACCACGCTCGTAACTAAAGTTATCCTTGGATCACATTCTGTACCTACAAAACTAACTTATGTAAACTATTTCTTTAAAAAAAAAAAAAAGGTATTCATTTCATAACAAATTTCACAAATAATGAATAAAACAATTTAATGTTTTCATAAATTTGAGTGTAAATCTTTTACGGATCAAATGAGAATCTGACAGATCTACAATTAATAACCCTTAGGCAATCGAACACCCCAAAATATTGGCATTTGAATCTTTTTGTAAAATTATATTTGTCTCACTTCCAAACGTGTTTCTTTCTTTCAATATTTCTAAAACAATTACACTACACGTATTTTGACATAAAAGTCGGAAGTAATAAAAAAGAATCCTAAATTCTTCTTAAAAAGACACTGGAGTGGAGGTATCAGGACCAAGCTTTAAGATTGTTAAAATCTGCGCCGACTAGTGCCTCAAACGAAACACTAAGCAGGCCAAAATATATATAATGTTGAATAGCTAAGCAGCGCTAAAAGCTTTCATGTCGAACATATATGAGTCTAAGTTCATTTGGGACAGAAGGCAATCCCGGAAACGACTAAGGAACAACAACCTATGCAGAAATATTCTCTAGAGGACTATACAAAGGTCACGAAAGGGTTTCAGTAAATGCAACTTTGGAATCAAAAATAGATAAATTAGTAAACCAAGGTTCAGAGGAATTACCGGAGATAACACTAGGAGAAGTATGTTAAAACTTTCTCTTCGAGAAATAAAAAAAACTCACCGAAAAAATTAGATCGTAATTGAAGCTGTAAAGATGGATGGCGAGGGTTTGCTGAAGGTTATGGTTTCTCTTTTTAACCTCAGCTTGGAAAATACCATAATTTCAAACAAATGGAAAAACGCAGTAACAGTCTTCATTCATAAAAAAGAAGATCTGACCCACCTTATAAACTATAGATCACCTAGTTGGCTCTCCCATTTTTACAAGTGATTCACCAAAACCATAACTAAACGTCTTAAACAAAACCGCGGGAACAGGCGGATTTTTGAACTGGATAGAATACTAACGATCATTTGCAGACCATCAAGATCCTTAAAGAAAAATCCTTAAAATTCAACAAATTAATGTTTGTCGATTTTAAAAAAGCTTTCGAAACCGTAAAGTTGCCGGCAATACTACCTGGATTGTAGCAAATAAGAATAGATTACTAGGTTAATAAAATATATTTAGGAGATTGCAACAAGTGTAAAACTCCATAAATTCACGGATGAAAGCCAAGTAGAGAATAGACTTAGAAAAAGTGATAAAATCTCTCCTAAACTTTTTATGGTGTTGTTAAAATACGCTGTTAACGAACTTAATTGGAAAAGGCATAAATATCGACGACAAATACCTAAATCACTTGTGCTTCGTTGACTATATTGTCATAATAGCTAACAATGAAGGTGATGCTCAACAGGCGCTTACCGACTTGTAAATAACATCAACGAACACTGGTCTAAATATTAATTTTCAGAAGGAACAGCTTAGTTACGAAAAACAATATGTAATTTAATGAAAGCGAAGTGGAGCAAGTCCATAATCACAAATATGTGAGTCATGAATTGCAAATTGGCAAAGATAACCAAACCCGAGAGATACACCGTCGTGTACGTTTATGATAAGCAGTTTTTCAGAACATAGGGGATACGCTGGTGATCTACCGATGGAAAGTTTGTGAACAATTCATCTTGTCGATAGTCATACGATGTATTCGGAAAATACGTGTACAACGTTTGACGTAAAAATAGGTCGATTTAAGCCTACTTAGTTATATTCTATACTGCTTCGTTTAGGCGGTAGAAAGTTCTAAGAAAATATTGATTTTCCCCTAATTTCTTGAAAATGTGGTAACTGAATTTAACGATTTTTGGTGTGTGGTCTAACATTATAATATGATGTTTTCTAGTGATTTAGCGATCGGCTATAAAGTGGTGTAAGTGCTATAAAATCGATGATACTCGCTTCTGATCAACGTTATGACAACCTAGATATGTCTATCGGATAATCGCATGTATTTGGAAGTTTTTCTACATCTTGAAAAATTTTCGTTGGATGAGCGGTTTCGCCAGGAAAAAATATGGGCGTCAAAGTGTTAGGGTTTACATGGAAAGATTTCCTAACCGCCAAATACCAAACCATCAAACATTTGCCAGTATTGAGCCTCATCTCTGAGAAACGGGCAACTTTGGAAAAAAATTTGAAGGTGGAGGTATTATTCGAAAAACTCGAAGAGTCGAAAAAGAAGAGGAAATTTTGAAAAGAGAAGATTCAAGTGTTAGTACCCGTCGCTTGGAACGTGATCTGGATATCCCTAAAACAATTGTAAATGATATTTTAAAAGAACAGTTGTTACATCCATATCACGTCCAAAAGGGTCAGGAGCTTTTACCGATTGATCGCCCCTTGCGCCTTACATTTTGTGAGAGTATTCAAAACAAATAAATTTCTGATCAAAATTTTGGTAGAAAAATTTTGTATTCCGATGAGGAAGCATGCTTTACAAGACCTGAAGTCACTAATCTGCACAACAAATATGTTTATGCGGATGAAAATTCATATGCCCTTAAAGTTGCGCACCATCAACTTAACTTTAAAATAAATGTTGGGGCAGGTATTATTGATCGCTCCCTTATTGGTTCTGTTGTGATTTCAGATAGGATAAATGGACATATTTATTTATATTTTTTCCAAAACACATTACCAGTTTTTCCAGAAAATGTGCCGATTTTACTTCAGCGAGAACTATGGTATATGCATTAATATCCCAACTGATGGATTAGAAGAGGCAATGAGGCACCAGCAAAATGGCCACCACGTTCTCCAAAGTTAAATATGTCTGATTTCTTTTTGTGGGGCGCTATTCAAACAGAAGTATACAAACTCTGATGAACACCCGCGACGAAATATTGATGGGCATTTTAGATGCTGGCAACTTTTTTAATAATCCTGAGATACTAAATAAAGACCAATTTCATTTTTTAGAAAGTGTTATTAAGTGTATTCAGCAAAATGGAGGCCATAAACGCAGCAGTATTGGATATAACTAAGTTGACTTAAATCAACCTATTTGTTGTACACGTATTTGCCGGACACCCTATATATGGCATCCGAGACACTCAATGATAAAACAGTCAGCAAACAAACTGAGAGTATCACAACAGATAATGGCGAGCCATGCTGGAGATCAGGAGAAAAGATAAGAATGACAAACATAGCCATCAGAAAACAAACATAGCCATCAGAAAACAAACAATGGCGATTTTTTACATAAACTTGCGACCTAAATAGATATGGGCAGGACATAGAGCCTGAAGGGATGATACTCAATGTTGTAAAAGATTAACAGAATGGAGACCTAAAGAGGGCAAAAAGAGTCAGAGCAAAATGCGAACCAGATGAAATGATGACCTAAAAAATGTGGCAAGAAATCCCAAGGGGAGAGTTGTTAAAAGAGGCTGACAGATAGTTATGATGACAAAAGATTAATTAGATAGAAAATGCTGTCTAAAGAGGCCAGAAAATCTTAACGACCCATTAACAATCTACAGTTTTCGAAAGAAACCATTTAGAATCTCGAGTAATCATTTAAAGAATCTTACATGATATAAAAACTCACTTTACCAAATAGCCAAAAAAATGTTAATGTTATTTTGACTGCTTATATATTTTTTTAAAACATAAACAATATAACATTACATGTGTTGCGTTTATTTGGGTTTCGAATTAGAGTCAACATGATAAACATTTAAAATGCACGATTTTCCTTGCTAATCAGATATTTAATTTATTTGTGGCTGTTATTAATATCTTCAAAAAACAATTAAACTAATATTTATAAAGAAATAATTGTCGCCAATTGGTCGGGGGCCACAAATAACTTTAGCTTTGAAAAATGTAAGCTAAATAACCACAAGAGGTCACGGATTCTTTTGTTTTCACATTGCAATAAGTGACGAAAATATCATTAGACTTGCATCATTACAATTTATGTACCCTATTATTGAATACGTAGTTTTTATCCTTGACATACGACATCCAAGAGTTCCTAGTAAAACAGTAATATACTTAAACCCCAAGAAAGTTTTTTATAATTATACACCATTAGATTACACAATGTATATCGATATCCGTGCAAACAGATCATAAAAAGTAAGTGGATTTAAATAGGTAAAATTATTTCTTTCCACTAATTTTAAAAAGAATAAGTTAGTTCAAATGGTGTAGTTCAGTTGCATATTTAAAATGATAAAGGTAAACTTCAGAAAGGTAGCATTAACTTCCTAAATCCACAGGCACAAGAATTTCCATATTCTCATGCTGGTCTTTATATATATATATATATATATATATATATATATATATATATATATATATATATATATATATATATATATATATCAATGAATTAATAAGACAAATATAAAGGGCGGGTTGATGTTGAAATGAAATAAAACAAGCTGTGTGTGAGGTATTAACGACATTCTTTTTTTATTTGAAAGGCCAATGTATGCCATTATGTCATTACGTATGGAATATAACATCTTTCAAATGTCCGCCGCGGCTTCTCAAAGTGGGACGGATCCGAGTGGTCCAATTTTCAATGATTCCGCCGCATAGATCTGGGTGAATCTGAGCGATGGCCATGGCTATCATAATTTTAATGACATCGGTCGATTGCGGCTTATTGGCATGGACCTGTGACTTCAGAAAACCCCACAAGAAAAAATCTAGCGGGGTCAAATCGCACGATCTTGGTGACCAATTCACGTCACCTCTGCCAGAGATAACCATACCCTTAAATCGTTCATACAGAATATTCATCGTGGCCTCCGCAGTATGGTACATAGCGCCGTCCTGCTGGAACCACATATTGTCTACCTCCATATCGTTCCATTTGGGCCAAAAGAAATCAGTTTTGTAGCGCTCGACGTTCACGGTGATGGCCACACCAACGTCGTTTCCAAAAGAGTACGGATCAAAGACGCCACCGGCCCAAAATCCGCACCAAACAGTAACTTTTTGTGGATGGATTTCCACCTGGTGAACCTTTCGTGGGTTGACGTCGTCCCATATACGGCAATTGTGTTTGTTAACATAGCCACCCATCCGTTGTTAAAAATAATTTTTCGGACAAAATTGAGGTCCTCTTCCAAACGCTCCGAAGTCCAGTCAGAGAATAAACAGCGTTGTCTATGGTCATTAACTTTAGGCTCCTGGGTCAGTTGGATCTTGTACGGGTGTAGGCCCAAGTCCCGACGCAAAATTCAGTAAGTTGTAGTGTGCGAAAGGCGGAGTTCTTGTGCACGGAGAGAAATTGACCGCCTTAAGTTCTCCTGTACACTTTCACGAACAGCGGCGATATTCTCTGCTGATCTGGCATTCCTTTGACGTACGTATATTTGCTAATTGTTTACTGAACCGGTCGTCTCGAATTTGGCCACCAAACGTTGGAGAGTCGACTTTGAAGAGCCACCGAGTCTGCCGTAAAATGGCCGCAACGCACGCATCGTTTGCACTAACGAATACTCATTTTGATAATAAAGAGAATATAAATGCCAACGAAACAACATGGCCGCCACAGGCTGCCAATATCGACTCGTCCTTATTGAAAAACCCTTTATATGTTACCAGAAATCTATGACACCTAGGAATTACATAGAAATCCTAGAAAATATATTATGAAATTCCGTGCCAATTTAGGAAATGTGGTAAATAATTTCTCAAAGAATCTTCAATATATACATACCCTAGGAAATGTACATACTTCCAAGGTATAGTCTACAATTCCTAAATGCTACTAGGAAATGTATAAGATTAACGTTATAAAGTAGATTAGTGAATAAAAAATAAAACACAGTAAGTAAACTGATAATCATAACAATTTTTTTATTAAAGCTCCCATTGGCATGATCAGCTCACATTATAAACCACAAAATCTTCATAAATTAAGAAATTAAACTTAAATTAATTGAAAATTAGGAATTTATTTATTTTGGTATCAAAGCTGGCCCGCAGATAAAAGTGAGAATTTACTTAAATATATTTTTTTTATAAAAGCTCACAGTCATTGTCATCGCTGTTGGCATTCCTATTAAATAAAAATAAAAAATAAAATAGATTCAAAAACACTTGGATTATTTATAATGAAAACAACATCACATCACATTATAAAAAGTAAAAGTTTACTTAGAATTGTTTAATTATTTTATATCCTTCAAACTGAAGAGTTTATTTTTACAAGGTAAGCTGGAGAAACATTTAGAATTATATAAAATTTTATATTTAAAGCACAAACATTTTGAAGAATTACTGCCCTTCTTGCAAATACACTTTCTGAATACTTGTCCAGTTCCAGTTAATTGTATTTTCGCAACTAAGCGTAGTAAAATTTCGGAACTAGGTACATTCTTGATTTCCAGAATATATCTTGGACAAACATTGAACTGAGATTTAGAATACAATTGTTTGATTATTCCATTCTTTGTACCAATATGATCAAATATGTCACTAGTTTTAATCGAGACCACATCTATAATATTTCGTACATCAAAAGGTCCTCCTGATACGAAAACTCTTGGAGAGGTGTCTAAAGGCGCTGGAGAACACTTATTGTAACTCGTTTTAACATTTTTTCAGCCTATTATAGATTTTCTTTAGCATTTTGACGGTTTTTTCGTGCTACTAAATTTTTTTATTACAATGGATACATACATAGGATGACTCGTCAGCAACAACGCAAGAGAGTGCAGATTTTAAGATTAGCTTCATTTTGGTCAAGATCCTGTAGAATTTTCTCCAAATCTTCTTCATTCTCGCCGCTTCGCGTGAAATCATATGGTAACGATAGACCTACTTTTACTTTATACCCAAAAAGGGCCTCATAAGGAGTTTTCTTGATGCCAACGTGCAAAGCCTTGTTTTTCACAAATTGCACAAAACTTATACCCTTACTCCAATGTGAATTATCATTGTCTTACATCTAAGTGGTCAGCATATTTTCGATATCCTGGTTCGCCCTTTCCACACTTCCCTGACTTTGCGGATGCCTGGGTTTGCAATGAACGATTTTTAAATTAAGCCAATAATTTTTTAAGTTCTAAATTATTTTGTTGGAAAAGTCTCTGCCACTGTCAGACTGCAGAATGGTAGGTGCACCGAGTAGAGTAAATATCTCTAACAAAGTATAAGCCACTTCTGCAGCTCGTTTAGATTTGAGCGGTCTTAAAACAACTTTGTTAAATGGTCTTGATAAACAAGTATGAAGTTGAAAATCATGGTTCACTGAAGTGTTCTAATCTCGTGGAGTAAAGATTTCTGAAAATGCCTCGTGCAATCGTAGGCGAAACATCGGATAGTAATTCCAATTTGACATGGTCTAAACCCAAGAACCATGATTTTCAACTTGACCAAAGCCGTGAAAGTTTTCGTTCTTTATTAAACAATTGTGAATTTGTTTGCACCGTCGGGCTGAGACTGGAAATATATCAAATCCAATTGGCATCTGGAATTGAACTCAAACGCTATAATAGACTTTATAACAGTACCCATTTTTAATGCCTTTGCTTTGGTTCATCGGGCCCATAAAGTTGAATATAGTTTTCTATATCTTTTCGTGCTGTTTTTGTAATGACTCAGTACCTCTTTCATCATGCGATCTCTTCCGCCGTGGTTAATTCTTATATGTGCTCGCTGTCACATGTGTAGTAAGTTCAGTATCTTTAACAATAAAAATAAGCTTACTTTCTTGGTCTATAATAAGCACATCAAATCACTGTAACAACCAATAATCGCGACTTCTAACAACATTTTGTAACGTTGACCTTCAATATAAGCAGTATTCTTAGTACTTGTTTTAACTTTTTGGACTTTGCTAAATCGTTCTAAAATCGATCTTTCATAACAACGAAGCATGACTCGGACGTCATAATGAAAAACAGCCCGCCCCAGAACTTTGAGTAAACATACCGACATCGCGAATTTAACAAATTTCGGATTGATATTTACGAATTGTACAGAATTCCTCAAAAATGTGTAATATATTATTTATTTCACACATATTCTGTCAATTTTAGGTACTGTACACATATAAATAAGAAATCAAATCTAACGTTTTAGTATTAACATATATATATATATATATATATATATATATATATATATATATATATATATATATATATATATCTATATATATATATATATATATATATATATATATATATATATATATATATATATATATATACTTAAAGAATGGTAGTAGATTACGGAAAAATTATGTTACTGTCAAGGTTCTATTTGGACACAAAATTATAAAATGACCAGTAAATTCATTCACCTTCACATCAACCGAAATTTTTGAGGATTTTTGAAACATCTTATCTTACCCTAATTCTAATCCGTTGACACGTTCCAGCTTTGCATGGTAATAATATCGTTAATTTTATCCTCTTGATTACCTTTGCATTATAAACATAGTGATCTGAGATTTAAAAATAATAGCTGCATAAAAATCAAAGAAATATTGAACGTGTCCAAAGTGAATGATGTTCTGAAAGATTTTAGCCTAAAAATGAATAAATATAACAATAAAGAAGAGAAACGGCAAATAAAGCACATCAAAACACAACCAACAACCGAACGTTTAAATCAGGTCCTTTTTAAAAAGAACTATCTCGAAAACTAAATATGTCTGCGAAATGTCGTTTTAATTGTCGCAATCTACACTACAAAATCAATTTATTTTAAAAATGTTATGATATAACTAAATAATTATGGAAACTACTAGATATACAGGGTGTTCATTTAATACTACGCTATTCGATGGTGACTATGTCATTAAATCGATAAAATATTTGACAAGCGGAATATTAAAAAGATTAACGGGGACATATTTTTAAAATATTCTAGCGTAAACAGAGTGTCCCAAAAAAGTGTGGCGAATTATTTTTAATTTTTTTAAATGAAACATCCTACATTTTTACCGACCTTGGAAGTGTTGAGTATTTATTTATCTTCAAATTCATATTAACATATAAGAAAATATTGATTTTTTTCCAAATTTCTTGAATCTGATAACTGAATTTAATGATTTTTGGTGTGTGGCCTTATGTGACGGTTTCGAGTGGTATAACGATCGGCTATAAATTCGTCAATGTTATAAAAGTGAAGTCAACATCGTTTCTGAAATTTTGTCATCAACATTATGACAACCTAGATATTTTTGTATTTGAAAACATTTTTACTCCTTTTTCGATGGATGGGTGGTTTCGCCAAAAAAAAAAAATATTGTCAATTACATACATTCACCAATTAACTATAATAATAAAACTACCTGTAACAAGGATTTTTCTAGTGACGTTCTTGCTATGGCTTGACTATTGACAAACGGCCATCACTACCTAAGAAGTCGACTAAGACAAGATCAACATTCTAAGTTTCTAAGCCTATTTCACGATTACACATGGACAACTACAAGCGACAAGACTGACATGGCGTCAAAGTATTAGCGTTAACATGGAGAGATTTCCTAACTATCAACCATCAAACCATCGAACATTTTCCAATATTGAGCGAGACAGGCAGCTTTGAGAAGGTAGAGGTCGTATTCGAACAACTGGAACAATGAACAAAGAAGAGGAAATTTTGGAATGAGTTGAAGAAGGACCAAGTGTTAGAACCCGTAGCTTAGACGTCAATTGTATATCCAAAAAACTATTGTATATCATTCTAAGAAGTTTCAGAAACTTTTGCCGGTTAATACCGACATGTGCCTTAAACTTTAATTTCTTGCGCAAAATTGGCCTATTTTACTTCAACGAGAACTATGGTATATGCATCATGGTCCCCCATCCCATTTTTCCGACGATATTTACATGACCAATATCTCAACCAATAGATTGAAAGAGGCAATGAGACACCGGTATAATGACCACCAGAGTTGAATTGTGTCATTTACTTTTGTGGGGGAGCTCTTGAAACTAAAAATTGTAAGACTCGGGTGAACTCCCGCGAAGAATTATATTGACGCTCATTTTAAACACTGACAAACTTTTTAATAAGTCTATTTTATACATACATGTATTTCCAACATTTATTTTAAAATTTTTTTAATATTACAGGAAAATTATGTGTGTGTGTATATATATATATATATATATATATATATATATATATATATATATATATATATATATATATATATACATACATACTATATACGTTAGGTCGTGGACGAGTGGTAAGGGTTTTAAATAAAACTTTATTTGCAGTAGCACAACTAACAATAATTTATTTGGCATTGGACTTTTACGCTTGTGACTTGACACATATTAACACAATTATTTAACTTTATAAATTTGAGTTATAATTTTAAGACACGTTATTATTACGAATTATGAAGTATGAAGGTTACTCTACTGAAGAGGGCAGAGCGATTACAGGTATTTATATTATTATTGGAACGCAATTTGTTCATTCTAACACTATATCAGATTACTATAGACGCAACTTATCTGTTATGCTGTATCAGATTTCTATTGAAAATAACAGGACATTATTCAGCTTCTAGACTTGTGAGTAATATTTGGGATAAGTATTATTGTTATTTAAGCAAGTTCTGCGTCTTTCCTAAACACCTGCATCCGTTAGGAAATAAGAAACTTAGAATAATTTAAAATATAGGCTAATATATATATATATATATATATATATATATATATATATATATATATATATATATATAATTTCCTTATTCTTATCACTGTTAGTATAACACAAGGACCTTCCTTAATGAACCGGCCTTTACGTTGTTTATACGACAAAAATATATTTATACGAAATTTCAAGAAATGCCCTCTTATCAGCGCGGGTCTTCCTATCAATTTAATTCCCTTTTTATCAGTGTTATACTATATAGTAACAACCAGAAACAAAAAGTTAGTCATTCGGAAATATAATTTTGGTATTGGCGTGTTACTAACACAACAACAACTGCTGCTTTACAAGAGTGATAATGAACAAAATATTCGTCTTTAAGAATAGTGTTGTAAAACTAAAGAACATATTGTGCTCTATAAATTGTTTCAAAGAGTGTCAGTAGTGACTTTATAAAAAGAGTAGATTCTGTAGATTCTGTATATAAAGTAGTCACAATGAGGGGTAAGTTATATAATTCTTAAGGTAAACAAATTTTAATCAGGTAGGTTTTCCACGATTAAACTGACTTTGATATTTAATTCATTCATACGATTATACTATTTTATTTTGAAGAATTTTAATATATTTCAAGATATAAAAATATTACGATTTGATGATATCTATATTTACACATGTTACAAAAAGATTACAACTTATCGGGTAATCATTACCTGAATTATCTGACGTAAAGTAAAATTACCTACAACAATAAACATCAACATTGCATATAAAAATGATATCAAATATCTAGTACTCTTACCACTGTTATGAAAACTAATGGCTTTGAACATTCATTAAGTCTCAAAAAAAACTTTTAATCTATGTAAAATATGCCTTATTAATCATATCAACAGCTTTACTGTTCTAAAATACACCCACTCTTACTGGAAAGCGAAAAAATTACCTCTATTGATTTTAAACCACACTTACGCCACAAAAATTAAAAAAAAATATTTATTATTCATCCATTATTTCTCCTATCAACTCCTCGGTGATATTATTAATAATCCCCCTAAAGTCTTAAACTCAAGGCAAGAAAATACACATATGACCAAAATTATTGCGTAATCATAATTATTACGAATACATAGATTTTTTCGTGTTTTTTTTTTATATTCTGTCCTGTTATTAGCATTCTTAGCATATTGTTATCAAAAAAGTCACGAAATGAAACGTCTTTTTACCAAAAACATATATTTTATTCAAAATTAGTACGAAACGAAGAAGTTACACTGACAACAACAATTCAATAATTAGCTAAGCATACATTTTTCCTATGGCCCACAATCTGTAATCTCTGGTCGTATTAATGCAAGAAGCTATCAGACAGTAAAATCATGGACGGGATATATTTATTTTATTAGTGCCTTTAGGATATCTCTGACAAATTCTGTCACGTTCACATCTGATGAATTCGGAGGCCATCTTAAACAGTTTACATCTTCTTCACAATAGCAATGTGCGATGTGGCGCATTGTCTTGAGCAAATACCAAATTTTCACCAGCTGCCCCAAGGAATAAACGTACGAAAGAATTTAGTACTTTCTGGATCTAAAGCTGCCCTCTTATTGTCCCCTAGCAAATAACCAGAGAGATTCGAGCACCGCTCATTTTAATACCCTCTTGAAATGGATTCGGGATTCAGCTACGGCTAATCATTATTTGCACTGTCACGGAAGCCATGTACGAACTTTCCGTTTAGGTCTACTATTTCCACCATGTTTACCTGTCCTGATACTATTACGTTATTCGAGTTATATTAAAACAAATTTTAATGTTTATGAGCATTTAGTCAAGATTTCGAAATGAATATAAGTTGAACATCTTCAAAATTCAACCAATTTCTTAGAGAGCTGAATAATATATGGGTTGGATATGAAGACATTTTCACCGATGGTTTTATCTTATATGAAAAAAGAGCTATCCCTATTTATTAAAAAAATATGGATGTACATAAAAGTCCAACTTTCTAATGGAACGGCAATTCTTTCTATAGATTGTGGGTTATAATGAAAGCATTTTAATATATGTTTGAATATAAAAAAAATACGAATTCCATAATTTTTTTCTTGAAGATTAGAGCTCATAAGAAGTCTTAGGTCTTAAAACCATCATTTTCTTATTACAGATTTTGACACACTAAAATAAAATGAGATTATTTCGTTTTTATAAAGTTTCTTTAAAGCTAACGTTTTTGCTCTGGAGATATTCTGAGATAGAAATTATAATTAATCATCTTGTATACACAAATCGTTCAATCTAGAGAAAATAGAGTAAGAAATTCGGATAGGGTTTGGATATAACCTACATGTAGGGTTATAAACCATTATTGTAACCAAAAATTTGTATTTATTTCTAGATCTTATAAGGAATTATAAGAAGATTATTGCTGGTGGAAACAGAGACTCAGATTCAGATGAATCTCAACCCTTGGTCAGTTCCAGTTGTAGCTCTACTAGTAGTTTCGGGTAAGAACACAAAAATATTAACGTTATCATAATGATAATATATGTAAAAATCATTTAAGGTATTCAATATTTTAGACATATTTTAAATGTTAATAATATGTCTGAAGCAGGACGCGTGTCACAAGCACACTTTTTCACTATATAAAAAAATTAGAAGATTATCATTTAAGATTTTTTTTAAACATAGAAAGAATGTTCAGTCTCTTTTTATATATATAAATCATTAATAATATTAAAGTATCATTCTTAATTCAAGTTTTTAAAGATATCTGATAATTCCCAAGACGTAGACATATTAACCATTTAAGCCAACAAGAGAAATGTCATATGTCATGTCAAACAATTTTCATCTACAATTTTTATAAATAACTTGCAAAAATGTATTTTAAATTATTCTTGCAACAACATGATATATTGTCGATTTATATTTTCGATGATCAGTATGCGAGAACGAATAAAAAAAAATACGTTACGGCAGATTCAACTCTGACTGGTAGAATAACATCGGTCTGATAATCTACTATCCACTTGCCTACTACCTCTTTGCTTTACTGAGATACCGTGAAATAATCATTTCACTAACTTGTCTGACCATTTTTCTTAATCCTTTTACCTAACCTAAAAAACGCCGACTTAGAAATCGATGCGATAATTGATTGATACAATAAACGGAATGCATGCCTCATTGCAGTCTAAATTTGGTTTATTTTAACAGTAATTTCAAATCCATTTTTCTTATGTGTTTTATTCCAAAATCTTCATCTTTTTCTTACCCACTTTCCTATATCCTGTATTGTGCATTGTTGTCTAACATCTTCGTTCCATATTCTGTCGTACAATGTTTTGCCTTTAATGTTTTATTTCGGACTGTTCTCGTTGTTTGTAGGGTCCTGGCAGTATCTGGTCTAGTTTCTGCCACGTATGCTATGACGGGCCTTACTGCCATCTTATATATTTTGATTTTGCTCTGTGATATTTGTTCTGCCAAATAATTTGTCTTAGATAACATGATATTCAAGCAGCTTTCATTGTTTGTTCCCTTACTGCATTTTGTAGGTTTCTATGGCTCGCTATTCCTGCTTCCAGATTTGCAATGGTTTATTTACTTGTTCTATTATTTTGGATTCAATTTCCAATCTACAACTTATTGGTTCTATAGACGTTACTAAACATTTAGTTTTCTCGGTGTTGATGAGCATGTTTAGCTCATATGCTTTGATACTGAAAGCACTTAGTAACCTTTGAAGGTTGTCTCCAGAATATGCATTAAAGAATCGACAGAGCACACAGCCTGAAAGGAGATGTTTTCCATTTTGTATCCAGCTGCTTGGGGTGGATTTTCTATTATTATATCCTTTAATTCCTATGACCTACCCCTGACCTATTGAGAATAAGAACTGAATAAAATTCGTAGTTAATTTTTTAACACAGTAACCTTCAACCTCTATAGACGTTTTCCACAAAGTACTTCTTGGAAGATAGTTGCTTATTTTCATAAAGATACAAATATGTCCAAAACATAACGGTACGACAAGGAATTTGTTATAGAATAACAACATTCAATAATAAAAGGATCCTTTTCCTTATTTCTATTACAGAATTCCACCACAAAATAGTTTTCTTACTTTAAAAGAAAATTTTCCTTCTAAAAATTCTGTACTATATTCATGATAGACAAAGGAAGTCTGCTAAAAAATTATTCAAAATCCAAAAAGTAATTAAATTATTATTTTGAATAAAATATGAAGGAAAATACCCAATTATGTTCACAGACATATAAATAATGGACTAAATTTTTGATACAATTAAACCATTATTCAATAAAGCAAAATTGGTAGTAGCAATTGTCGCAATTATTTTTTTTTCTTGCCGAGTCAGTTAAATAAGTTAATTGTTGCAAATTATAAAATTAAACATCAAGATTGGAAAAGTTAAGACAGTATTTTAACCGGTATCAGTGAACAGTGTTGCAAGAAGGGTTCTCGAGTTTTAAGGACAAGTTAACTCAGGTTAGTGCACATCAGGTCAAGTTTTAATAACTATGAGTTCAAAATTTTATAAATCGATTGGAGCAAAATATACGTACACTCCCCGTCAATCACTTTTACCAGCCCTACGTGAAAACAATTAGAACTTCAAAGTTTTATATTTTAGTAAAGAATGATTGTACGACAATGTTTAAAAAAAGTTTGCAAGTTTTTCCCAAATACTTTCAGACATGCGAGTGAAATTTTTAATTTCTCAAAGGTTTTAGTCGATATTAAAGAAATGAAAAAAAAAACGTTTATTTTTTGCTTTTGCTTATTTTAAAGCAATTTTTATATCAAAGCAAAATTCTGATCAAATAATTTTTTGGGGTTTCGGAGAGCTTTTTTAAATTTTATCCTATCAAAATACACCCTTTTTTAGAAAAAAATGACTCTTTTTTAATGCTGAATATATCCGTAACTACAAAAGGTAAAGAAAAATTTTAAATAGAAAAAGTATGTTGTTGCGCGATTAAAAACGATGATATGCTTTTTGCAATTTTTTATACAATAAAATACTATACTTCCAATTTTCGGATAAATCTTTTTTATTTTTTTAAGATAAAAAAATTGAATTTATCAATTATGCAAATAAAGTTGAAAATAAAGGCTTGAGACAAAAATTGCGTTAAAACTAGGAAGGAAAAAAATTTGTTTTTTCATTTTTTTAGTCTCGAGTAAAACATTTAAAAGTAAAATTTGTTTTCGGGCTTAGCACTATCTGAAGATACTTGGAAAAAGCTTTCAAACGCTTTTTTAAAAATTGTCGTACTATAATCCCTTTCTGAAATAAAAAAGTATACAATGTATCTTGTTTAGACTCTCACAAATTGATACTGATTTACTTTTGTTTGAATTTTAATTAAGAAAGTTCATAAAAGCAGATATTCACCCTCTTATTCACTAACATGTTTCAACTTGTCAAGAAAGTGTTTACACTTAACCAACTGACCCAAGTTTTGAACCTTAAAAATATAAAAAAGATTGTTTTCTTGTATTACCCAACAGGTGAAGAGGGATAATTTTATATATTTCCGGAGACAAAGCAGCATTAAATTGCGATGAAGGTATTCGACCTGACGCCAGTATATTAGGTTCTTTAAAGTTATTTGAAATAATAAAATCTATAAAAGTAAGCCAAAAAATATCAAGAATATAAAAAAGCCATAAAAGTAGAGAAAAAAAAGTTTCAATGTTTAATTATTTTCTGCACTATGTCTAGTATTTTCTAAATTATTTTGACTTCTGCATGTCTTTGAAATTTCATTGTTGAATTGTACATTAATTTCATTTTACCTAAAGAGTTTTTTAGTTTCCTAGTTTCAATGAAGTAAATCACCGAGGAAACTTAAGGAGTGGAGTTGTTTGAGCATTTTTAAACATTTACTTCTCTAAGATTTAAAGTGGCTGGATATTTAGAAAAACTAACCAAAAATTTAAATAGAATAACGATTACCCATATTTACTTTTATCCCCCGCTTTAATACAATTTATTGAATCAATTATAATAAAATTGCTATCTAACAGGATTAATTGAAAGATCATGTGAACAAAGTTGGTTTAAATTAAGTGGTTTAATTAACGATATTTAAACAATTTACTCATGGTAATCTTATTACAATAATCTCCAATAAAAATCGTGTAACATCTGTTTTTACTTCATTGTCTTATATTGTTGGATTATTGACCCCCCTTAAACGAATTTATTTTTATTTCGTCAATCTTGCTCAAAACAAATTTGTTATCAATATAAATTTATTATATTGCAGTAATATAAATATACAGGGTGTTTGGAATTTCCTTTAGGATACTTTGAAGGGAGATTCTACAAAACGTGAAAAAAAAAACTTAAAGGTGGCCCTCGCACATGGGTTTTTATTTAATATCTTGGGAAGCACCGATATGTTTTCTAGTATTCGGACTAGCATGAATAAATGCTAGCTTTTGATAAGAGTGAGCGGCAAATTTAGTCAGTGGCGTTCCGACAGGGGGCCGTCTAGTTTATTTATCCCTATTTTTTTACAAGACGCTGTTTCAAAATTCTACGTTAAAATTATAATTCCGCAAAAATATTTGCATTAAAAAGATATTCTTGTAAAAAATCACTACACTAACTGTTTGGTAGAAATCTCACTTTAATTGAATCAATCCATATACTGTGATTTATTTGTGTTTAAACTAAACATCAAAGTAGGCTTACGAAGACTATAAATCTGAAGCGAAAAAACATCAAGTAGCTTGTAATTTATGGTAAAGAATTAAATTAAAATCAATGTTCGCGGGCTTCCGTCACTTAAGACGCATTTGCGGATCTACGTTCATATGAATTCTTTACATATTTTCATACTAGAATCTCTTTTCAAAGTATACGAACGGAATTTTCGGACACCCTATATACGTTCATAAAAATGTGAATACAATGGTTGAGTGTGTTCAAATGATTTAAATCATGGTTAAAGTCGCCATTTAAATCCCTTTTTTTTCAATAAAAAGCATGATTTAAATTTAAATATATAATATATGACTTAATAGCTAAAATGCAACGCATAAGAACATCAAAAAGATAAATTTTAGCATAAACTTCCTAAATGTCACAAATTTTTAGATTGAATCATTTAGTTTTTAGAATATTTAAAACTTACAGCAGCTAAAAAATATTAATATAAAATACAACTTGAAATCATTATAATTTTTCAACATTTGCATTTTCATTGTTAAATTTAAATAAGAATACCAATTTTCCAACTAAGGCCAAATGTATTTCTTCTGGATAAAACTTATAATTCTGTTTTTGAAGATCAAACATATAAGCTACAAAATAATACGGTATCAATTGATTTTTTTGTAGAAAAAACTCTAACCTTTCTTCGAAGATATGCTGTTAGTGTTTGCACAGCATCTGAAATAGTTGCATTTTTTCTATGTAAAATATCAAGGTTTCAAAATATTTAGATATTTTTTTGCTATGCGTTTAAGTCCAATATTGGATACTTTTTGGTATATGGCGGAATCGATCTCTTTTTCGTTTTCCTCACAGATTTTTAATATTATATCTCACTGAGGAATATACATTTTTAAACAGCACAACGCTTGGAACAATTAATGCCCACCCCTCCCCCTTAGAGTCGCCCCTCCATCGCACTACAAAACTAGTCAAAATATTAACTTACACTCACCTATTCTACCTTTAACAAAAAAATCTTAAATATATGAAAATTTGAAAACTTAATGAATAAGATGCTTCTCCTACATTGGGACTCATTAAAACAAGGGTTTTTGGGATACTAGTTGCTAAGCATTAGTAATAATGTTCTGTAACACAAAGTTTTATCTTTGTTTACTTGTTTCGTCTAAGTGTTGGGTCTGCTATTTGGTCATTCTGTGGTAGATATGCTTGTTTTATGTATACATTTTTCAAATATTTTAGCCTCTTCCTTTCAGAGATTATATACTATTTAATTTCACTTAAATTATTTTTTTTTACAGCTTTGTCAAGAACTTGTTTCATTAAGTAATAAAGTATTATCTTTGAACTTGATTATCAGAAAATCTAGTTTCGCAAAACTATGTGATTGTAAATAGAATTCAAAATAGCACTGCTATTTCAGACAGCGATGGATACTCATATTTAATTGTCAGTCAAAAATTCACTTAACTCTAATTTGGAAAATTATTTTAGAAACGTCCATCGCAAGATTTTGCTATTCTTAGTTAGTTAGGTTTCCAGAAATATTATTTAAAATGAGTGGGTTTCCTGTAGGAAAGTAATTCAGAATAGTTTTCTTTAAAAAATTCTTCAAATGCATTTTGCAATGATAATTATTAATGAGAACAGCTTTCACATTAATTCCATCCTCTGTCACAAAATTTCTGAAAATATTGCAGATTTTCATTCGAAACCATTTAACATTTTTAAGTAAATACCTTTGTTTTACTGGATACTGAAAATCAATGTGTTGTTGACTTTTGGAAAGTTAAAATTATGTCATGTCTGTTATTTAGGCTAGTGTCGTAATCTACAGTAAAAGTGGTTTCCATCAAGAACAACTGCACCTCAAAATATAGCTCAAAGGCAGTGACTGACCAACCAATATGCATAGAATTGCCATCCACAAATAAGTTCCTCAAATTAAGGGAAAAAGTGTTGACACCGTCGTATCTGCTTGCATATGATCTAGAAATATTCCACATATGACAGTTTGAAAACTGCTGCTATAGATTAAAATCAAACCGCCTATAAGAAGCAATAAATATATTTAAAACTATTTTGTTTTTCAGATCACTATTTCACCCTTCTAGACCTACAAGCGATTCAGAAGAAGACAATAAAAATATTAAACCGACTTTGGCTTCACCCAATCAAAAAGTTGGACAGATATCGCCATTGTCTTTAAGGAAAAAATACGAACGGTAAGCTTACATACGAAATATGTTTACCTAATTTGTGTATTTAGTGACATTAGTTCGATCATCAGAGTTCACGCTTGCCCAGAAGATAATCACCTTCAGTTTCCACCCTGATTTCTGGATTGATATAGCAGGCAAGATTTTGTAGTCTAGCCTGCTTTTTATAACTGTTATAAGTGAACAAGTTGGTTGCCAGAATCAGGTTTAGCAGTCTGTTCAGTAGTTTGTCTCCTGGGCAAAAGACTTCAGGATTTATCGGTACTTGAAGGTGTCTTCAGTAGGTTAGAGGTTCGGATTCAAAAATAATATGTGAGGCTGTTTTGACCTTATCGTCAAACGTTGGTTCTTCATTATCAATGTCCATTTTGTGAAAATGTTTCCTTAAGATAGTGACCGGTTATTAGTCCTGTCACCAGCCTAGTCAATTACCTTTTTAAACTCAATATTTTGCGGCTTAGTTTTTCACATGGTTGCTCAGCAATGGTTTGCTGTCGGTCTGGTGTTGATGATTTATCCACCAGAATATACACCCACAAACCTTAGTAATGTCAAATACTGGTCTCAGTAATGTAATAGCAGATGGTCCACTTTTTCATTGCCTAGGATACCTTTGTATCCTGGTATCCAAGCAAGAGTAACCTTGCTGTATTTTGCCTAAGTGATAAGGTCTTAAAAATAACTCCAGACCTGTTTGATGTTATCTGATGGCATGAGAGCGCTGCTTGACTCTCGGAGAAGATGGGAATGATCATGCCCTGTAACTCCTTGTCAGATTCTCTCGAAGAGAAGTATCCTGGAATTAAATGACGTACTGTCCCAATGCATCACTTATGTTGAGTCCAGGAAGTGATTCCATATATTTCGGCATATATACCATGGTCAGCTTTAGACCTGTCTGTACATTAGACCAGTTTTCACCATAGTTACCCAAATAATTAATTGTTTCACGAGTAATAAATATTCCCTTGGAATTCATTGACGCTGCAGGCAATTAATCCCTGAAATTTAAAACTAATTATCTGAATTTTCTTTTGTAGGCAGCTAATTTTTGGACCAAATTTTGAACCACCTGAATTAGATATCTATACCGCTCCAGAAATTGTTTTTGACGAGGATGACAAATATTCCAAACTTGTAGGTTTCATTTGCGACTCGGTAAGTATAAAATATAATTTTATGTACGTTTATAGTGTTTTTTTTTTTTAATTTTATTGTACAGATGAGATTTTTCAGTAAAAACTTCCTAAAGATTTCATACTAAAAACAATCCGAACCAACGTTATATTTTGTTAAACTTGAAATTAAGAAATAATAAAAATTTTTCGAGAACCAATAACTTCGGTATATTATTATGTTAGGAAGAGACAGCATCACGCCACCACCACACTAGTGTTAAAAGGGCATTAATTTTAGCACTAATGTTAAAAATAAATTGACAGTCGCTTGTCGATGTCGATAATATTTTAAATAAACTGCAAATCATTTTTCAAAATATACTATTATTAACAAAAAACTACTTGGGTATTCTTCTGTTCTATAACGCGTCTATATGATATTTTGTATTGTTGTTTTAATTTGTACAAATCCAAAATTACCTTATTAGCAGCATCTTCAATTTCTTGCAGAATTATATCAATATTATCAAAAGTCGTATTGAAAATACCTTTGACTTGTTTTATAATCAAACTTTGATGAAGCAAGTGTGAAATTAAAGGCATGGTAACGAACCAATTGTTGGAGCAATAATATCATGCCAAAGGTTTGTTATCACATTTATTGGACCGGAACAACTATTTGGCAGTACAAAACTACTATTCGCAGGTGGATACAATCACATTGCGGGTCACAGACACATCAATCTGTCAAACAAAACAGCGGTGTTGATCAGACAACAGACTGGGTTGTTAACAGGGCTGATAACCGGTCTCTGCAGCTTAAAGAAACATCTATACACAATGTTGAATTATGAAAAACCAATATATACACTATATAACAAAGAGAACGACACATCACTTTCGACCTACTGGAGGCATGTTCAACTATCGATCAGTCCTGAAAGTTAATAGAGGACAAACTAAACAGGCAGCATAATAAGTCACTAAACTGCAGTGTATGGGCTTTTTAAACCTTGTCTGCCATTTCATTCAACCAGCCAAGCAAAAATATAAAATTCATGAAATAGAATATATTAAATTTTTTTGCGTAAATAAAAATAAACACTATAAAAAGGTATTTTCAACCAGCCAGATTTGATAAGGAATTATCAACAAGATCTGCAAGCTTTGAATGACTTAGTTTTTTTATATCTCTCTTTATACTCTTTCTTCGACCTCCTGATAGTAAAAAACAGAATTTCTCGCTCTCTTGCAGTTTGCTAGCTTCGAGTTTTCTATCCAGTTTCGTTCTATTGTTTGTTCTCTGACATTTCACAACCTTGATCTTCCCATTATTTTGTACTTGGATAATTTTTCTTGTATATGTATTTAAATATGTTGTAATTGTTTCTCTGCATTATCAATTTTTCACGCTTGCGTTGACTATTATTTTCCCCTGTAAAAATTATACAATTTGGATCCAAAATGACAGTAATAAATGTCATATCTTTAAAAAAACATATTTAGCCTTTCAAATTAGGTACTTTAAAAAATTTAAAAATGGCAACATGTGCACAATTTCCGCATTCAAATAATACACCAAAAAAGTTATATACTTTCCTTAATTAAATTAAATATAAAAATGTGTTTAAAAGTTTAATAATTAGATAAACATATACTAAATTATTTAAAGAGATAAAAATGAGCTAACTTCATTATCTCTTTGTTATCACAATTTTCTGAAAGCAAAATCTCAAATTTTTCGATGCTTTCGGCATCAGTGACAAGAAATTTGATCTTTTGTCAAAAATACTCAAAAATGATATCATTTAATTACCATATTATTTTTAATTTGCAGTGAACAGATATTTCTTGATCTATTTACCACCGATAGCACAAGGCTTTATTACAGCCCAATTTTCTTTAAAAACAAGATAAAGGAAAGACATAATAAGAATTTGTCTACAGCCAAAAAATATTAACCTTTGAAAGCTTATTTTTTATAGATTAAAAAATTTAAAAACGTTAATACAGTGAAATCGAAAAGTAAAGAATAAATTCATTTCGAATTTACTTTTATGATGTTTTAAAAATAGCTAAGTTAAGATCAATTTTTGTCATAGATTGATAAGTATTTTATTTCCATTTTACCTAGACTTTAATAGCGTATATAAACTTAAAACATGTGTACTCAAATAGCTCGAATTTAAATAAATATCAACATAATAGCATTAACATAAAAACAAATATCCATAAATGCCTAAATTTTTTACGTAAAGGAAAATTTTGTAATTGAGTTAATGTATTTTTAAAAATAAAATTTTTGTTATCAAAATGGTTAATAAGATATATACGTTACCCCCTAGCAACAATATACATACTCGTGATAATAAATATTCTAATTTTATTTAGAAAAATAAAAATTTGGAAATAATATTTATTTTTGCACACATTTGATTTATCTAAAAACAAAATAACATTTTTATCGATATGAAACTGTTCGTCAAACTAGAGTTATTATTTTTTTTCACATTTAACTAATGATATATATTTTCGAATAATCGACACTTGAAAAATTACATTTTTTGCAATTTTTACTGTTTTGCCTGCTGTCACCAAAGTTAATCCTACTTACACAACAAATCAACAAAAATTGGTAATTTTATCCATTATCCTCAATTTCGATTTCTCCTGTTTTCAGATGAGTATCCAAAAGAAATCAAATATGCTCAAAGAACAATCTTCATCAGATGAAACCAGTTACGACACATATGCTATAGATTATAGAGAACCAGAAAAACCTACTAACAACTCGGTGGTCACCATGTAAGTTAGAATTACATTCATCTCAATAATGGTATATTTAAATATATGCGAACGAATATTTTTTTAATAATGAAATAAATATGTTTAGCGTTCGCAAACTCATAAATAAATATTTAGCAATTTAGTAAATGGAGTGATATGCAGTGTAGTTGATATTGCACAAATTGGAAGTTTTTTGAGCTGACCGATGGCTTTTTGTTTTTTTTTTTTCAATCATATCTCGATGTCCGAACCCAGTATAATGGTTTTCGATCAAGCGATTTTATGATTGCTCTGAACTACCTCAGAGAAAAAATCTAGAGCCCCTGCTATTTCTTATGTTTATCAATGATATTAGTGACATTATTGAAGTTGATCATCAAATATTTGTCGATGATCGTAAATTATATCTGCCAGTAAATTCAGGTGAGGACTGCATAAGGTTGCAGAATGGTGTTGATACAGTACAAAAATGATACACTTGAATAAGTTAAGTTTAAATGTCAGTAAATGGTTAATTATGCCATTGACTCGGAAAAAATGCCTCTACACTTTCAATACAAAATAAACAATGTAAATCTTGGTAGGGTATATTGCTAAATGCCTTGATGTTAGCACTGATTTTAAATTGATTTCTGATGTGCATGTAAAAAATAGTATTTCTGATGCAGTAAAGATGTTGGGTCTAATTATAAAAAATTGTCAGAATGTTGTTAATATTGATACATTCAAGACATTTTGGTTCACACTTGCTCGAAGTAGACCGGAACATGCATGCACTTATATGGTCACTTACTCACCAAAAATACAACTGACTAATTAAGGCAACACAAAAAAAAATTATAAAATTTTTAGCTCTGAAGGTGGATGGGGTATATCCGCGAGTTGAGATGGATAACAGTATGCTACTGGAAAGATTCAATTTAGATAGTTTATAAAAAGAAGAGAAATGCATAAATTGGCTTTTTTACACAAATTAATTAATGAATCTATTGTCTTCTCTTATTTATTAAGTAAAGTTACCTTTGTAGTACCGGCAATATCCAGTGGATTTAGAAATTATTTTTATCTATCCGGAGCTAACACCAATATCACCTGTACACAGAATATGTTCCAGTTTTAATTAAATGTCAACTGCATGTAATTTGAGCGACTCCTAGAGGAAATTTATGAGGAGTTGCTATACCCAGCTATGATTTTGCTCCGGACTCAATTTATCTCAATTTCACTTCAACTCAATTTTAATTAAATGTTATTTTTTGTGGTTTTTTTCTTAATCTTAAGAAATTATTTCTTTTTAAACATGAAGGAAATATACAGGGTAATCTAAAAACATTGGATATAACTTTAACGATGCCTTTTATGTTTTTAAATTAAAACATTATCCTGCTATCTTTAATCTATACTTATTAGCGGCATTATCCTGACTGACTGAACGATTGACAGGCTAACTGATATATCAACACACAACTTAAACTATTAAACACAAAATCATGGAATTTTGTATAAAGGTTAACAACACCATGTAAGAATCCACTAAGAAAAGATTTTTCAAAATTCACTTCCTAAAACGATGGAAAAAGGTTAAACATTTGATAAATTTATCGGTATCTCTTGATTAAATGAGCTATAGATTTGACTTTTATTTTAAAAGATAGCACATAATAATATCTAAAAGGTCATTTATTTAATTTTAGATATTCGCATTTTAAAAGGCGAGAAATGGGTTAGACCTCGACTTTACGACTTCTCATTAAAAAGTAATTCGTATAATTAAATTATACGAAACTGATTTTTGGCTTCATATATTTTACATACACATTTATAAAAATAATTCCTGCATTTTTCAAAATTCCTATTTGAACAGCTGAAAAGGGTTAGACTGTTGCAGAGATTTTGTTCACACTTCATTAGGATGAAGCGGCAATTTTCAAAAAGAATATAAAATTTATTCCACATTGATATGGCAAAGAGAAGTAAAATAATATCAAAAAAAGGAAAATTAGTTAAAGCGGCGTAATATACTAGCCTCCCAAAAGCGTTCCTCATTACCCCCTCTCTCCCTTTCTCATTCCTTAGGTAGCTTGGCACAAAAATATCAGGTATTTGGAATATACCGCGTATACTGCGTTAAGTCACGTACATGCATTCTCGGGGAGCCTTGGTACTTTTAGTTTTATTGACTATATTAGTTAGTAATTGTGCGATTTTTCAATAATCTGAAATAATATAATAATATATAGTGTGTCTGAAATTGGTGATGATAGCGTTACAATCTCGAAAACTATACGAGATAAAAAAAAAAAGGGGTTGAATGGGAAAAAGTTTTAGACAATTAGGTCAGATTATTGGTGCTTGTGAATCGGTTCTGGTTTTTCGCATTTTTGAGATATTAAAAAAAAAAGTAAAATTTTGCATTTTATTAAATCGGTTTTCTTTCTTATTTCCCAATATTTTTTTAATCTGTAAATAATTTGTATGGCCGCTTTTTACGCAGAATACATCTATTAAGTTAAATTTTAGTTACAATGTTTCGGTTTTCTGGCAGCATCATCAATTTTGTTTTTCGTTATGACTGCTATATTGGATTGTTTATTAATCGAAAAGCACTTAATTTTTTTCTATAACACTATATGAAACACTAATACAAAAAAAAACAACAATCTAAAAATAACTAAAAACACTTTTTTAATGGAAAGTCAAATATTTGACAACACCGAAATTTTAAATTTTTTTTTTTTTTAATTAAGAATAAAGTCAAATTAATAACAAAATTAAATTATTCGTACCATTCGAGAAGTTCTCCAAGCGATCAGTTTGATTTTGTATACGGTTCGTTCCAACCCGCGTCAGAAACAATTTCTGACCGTCAGGATTCTACGCATAAACTTATTGTGTAATAAGTTAATGCGCAGAATCCTGACGGTCAGAAACTGTTTCTGATGCGAGTTGGAAAGAACCTATAGTTTCAACAAGACGATTGCCCGGTACATAATTCCAGGGAAGTACAAACATTTTTAATGGAAACTTTTGGTAAAAAAATAATCTGAAATAGTCCTGTGCGCTGGCCTGCTAGTTCTCCGAACCTAACACTTTTAGACTTTTATTTATGGGGATATGTAAAAAATGTGATATACGAATTTGATTGCCCTGAAAACAGTGAAGAAGTAATTGAACAAAGAACTCGCAATATTCTTGGTAATATCAATCGAAATACCATTCATAGTGTAACCAGAGCTGTTTCGGAAAAATATCAATGCTGTAGTAAAAAAAAATAGACGACACTTGAAACCGTAGTATGACTATGTAGTTTGTAATTATTAAATAACATTTTTCCAATAGGAAACGCAGTCTTATTGAGAGGTGTTGCTATTAGTTTGAATTTATTCTTAAGTAAAAAAGTTATTTAAAATTTCGGTGTCAAATATGCAAATTGTGTTTTTAGTTATTTTTAAAATGTGTTTTTAGTTATTTTTAGGCTGTAACGTTTTTTTTTTGCATCAGTATTTCACATAATGTTATAGAACAAAATAAAGTAAATTTCGATGAACTAAAAATCCAATATGGAGGTCATAAGAAAAAACAAACTCAATGATAGTTCCCGAAAATCGAAACATTGTTACTACAACTTAACTAAATATGCCTATTTTACGTAAAGAGTGGCCATACGAAAATGTTTATAGATTTAAAAAATATTAGGAAATAAAAAAGTTATAGCGATACTTTTCTTAATATCTCGAAAACGATAACTGATAATTTTTCCCATTTAACCGCCTTTATATCTGTTATAGTTTTTGAGATCGCAATCATCGCCAATTTGGGACATCCTGAATAATGAAGTATTTGAATTAATTAACAACTATAATGAATATCGAATCACGCTAATCGAATCATATCATATTATTCGCTTAATGTTATAACGTAATAAATAGAGCATATACGTATTTAATTTTGCAAACAAATCGCAAACCTAAATCTTAATTATATTCCAGAAAGATTTTAAGTACATTATAAGCCTTTGGAAATAACAAATTTGGGGCCAGCCACTATCCGGAATATCAATCGTTAATGCAATAAAATTGTTTAAATAAAATTATTTATGTACTAAAATAAGCTTATCTCTAAATTTACGTATATTTGAATAAACTCCTTGACCTAAAGCCTTAGAAATTATGTAAATAATTTCAAAACTAGAGCAAATATGATTTGAAAAACACCTTGTGATAGTCACCAGTTTGTATACGTCATTAAATATTAAATTATTTTAATGTTGATTTTTTCTCGGTTTTTATGGAATGAATAATTGGGCAAACTCTGATTGCGATACTAAAAAAACTGAAACTTCGCCAAATGAGGCTTTGCAGAAAACGTTCCCTTATTAATGTGGAAATGTGGAAACCTCTATCATTGTTAATATACCGCCACCTGCAGACCGGTCCAATATAGGTTGCTGAAACTGTTCACGTTTCTCGTGGTTTGGTGTACTTGCTCACCATATACTGAAGAGAACGAATGAGTTCAAAACCGATCTACAGGAGGTGATATACTGGAGATGAAAAATGGATCACCTACAGTAACATTATTTAAAAACAATCAGGGTCTAATCGTGATGAACCGGCATAAAACACATCTAAAGCTGAATTAAATTCTAAAAAGGTCATGTTGTCAATTTAATGGAACTACAAAGGTGTCCTGCATTTCAAGCTGCTTCCAACAAGCCAAACGATCAATTCAAATGTTAACTGTGAACAACTAATGAAACTGGATAAAGCAATCATAGAACAACGGCCAGACTTGGCAAATCGCCTGTAGCAAAAAAATTATAAGGCGAAAACGACTTTATTTGTCAATGACATTTGCAATTTTCTTTGCATAATATTGGTTTAAAGTTATTCTTTACAAATTTAAACAATTCACCTACTTAGCTGTTTGTAAGTACTCATTCTCGCACTACAATCACTAAAAGATGGTATCAGGCAAAAGGCATAAGTTTGAAAAATAGTACATCACATTGAATGTATTAACATTTCTGTGAAACAATCGTGAAATCAGGCAGTTGCTTTCTATTTAATTAGTAAACGTTTTCAAAAGAAAAACAGATCCAACATATCCGCCAGCAAACGTCGTTAATATCGAAGAAGTATATAGTATTTCAATTAAGTGCGAATATTCTATATTGAGAAAAATGTAAAATAAATAACTCGTGAAGAAAAACGGATAGTTTCAATAAACTGGCCTTGCAAAAAAATGGATAAAGTTTTGAGGAAAGACAAACAAAATCTTAACATCGACTAAAACAAACAAAAAAAAAATCTTACAAATTTTGGAGATTATAGTTACTTGATTTTGGTGTAGACTAATCAAATCAAATAGAACATAACACAGATGATCGTTGATTTTTTTCTTTAATAATGCTACACAACTGCAAGTTGGACCAGTGACAGCAAAAATGGCTGAATTCGCAAAATGGCAAGATTAGACTTTTCAACAAGCATCCTTCAAGAGATTTTTGAAATTGTGGTCCTAATTATTGGAAACATTTTCGATACGACGTATTCACAAAATTTAATATTACCTACCCAAAAACGGTAACAGTAGGAGATAAAAAATTAACTGACATGATACGAAAATCGGTAAAGATACTTAAAAAGAGACCCCCATAACATTCCAGTTAAGAATGATACCGATAAATAGTGAAAGGCATACAATCTCTTCAGATATTTGAAATTTAAATAAAACAGGCGTTAAAGTAAAAAATTACTGCTACAACATATAATAGGATATAATCAGCGCATTGAAATGAAAGTGACGTTCTTTAAGAATAATCTCAAAAAAGTTCACGTTCTAAAATTCCTCACTATTTTTAATTTTGGGATCAAGAAAACGATTTAATTTATAAAGGAAAATACAAATAGAAATGATGCATTAATATCTTCTATCTCGTTTATGATTAATATATTACCAAGGTATGATAAGAGGTATATAACTAGACCTACTAAGCGAACTTCTCTCCCTGGAAAAGAAGGAACCGCGAATCGTGGTAAGACTACTGACAGGACATTGTCACCGGCGACCATGGATGACCCGATGTGTCTGGTAGAAGATGAAACTGTTTTTTAAGTCCTCAAAGAGTGCCCAGCACTCAACGGACTAGATAGACATATTTAGAAAATGCAAAATATTATCACCTGAAGCGATCATACAAGTTCAGTGAATGACTTGCAGCCATGGTGAGATATAAAGGGCCCAACAAGTCCTAGACATCGAAGATTTAATATCACCACTTTTGTTTATTCATTCATGTTTGCTGAATCATATTACCTTCACATCCAGAATACAGCGTAATTTTATCCGTCATTCATCATCCTGCATAAGAGGAGGCTACTAAATTACACTAACTATGGGGTTTTGATAAATTCAACCTAAAAAACTTATTGATAATCGTAAACTTTTTCGGTCAGTTGCGATAAAAGATGCTTAGATTATTATATTTTTTCTATATATGGCAACAAAAAAAATTTAAAAAAGCCTTAGAACCGCTAAAACAAATAGTTCCTAAAATAAATAAAGTTTTCATATCTGCCGGTTTGGTAACTTTTCTTTTTAATTTTTGTATTTTTATTGTTCAATACTTAGCTGACATGTCATTGCACTTGTGAACTTCGACCAGTTTTAAAATTAGATTAATCATCATAAAATTACAAATTGGTTATTTCGGTTCTATTTATTTTTACAATGACGTTATCGTTCCAACTGTGTCGAATCTTACCCTATTAAAAACTTACCCATCGTGTTAAAGTACTATAACAATTTATAGTATTTTCACATAAATTATTTATTTATATTTTTAATTGTTATGAGGTAATTTAAATATTAGTTTCATCAGATATTTTTAAGTACGGGCTTTCTGGTCCAAGCAATGTTTTCCTTAATTTGATTTATGGGTACATTATTGCGTCAAAGTGCATTAGAGGTCAAATGATCGGTTACTTCGTAATTGTTTATTTTTATAAGTATTGTTTGGTCTTCTTGTTATAAACTCAAATAACTATATTTTACAAAAAGTGCTGAATTCAAAACATAGCGAATTAAGTTGATTGCAATGATATTAGTTATTAATTTATCGATTTAAATTAACATGTACACATAGGTGATCATGCATAGTATAAATGAGAGATTTGACAGTTGTAAGCCACTCTTGCCGAACGTGTTAAGTTGGTGGATAGTATTTGAAGAGAGGTGTAGAAGAGTTGCGGGTAAGATAGTAAGAATAGGACATGATTCTCTCTTAGTAGACGGACTTGAGGGAGAACCACGGCTCGCGAACGCAGGGTCGCATCCCTTTAGTAAACGTACTCTTTGTCGGAATCACAGAGAAACTTCATCAGAATTAAAAATCTTGTAACATGTTTCAACGCAAAATAGAACCATTTTTCAGTTTAAATCTCGATGGGCAAATGAAACTTTGCCCCCTTTTCCGACATAAGGGGATTTTTAGCTGAGCGCTAAGAAACTGCTTTGCATCTACTAACCATCTCTTAACTGTCCATGAACTAACAATAACTTTTCGAATTTCAGCGATAATTATAGGTGAGGACTTCCAAGAATCAATTTGAGAAATTGTTCTAATGCGCAGATCGGTCCATATTATTGTTCTTCCAGGTCTTCCCGATTTCGACAGATTATCTAGATGTCCCCTTTCATTATAACATAAAATTAGCTTGAATAAGTTATATTTGAATAAGACGAACTGTTTTCAAATTGTGGCTTATTTTTCATCTTCCAAAAATACATTAACTTCTCTTTGTTTTCACTATTTCGAAATTGAAATACCTCTTGGCATGATTAATTCAGCATAAAATGCTTATTGCACATAACATAATTCTACAAAATTAAGTTGGTCTTTTAGTAGAAACTTTTTTAGAAAAATATTAAATGATTGCTTTACTTTTAAAGCATTACTATTCTGTATTTGAAAGTTTGTTACGGTATTCTCCTCTACAGCCAAGACTATAAAACTAACCCCAGCCATAACCTTAAGCCTTATTCTCAGCAAACAGTTTTTTTATTATATATTAAATTAAAACTGAAAGTTTATTCACCTGTCAAATGCCAAAAAATTGGTATTATAATACTCAAATTTTGAATACTTTCGTCAAAGATTTAGCTAAGATTTTATTTGTTCTTTGTTTCCTTCTCATGGATATTTTTAGAAGCATCCAAGAAATTTTTGGGCTATGTCATGGTTGAGGTGATTTCTGATTTTTTAAGGAAATAGTACTAATTTTATCTCAGTTAGGAGCTTAAACCATAAGCTGGTACGTAAATACATCATTTGCTTGATTTTGGGGATAAAAATTTTTAAATTTTATTTATTTACTATTAATTAACACCTAGTGAAACGTATAACTCCTTCCTGCATTTTTATACTTAATACACCCTTAAAGATGAACAAGTACTGCCTTCCTTTCTAACGATGGGATTTCCATATCAGAGCCATGCATAAAACAATACAACTACGTCCACAGTGGCTTATTAAAGTGCTCGAATTCACAATCAGATTGATTGATTGATTTATTATATGACATAGCAGGCCAGGGTTGAGGAACCCTTACACCATAGCCTTAAGACTTCTTGTGTCACCTGTTATATCTGTTCTAGGTAAACAAGTTGATTGCCTTGATTAGGTTTAGCAGCATGTTCACTAGTTTGTCCTCTGGGTGTTAGGCTTCCGGAGTGATTGATCCCTGAAGGTGACTTCAGTAGATTGAAGCTTGGCATTCGAAGATGATGTGTGAGACCGTCTCGTCCTCTTCATCACATGGTTTACATAATGGTTATTCATTAAAGATGTCCACTGTGTGTTTTCTCAAGCTACAATGGACAGTTATAAGTTCTGTCGACGGCCTGATGTGTCTGCTTAGACACAGAATTTCGCGACTTAGTTTGCCGGATGGTCCCCTCAGCAATAGCTTGCTCTGCCTGTGGCCCGCAAGGTAGTTCTAGGGGGTCTGGTGTTAATTTATCCACCACAAACGAATAGCAGCCTTTGTAATTCTAAATACTGCTTCTGGTCCAATAGATGTGGTAGCAGACCCTTATTTTGCAATTTGGTCCGCTTTTTCATTGCCTGGGGGCTCCTGTACCCTGGTACCCACGCAAGAGTGCCTTTCAGGTTAAAAAATGCCTAATTCACTATGTTTTTAAGGATTTTATACTACATTTTCATCTTTTACATTTACAGGACACTTTATATATTATATCATTTAAAATAGGTTCTAAACCGAACTGCAGAATTTCACTTGTCGGCTATCCAACTTTAAAGTTAAAGAATCGCCATATGTTATAATTTATTTTTAAAAAAAAAACTTTATCATAAAAAGTAATATATATATATATATATATATATATATATATATATATATATATATATATATATATATATATAGATATTTATATATATATATATATATATATATATATATTGTTTGTTGGAAATGGTGTTGTCGCCGATAACAGTAAAATAATATAATATCGGGATTTGTACATCTTTTGAAAGTATTGCTATACTTTTATTTGATAGTGTAGGTATTGGTAATAAAAAAATCATTATTATAATTTACAGATTTGCAATATGGAATACCACTATGGGATCGTCATTGTTGGCAATGTCGTGGGGAATACACATGGCAGGACTTTTTCCCGGGATAATAATTAATATTCTAGTAGCTGCACTGTGTTTATATACCTGTTACCTTCTTCTTACAGTTAATGAGAAACACGGTAGGTATTCCATTTTTTTCCAATATTATATACCAGTAAATTCAAAAAAAAACTCGAGAAAGTCCCTAACTTTTCAAACCCTTTAGTCTAATATTTTGCGGCTATCTCACTTGCAATGTTCAGTTAATATATGGAATCATTTATTAACGACACATTTTAAACAAATTTTCCGCCAGCGCTCATTCAGTTAAGTGGAAATTTGAAAACTATGCTGCCTCGTTATTCTTTACGCATACGAAATTTTGAAAGAAGGAAGCTATATACTCCCAAAAATATAAGAAACTTTTTTTTGTAGGAATGCCTGGACTAGATATTGAAGTTAGTCACCTGTGTCGCGACCTTTTGGGAAAATGGGCTGAAATATTAGCTAAAATATTTTCAGTTGTCGTACTTTTAGGAGCCGACATAGTGTACATGATCCTTATGTCAAATTTTCTTTACAATTCAGTATATTTTCTTTACGGTGAGTTTACTAGTTTTTTACTAACGATGCATGTATTGACTTTATCGCTAAACTTTGATAAGAACAAAGCTGATAACTTTATTTATTTATGAGTAAATGAAGTTTAACTTTTTTCAGTTTTATTAACTTCTCAAGAGGATCCGTTGGAAGCTGGAGCAACTGTGTTATGTCCAAAAGAAATAACATTAAATTATACAACTCTGAATCCTGTTGCTTTACATGTAGAATCTACGTTCCACAAAGTATGGGACTTGTACAGTACGGTTCCGTTATTTTTATCTGTGATACTGTTTGGTGTGTTAAATTTCAAATCACCGACGTTTTTTACGAAATTTAATAGTTTAGGTAAGACCATTTAAAATAAATTCTCAAAATGTTCTTGAGAGCGCCAGAGTTTTTTCGATTTATAAAAAAATGTGTACTTAAATAAAATTCCGATATAATCAATTTATTTTTTATCTTAAATTTCGTTGAATTTCTTATTTTTAAATGAGTTAAAATTCAAAAAATATTGTTGGCGGGAATTTACAAGTACAACATTAGGTAATTAACGTAAAAAGTTTTCTACACAATCCACGATTTGTTCATAACTCGAAAAATAAAATTTGTTATTTATTATATTAAATGATAACCTTGTAGTATATAATATTTAAAATATTACTTTTTATTGATAAAAGCTTTTTCATAAGATTCCGTAAACTGGTAAAAATATATTGCTAAATAATTTTGCACTTGTGCAATTATTTTCGTGGAGATTAACATTAATTCTTTCTAAGAATAAGAGATGAAATTAAACAACTGCAGCGTTCAACTTCATTTAAAATTTTACTTTCGATTTATCAAACATATTCTTAAAACTTGTAATAAGACAGTTATTGATGCAAAGGGAATTGGTTTCGTAGAATCTGTATCTAGTACATGGCCTAAGGACGGTTTAAAATTAGAATTGTAGCGATTACTGTTAAAAAGTTGTTTAATTACAGTTATCAATTACTTGATGAAATGAGTTAAAAAGTAACATACCTATTACTTGCATTTAGAAGGTGAAATTTAATTATTAACTATTAACAAAACGTTCATTACTTCAGCTATTACTAATATAATCAATGTACGGACTCGACTTTTTCTTTTTATTACTAATTATTCAGTTTTGTTCGTCTTGTGCTACTTAAATGAATTACTAAGATTAATAACAATGACTACGAGAGAATTAAATTACTTAGAAATCAAGTAACTATCACAATTATTTGCCGAAGTAATTAAAAAATCAATTATCCATTATTTTTTAGAAAATTACAATTGAATAGTTCAATTTTCATGCAGTGATTCAAATTATTTACTGACTGGTTAAATATAAAAAATGAGGAAAGTAACTATTTCCTGACCGATGGTGAGTTTTGAGGAGGTGACTACATACTCTGTCCATAAAAATTACACACACATTTTTCAACTCAAAATTAAATACGGTTTTACAAGCTATGATAAGAATAAAATATTTTTAAAAACTTTCATAATCAAGTAATTTTAACATATTTATCTAAAAGGAAACCAAAGTTATAGGGAGTAGTAAAAATATCTATGTATGTATGTGTGTAGAGTTGGGGGGTCTGTACACTGCGACCTGGTAGATTTATTGTGCCCCCTACTGATGTCCAGTAGTAAGAATTACCTTAGCGGCTAGAGGAGGTCCTCCGTTCCTATTTGCCTCAGGAATCTTAGGATGTCGGATGGCTTCAAGGTGGGTAGCTCCCCTTCTTGGATTTGGTGTTTTCCCAAGAACCGCATCCTAAGGTTTTCTAGAGCGCTGCACTCTGAAAGGATATGAATAGAGATTTCGTCCTCCTCTGCAGAGAATCTGCACTCTCCTCTTTCTATCAGTCCGAGTTTGTGGAGGTGTCCCTTCAGATGGCAATGCCCCGTCAGGACCCCTGTCAGAACTCTGAGTTGGTTTTTATTTAAGTTTATGCATTCTTGAATCTCTTCTGGTCGTAGTTTCCCAGAAGTATCTTTACTTGTCTTAATCCTTGCAGCTCCGTCCAATAATTGGATCTCTTGCTTTCTTCTCCTATCTTTAGTTCTTTCAGCATTACGCTGCTACTGATTCCACAGAAAGGCTCTGGCCCCAGAAATGGTATATCAGCCTTTTTCCTCGCGAGCCTGTCCACTATTTCATTCCCCTCTATCCTGGTAGGTCCCGGTATCCACATGAGGGTGACTTCATTATTCTTACTCAAATCATTTAGTTTCTCTAGGCATTCCCAGACCATCTTGGAACTGATAAACTTGACAGCTCAGCGCACTGATGGTTACTTGACTATCCGACAAGATGATAATCTCTTGTCCGTGATTTTCTCCTTGTTAAATTGAATACATATCCGAACGGCATATATTTCTGCCTGGAAAATGCTCGGTGACTTATCCAAGCTTTCGTAGTATCTAGTTCCGGGTCCATACACTCCTACTACAGTTCTCCCCGTTGTTTTGAAGTCATCTGTATACTATATAATGGATTTCTTGCCGAGTTTTTCAATGGTGTTTTGTCCCATTCGCTCTTGCAACTCAACTTTGTGCTGAAGTTTTTCAAAAAGTTGAATTTCTTTTTCATTTCATCTTGGGGCATGTCCCAGATTTGTTGATTTCTGGATAAAAGATTGGGCCTTCGTTTTATAACCTCATCTCTCATCATCCTATAAATCGTCAACTTCGCATTGTTCTCTAGAAATATATGTAGAGGTGTGAGGCTTAGGATTACTTCCATGGCGGCCAGTATTTGAACTTTCGAGAGGTTAGCTAGACTGGTTCTTTTGCTCCAGATTGTTAACGTTTGATACGCATTGCTTACAAACGACAAAGCAAATCTAAATAAATTTGAAAGCTGCATTCGGTTTAACAGTTGCTATGGAATCTATTATCAAAAATAATTTTTAAAAACAATATACGTCAATATTTCTAAGATCTTTTTATTTTTTAGGTACAATTAGTGTTTTATATTTACTTATTTTTGTGGCTGTGAAAGCTTATGGTTGGGGAATAAATATGCCAGACTGGAGTGCGGAATTATACATTAAACCGACTTTTACTGCATTAAGTGGCATGTTATCAATGAGTTATTTCATTCACAATATCATTATTTCAATAATGAGGAATAACAAACGTCAAGAACACAATGTAAGTATTTTTTACTTTCCTTAATATAACAATGTTGCGCACTATGCATCACATAGAAATAAAGCCTATTGACTGTGAAGTTTACCAAAGAAAGTATAGAAATACAAGTTCATTATTGTCACGCGAGAAAGTTTAATGACATTTTTTCTAATATATTTTTATTTAAACAACTTTTAACAACAAGTTTCATTATATCCTAACATTACACCTAAATATTTTTCTTTTAGGGTAGAGACCTAACTATAGCCTTTGGATTAGTCACCTTTACCTATTTATTCATTGGAATTATTTTTTATATAAGTTTTCCTTTGGCAAAGTCGTGTATTGAAGATGTAAGTATGATTATTCTATTTTATAACCGAGTAGGTACCACAATTATTTTGATCTAAAAAATGTTATATTTGGAGTTTAAAAAAAATTGTCCTATCTTCCAAAATAAAAAATGTACATCTTATATATTATTTGATTTATAGTAAAGATATATACTAAGTTTGATCAACGGGAGTTTCAATTTTTCTCGAGACATTTTAATTTTTCATCAATATTAAGTAATCCGAATCAGTTACAAAGTAATTTGAGAAACGCTTTTCCAACCCTCAAAATATTTCCAAAACGCGATTTTCAATAAAGCCTTTATCATGTTCAGCGATTGTGCTTTTATTTTTCCTGTGGTTGCAAACGTATTAGGAAGGCTGAAGTATCACTATAGCATTATTTTGTTCCAAACTGCACAGTTTTGTACTAGTTTACGGTTATCCTTTGCCTTGTCCAGGACATTAGTCAGAACTGATTCGCTGAAACCCTCTGAGATGTAACTTCCTCTGCTAACTCGCTTTAGTCATTCGGCATTCATTCTGGGTCGTTCAAGTCTTTGTTACCACCGTAAACATTTGCCCCCTAATGCACTAACATGATCTAACCTTAAAACAGTATTAAATTGACAGCGAAGTGTTAGAACCGTGAAGATTAAAAATAAGTCGAGCAAGTTTTAAGCCCGAAAAATAAAAGCATAAAAAAATTATTTTCTTTTATTACTGAATCAGCAAAAATGGAGAATTTTATTTATTTTCGGAATACAATTTCTGTTATATATTTTAAGGCTTTATCGTTAGGTTCTTATTCTTAATATCCTCCTATAAGCGTTTATTGGCCTATGTAATATATATTTAATATAATATCATAAGCAAAACAAAACTGGACGAGAGAAGATCAATTTTCATGGCAACTAGATCGGATTTTTTTAGAGCCGGCTCGCCGGAAGCCATCATTAACGTTTCTAACCTGTTCCGGTATCTAGTTCTATTTTTAATGCAAAATGTTATACAGATTATTTTTTCCCTCATTTACAAAATTAAAAAATCACCGAACAAACTAAGATATGTCCATCTTATTTGTTCAGTATGCCTGGAATTTTATCATATATTACCAATGTAAAAAAGGCACTCTCGATTAAAAGTAAATAAAGCGTGAAATTTAAAAATTCTGAGATCTTGTGGATCAAACCTCGTACATATAATAATATATTATTATTTACATTTTTACATTGCTGTGTACTTATAATTTTATTATTTTGTATTTTTGCAGAACATTTTTAACAACTTTAGTAAGAAGGATACCCTAACCATAATTGCAAGAATATTACTTATGTTTCAACTATTTACCGTGTTTCCCCTAATTTCATATATGTTTAGGAGAGATATTATGGGCAATATCAATGAGTTTTTTAAGAACTATAGCTTTGGCGATTTTACTTATGGAAGAGTCATGGTCTTAAATGGATCTTTGTTGTTCATCTGTGTAATGTTTGCTTGCTTTATGCCAAAAATTGGTACACTTATTAGGTAGGTTATAAACTAAAATATTAAAAATTCGATTCACTGCAATTACGGTATTTAGGTATATTAAAGAAGGTAGCCATTTACATTTTAGGAACTGGCAACAATAGCGTTTCTAGGTTTACGTACTGAAATACGAAAGCTATTGTGCTGTTTACAGTAATTGCAAGATTGTATCTAGGCCAAAAAAATGGAAATAACTCGTGAATAATTTCGCGAAATAATTTTTCACAATTTTCGACGTGGTTTATCAAGTCCATCGATAAATCTAATTCGTTATATGGCGATGAAGCACCTGTGCGTGAACTGATAATGTGAAATCGTCATGTGATATGCCATGAGACTGAAGCATCCGTGGGCATTAGTAACACCAGGGTATATATTTCATAGATATTTGGCAGTGAGGAAGTTATGTTCGCTTTGGATACCATATAATTTGACAATAGCTCAAAAAATGGCTCGTGTCGATTGGTGTGTCAATTAAGAATAATTATCCATTTTATAAAATTTAAATCACGACACAAATAGTAAAATTAAGTAATTTCAAAGTTTCAATTTTGCCATTAAAAAGAATTTTTTACCTAAAGCAATTGAAAATTTGATAATATTTTTAGCTCGAAGTTACATGAAAAGAATGCTGGTAAGGTGAGCCAAGTTATAATTTTTAGTTAAAAGCGCAACACTTCTTTTATATCAGAAATTAATCGAAAATTTCTCTTGAGCCTGTATATATGTGATCAAATAAAACTAATTAACAGTTTCTGAAATCACGTGATCGGACGTGTGTGTGTCCGTGCGGACTAATGGGCGCCACGATGAGCGCTCTTATCCATCAATACATCTTATAACATCAATTACTCAGCAACCCAGTACCATAAATAGTTCTATAAAAGCTTAAAATCTTTGTTTTGAAATGAAGAATCATATTGGCTAGTCATTTTTGTCATTTCATAAAGCTATTACGAAACAAAGACTTATAAACAGATGTTTTTATGAATTTTATATGAAAATTACAAGTTTAAACTATTGTAACTTTGTTATTAATAATCGGAAAAATATTTAACAAAAATTCATATAAAAGTAACAATAATTTCCTTTAATTTATGCATTTATAGGCTTCTATTGGACATCTAGAAGCCGAGTTATAATCGATTTAGTTAGGGCGGAATTTTATTTTGCAATGTTTTCACACTAATTTGTGCATAACTTCTTTTCTAATTAATATTTTTTAAAAAGTTAATAAAAAAAACTCACAGGTTTTGGGATTTGTACCCTCGAAAAATGGATTCTCCGGGCCAAAAAACATAATAGTATATGAAAATATCGAGAGGATCTAAAAGGAGCTACGAAACCCCTCAGCACACGTAGCACTTCGAAGAAAATGGTCGCCTGAGTATTCGGAAAAACCGGTCATGTGCCAACCGTGCCTATACAGCATCGAGATAAAGAGGATCACAATTTGTTCAATAAAGAAGATTCGTATACGAAATATCATCTCATTAAAATATATATTTTTTTTTAAGTGTTAGAAAACTAAATATTACCAGATAGAAATTTAATGCGACGGTTGATTTTGTTTTCACTTAAAACTTTTTTTATACGTGGATTATCAACGCAAAATTATTTTCCAGTGTTAAAAGACCATTTCTATAATTAGTTTTTAAAGCCACCATAGATGAGAAGCTTTTTCCGTATAAGTAAGAAGCAGCAAAGAGGAACAATGCTTTCAAAACTTCCATTACTGGGTTTCCGTATTCATATTGTCGTTCAAACCAAAACTTATTTAAATCTTAAATTAAAAATTCTAAAGGACGATATTTGAATAAGTTGGTTGTCAATCTCAATAGGTAATTCAGCAGCTACAACAACATTTTCATCAAAAGGAATGAGAGCACATCTTTTCGCCAAGTGGTTGTTGCTATATGGAAAATTTTCCAAACTGACTTTCCAGTTCGAATAAATGCGTTTTCATGTTCTCCCACATGTGATCAATAATAGATTTTTTTAAGTCCATATTTTTAGTAGTATAATCCGAATGTAACGCAATTGCATTTTTCAAGGATTATCCAAATACCAAGGTTCTATGTGAAGTCACTAACTGTGTATGTCATTAATAAAATGTTTTATTATATCTTGTCTAATGTGAAAATATATCACTCCATAAGCCAACAGTAATAAAGTTTCTCCATCTTGTCGAACCTCTGAAAATAAGCTATGTTCATCTGAAAAAAATTCAATCCATGTCGTTATTCAAAATGTCGCGTTAGAACTTTTCCTCGCGTATTTGGCACCCATCTTGTTTGTACAATGGTCGGCTTTTAATAAAATTAACAACTTTTACAGGTCCTCACAGAACATTTGTAAATTATCTGGCATATTTTTGTTGCAAATGCATTTTTGTGAAGAAAGCAGTCCATATTATCTATTAATTTTACACCACACCACTTTTCTTTCTCGTTGTCGCTTTCACGCATACATACCGCAATACACTTATGTCCAAAAGTTCGAGTTTTCATTTTGTGTTACATCAATAAAAGCCTTAAAGAGTCCTTCGCCAATTGCAGCATCAGAGATTGATTTGAACAATAACATTTTTTTTGACCCCTCGCATTAATATCGAACAAAATTCGACCCGTCTGTTAACTCGTCCAACTGATCAGCAAAAAATTCACATGATTTAACCTATTCAATTATTTGATCGTAAATATCATTCACCATTTCATTAATCCGTCTTGATATTATGTCATTTGACAGTAATATAGTTTTCAACTGTTTTGTTTCTTCCGTACGCATCACCATATTGACTATATCATTCGCAGCGGGTAAAATAAGCTTTTCCGCAATCATGTGGGGCTTAGACTCCCTAGCCACTCTTTATACTACTAAATAGGATACTTGAAGAGCTGCGAACTTATTATGCCTTAATTTGTTAAGCAATTTGTTGATTCTTCAAGTGATTTACGCTTGAAAAATTTTAATGCTGTTGTAAAGACGGGTGTTTTTTCCAGATGCCGAACTAATTTTGAAGGCTTCATGCTTTCCGCGGATAGAACTCCATAATAAACAATACATTGCAGCTTGTCATCAGTAGTAATAAATCCATATTTTAAATACGTTTCATTATATAATCTCGTCTTTTCTCTTCGTTTCATTTATTTGTTTGTTACCGAAGCGCAAGTTTGTACAAACCTGCCACGAGCTCTGGATCCATCTGACATTTTACAAGTGAGTGAAGTGCAGTGCACAGGTTCGAACTGATAAAAGTAATATAAGAACAAGGGATTGTCAACTCTCGTAGTTCGGTATTTCTAGCTATATGCGATATTTCGATATAAATGTAACAGTCGCATTCGCACGCATACCCGTCATTGATAATTCGTCATTTAATACAAAGACAAATAGACGATTCGTTTTTTTTACAACGAAAAAAGGACAAATTGTCGCTGTGCTAATTAGCCGATGTAAAACTTTGATAAACGTTAAGATAACATATTGAAGTGAAGGGGTTGCAACATTTTTTACTTAACTTTTTAGCTATTTACTGGGTTGCGACAGTAACAAGGTTGAGAAACAATGCTTTAGAGAATCCCAGAACGATCAATTCTAATTGGTACACGACCATTGTCGGAAAAATTCGATGAATTGAGAAAAACAAATCGGAGACGACGGCTCATTCTCCATCATGAGCGCTCACACATCTGCTTAAACAAATGACCTTTTTGAGCAATTAAAACTTGAAATTTATGAATCGTCCGCCGTATAGCCCTGATTGGTACTCAGAAATGCGTAGTCCCAAATTTTTTACGCCTGAAGAGATAATTGATATGTTCAAATATCATGTTTTGGGAATACCATCTTCACAGTGGCAAAAATGCTGTTCGGGTTACTTTAAACGCAGGCAAAAATGTATTGATCATCGTAAAGAATATTTGGAAAAACAATAAAATCAGTTTTAATGATTATTATCTTTGAATATTTGTTTTCGTTTGTTATTCTTGAAATATAAAGGTCTAGCCTCGTACTTTCGTGGCACATCTACAATGGGGCGTTTCTGAAGGAAACTAAAAAATTTTTTTTCGAGATTATCAACAATTTATTGGTAATATAAAAAACAATATATAGTAAATTTATGAATTGAAATATAGGTATCCATAAATTGGGCGAGTAAAAATATTCATTTTTTCTTTGCAGGTATACAGGTGCTATGAGTGGCTTAGTTTATATATTCATGTTACCAAACCTCCTAAAAATGGCAAGTCTGAGAAAGGAACGAGAGCTGTCAACGCCAAAAGCACTTTGGCATCTTTTTATTATAATAGCGGGAGCACTTAATTTGCTCTCACAATTTTTTATTACCGACTAAATTTTTATTTGTTATTTTAGTAATATAATGTGACAGTTTTACTTAATAATTAATTAGGAAAAAAGTTATTTATTTTTAGTTTTTTTTTGTTATATCATTTGAGAAATAGTCTTAAAACTATTATTTTGTTACTTATCCCAAAAAAAAGACTGCACCGGAAATAAATTATTTATTTATAATCGTATATGTTTTATTTCTTTTGTTATGTGTCATAGTCACTGGTCTGCTGAATGCTGTATGTAAATATATACTAATTTTAAGTTTTATCTAGAACTGTTTAAAAGGGAAAGGATAGGAGATACATTAAATTAGGACAAATTGCAGGAATTTTTCTTACCTGGTACCCATACTTCTAATAACAATGTGTAACAAGATGTAATTACTTATAAATATAAAATATTAACTTGAAAATCTCCGCTTCAGGGAGAGATAATCAAAAAAATCATGGTATTTGCAATAAAAGGTTGAGCCAGTAGCGTATTTACCGTGAAAACTAGGGGAGCACAGCTTCCGCATAAAAAAAAATAATAAATACACATTTTTACTCACGGCCACATAAAACAAATAATTTGTTGAATACGCAATATCAGCTTCCAATGGTAACGGAACGTACTTAAGAACTAGGGTCGTGTAGCTCTAACATAACCTATATCTAATTCTCAATCTGCCTTTGCGAAATGCACCGAGAAGGCCCGACAGTTTTTTGTTATGTATGCGTGTTTGTAACTCATAAGAAAATGTGATTTTTAATTTTTGAATCTGTAAAAATCAAGACCAAAGTTAAACGGTGTAAGCTGTGCTTAGGATGGAACGGTGAAAATGAACGATGAATTGGCAAATGCAAGTAGGAGTGCGGACTGTGAATGTATCGTGCGAAAACAAGTGGTATTGTAATTTTCAGTTTTGAAGAGAAAAGACAAAAAAAAATATTTTAAAAGATAAGCCAACAACAACTTTATTAAGGGGTTACATGGGTTTAAGAGGCTAAAAAAAGCGAATTTTTACCATTTTTTTTTTCATATAAGGAAATATTTATTATGGCCAAACTTTTTACTGGTGAAAGAGCAACTATTGAACTGCTTTCAGTAAAAATTTCATCTAAAAATCATGAGAAATAAGCCGGTGCGACCTGATTTTCGGAGACGCTTCGAAAAAAAAAGACTGCGGTGGACATAATAACTCGATATAGCCTAATCTGAAATCAAAAAACCAAATATTTCCTGTTAGCACATAAGTATAGCTAGGGAGTGGACGAAGGATTTCGCGAAAAATTAAAAATTGCATTTTTGGCAGAGTTACAAAAAAAAATCAAAATTTCGTTAAAATTAATGCCAAACAGCTCTGCCAAAAATACAAATTTTATTTTTTTGCAAAATTCTTCGTTCACTTCCTAGAGAATCGCTTTTAGAAAAACCATGTAAAATTTGAAGAAGATCGGTACATTTGTTTTCGCTAAATCGTGTCCACCGCCTTCAAAAATGCGGTTTTGAGGAAAACGCGTTTAAAGTTTCATATAAGAAAAAACTCGAGAAATTTTTTTTTCAACTTACATAGAATCACCAATCCCATGACCATACAGCAAAGTATCTGCGTCAGTTGCAATATCTAAAGCATCCTTTTGTTCTCTTCTAAGTCGAATTGGGCTTCTCGAGTCGTAGCCTCTGCTTTTTTGTCGGCCAAGAAAATGCAATGCTCGTCTATCATCCGAGCATATTCATGGCAATTCCGGCCGACTTTCACATCCATATTATGGAAAAACGTCAAAATAGATAGCATGTCTTCATTGAAAATAGATGCAGCTATGTATGCAACAATATGAACTATTTTGGAACCAGCCGGAAGTATTTTCGGAGTTATCTTCCAAATTAGTTGATTGAAACTTTCGTTTCGCTCATGGTAGATCGGTTTGATAGCTGTCAAGACATCACCTGCCAAAAGTTCATAATCATGCTTGAAACCTTCGACGCTATCGGTAGCTGCAGCACGTTGCCAAACACATCAAGAGTGAAAGGAAGAACAGATGCGTCTTTATACCTGCTGCGCGCACCGATCGAACGACCCTGAGATGGGCGGACCTTCTATAGGCTCTATTTTCGAAAGTTTAATCCCGATTGACTTGTAATTTTCAGAGAATATTTCTGAAATAGTGTACTTTCCAATGAGCCAATAAAAAAAATATTTTTTGAAAATTTGAAGCCCAAAAACCCCTTAAACTTAATAAAGAAGACAAAATCATTTGTTAAGCATTTTCAAATATATATATATATATATATATATATATATATATATATATATATATATATATATATATATATGTTATATAGCTCATGGCAAAAATTATTATCTCTTATTTTGTTAGTCATGCCTTTTATTTTCTTTACTCAATATCTTTCCGTGATGCAAAGAGATCTACACAAGCCACTGGTTCAAACTAAATACTGTAGTGAAAATATTTCTCCATAAAATATTCAAAATAGGAAATGAAACATGGTTTGTACATAGAAGCAAGTAATTTATTTATTACGGTAATTCAAACACAACAACAATAATTTAAAAATACAGCTTTATCCTACATTTATTCATTTTAAAGCATTATTAATATATTCGGCTATTCTAGTAAGGCTATTTCCCAGTAAAATTTGTTTATGATCGCCATCTAAATATTCCAAATTGATTGGCTGTTGGCAGATCTAAAAAAAAATTGAGTTAAAATCTGATAAATAAATAAGAAAGGAAAAAAGGTTCCCTAAATAATTGTGTGAAAGTAGAAGTATTCAAATATACCTGACGATAAATAATTTCACAGAAATAGCATTGTATGAGCTCAAAATGGTTGACAATCATTGCTCGAATCTAATATGCCTTTATACATATTTTTGAAATCAACAAATATCAAAAACACTTTTATATATATAAAATAGATCAATCTCACCTTTTGCAAATCGTAATCTGCTGGAAGTTCGACGTAAACATCTTTGGATCTCATAAGAGTTGCTTGACCGTGGAACTTATCAGATGGTTCGTAAAAATACGCAGCAGCCACCCGCTGCAAATACCTAAAAAAAAAATTACCTCATCAATATAATTTAATGGCAAATTCTTAAGCCGGCAAGTTGCACAGGTCGCCCAAAATCTACAGCTGAGATTAGACTTATTGAATAGCTTGATATGTTCTTTAATACCCTTCTTTCTTCACCGCCGAACATGTCAAATTCAGACTAATATTTTAGTTTTTCCTATTTAACGTCCCCATCATGCATCATATATAATATTTACTTTAAAATCAAAAATACATCGTAATTGGATTGTTAGCTACTCTTCTTATGCCAAGTTGTGACAATACCAAAAAGCATACGACCAACGCAGCTACAAACTTTGTTTGTTTGTTTAACGGAATCAGAACATTTCCTATAATCTTATATCTCAAAAGAATAAACATATTCACAAAAATTTAGCCTTTTTCGGTCAAACAAAGAATTTAATTTTACCTATTTACAGTGTGTAATAATTAGAAACTGAAATGCATTTTTCAACATGTCTGCAGGAAAATTATTTGAACTATCATTTTAATTTTACTAATATAACCAAATATATTTAAAACTGCCACTGCAAATAACGAAAATCTATCGGCCAGATTCACTAGAAATATTTCAAAATGTTTCAAACGAAATATAGTTGAAAGTTAGATCTTCTAGTTGGCCAGTTTTGATTCGTTGTAAAATTAGGGGGTTGATGTTTGCTACCAATAATTAGGATATTTTTTTGAGGGTTTCAAATATTTTAAAAGTTAAAACTATTAAAGAATGTTGTTTTCTTTTTTGCTAAATTTCACTTTAAACGTCGTGGAAAACCGGAAAAAAAAACTATTTTAAATAATAATGATATTTACCTCTCGGCAGAGACAGCAACATCTTTCGGTTTGTAATCGGTGTTTTCAGCTACGAAATTTCCTAAACGTTCTAACTGTTCTTCCCAAGAAAGATTTTCGTCAAATATTTCATTTGCCTAAAACATATGTACAGAGATATTATATGCTAATCACCTCTTCATCTTGCTATCTTGAAAAGATGAAAATTTGCAAAAAATTACTGATTTCTTTAATGGGTTGATGACGTATAAAAACAACATCCATATAAAGTAGCTATGAAGAACAGAGGTGCAACAATAAAACCATTGGTCACTTACAGACAGATTCACTAAAAAGGTTTAAAACTTAGACCCAATCTAGTTGCTACGACTAGTTGGTCAGTTCTGTTTTGCTTATGACAGTGTTAAATATTTATTACGTATGTCAACAAATAAATACTTGTATAGAAGTATTCTGCGACTAGAGCTAAAAGTTTCACAAGGGTAATGAATAAATTAAACGATTGAAATATCTTCAAAACAATCGGAATTAAGTATAGGATATACTTAACAAAAATAAAAGGTTTTATAATAGCCCTTAAAGACATGGTGGCAAACTAATTTTTAGAGATGATACTATACCAAGAACCTATAACTTTGACAGGCCCTACACCATTCCGGCTAACTGGAATGCGGGACCTAATCGATCAGTAAGTCAGCCAGGAAACATCGTCTGGTTTACAGACGAGTCAAGGAGGGATCATAGTACAGAAGCCAGAATACACTGAAGCACACCCAGACTCAACATAAGTGATGCATTGGGACAACACACCAGGGTATTCCAGGCAGAAATACATGCTATTGATAACCGTCTTCGACAAAATCTGACGAAGAGTTACAAGGGCAAGATCATTGTCATTTTCTCTGGCCGTCACTCAGCGCTGAAAGCACTTACATATCATCAGATAACATCAAAACAAGTCTGAGATTGTCTTCAAAACCTTATCGCTCTAGTTACTTTTGCATAGGTACCAGAACATAGATACATCTTAGGCAACGAAAAAGACCAAATTGCAAAACAAGGATTTGCTACCACGTTTATTGGACTGGAACCAATATTTGGTATTATTAAGGGTGATTATACTGGTGGATGAACCATCAACAGCAGATCACTGAAACCACATTTAGGGTCACAGACATAGAAAACTATTGCTGAGCAAACTATTCAGAAAATTAAGCTGTGAAATCCACAGATTAGGCGGGTGTCAGGAATAATAACGGACTACTGTAGCTCACGGGGACATTTACACACAATGGGAATCTATAATGAAGAACATGTAGACTACGTAACGAAGGGGACGAAACAGCCTGATACATCATCTGCAAATGCGAAGCTCTAGTTTACTGAATCTGGAAGGTGTATACCCAGAGAACAAACTAGTGAACAGGCTGCTAAACCAGATTAAGGCAACCAACCTGTTCACATAGAATAGGGCTTCTCCACCCTACCCTACTATATTATCCAATTAATCAATTAATCACTAGCCTAAAGAACAAAATAAAAAGATAATGAGTAAGCCACTGTAATTATTGCTGCTGCCAAACACAATAGAAATAAGCCAGGAGTTTTTTAAACGTATTTGGGGAAACAGGTTAAGACGCTGTCAGGCTTACAGAGAATTAAATGGTGGACATTTTGAACATTTAATTTAATAAAAACAGTATCGAGTTATCTGACGTAATTCATTCAAAAAATGTTACAAAATTAAAAATTACCCCTAGTAATTTTAATTTTGACAATAAACGACAATAATGCGTTTTTAAAGAAAACAAACCTTTATGATGAAGAGTATGGTATAAAAATTGAAATACATTTTATTTGCAAAACATACAAAATCAAACACGCGCCCCTCCGAATGATAACTCTAACCTCTTTTTTATCTATGAGTGATTACACAGCACGACGAGAAATTTGTACATTGAATAAGAATAATCATTTCTTGTAGATTTTGGTTCGCTGAATTACAATCCGGCCACAAAATTGCTCCATTACATCAAGTTTTTTTTAAATATACCAACTCAAAAGTGTAAAATAACCCGTTTTAAGACTATATTTGAGGTTATGCATCATCACGACATTTTTCGTCTAAAAAACTAAATATAGCATCTTAAAGTATAAACTCTTTCAAATGCTGTTCAGTTTATACAAATATCTCTGCTTTTCTTTGAGATATTCAATTTGGAAAATTTAAAATTGCATCAATTTTTCAAGTTCTGGAAACCTTCAGCTTTTATGACCGATAAGCTTTTAAGCCATAATTCTGATAAACCATGGATGTTTTAAGATTACTGGAGCATCGCTCAATCCAAATTTATAATTATTTTTGCAAGATAAATTTATTTAAACACATTATTGCAAAATTCATTAGTTTTTAAATACTTCCATTGCATTTTACAGAAATAAATACTTTTAAAGGAGTCATAAACAATTAATTTTACAATTTAAAAGACCCTCAAATGACCATTAGAAAATAATTAAGAATGTATATCCAGAATTCACAAAATCATATTCTATAAACACAAAGTCTACAAATGCATATACACTTGCGTGCATAGAAATCGGCCCACTGCACACTTTTGACTTCAAATTTATTTTTTTGAGAAACTATAAGCTAAATCAACACAAAACGTATACATTTTGAAAGATGATTCAACATGATTTGACAAGGATATAAATTTATCAAAAGTGCTTATTGTTTATGAAGTGTAGTAACGGAAAACAAAAGAAACGTATATTACATGGAAGTTATCATGAGTCAAAATCATATTCTACAAATACAAAGTCTACAAATGCATATACACTTACGTGCATAGAAATCGGCCCACTACACACTTTTGACTTCAAATATAATTTTTCGGAAACTATAGGTTAAATCAAAACAAAACTTATACATTTTGAAAGATGATTCAATATGCTTTGACAAGGATACAAATTTATCAAGAATTATTATGAAGTGTAGCAGCGGAAAACAAAAAAAAGTATATTACGTGGAAGCTATCATGGGTATATATAAACTTTGACAGATATAAATTATTGTCTCTGGAATAGTTTGAAGCTAGTTTAGTTTTTATAGCCAGCGTTTTGTTGCGCGACGACTGAAAATGACACGTACAGCGGTTCCAAGGGTCTGCGAACGTTATGAGGAAACTGGATTCTTTCATCGGCGCCCCAGAACAGACAAAAAGCAATGTACAACAGAACTTGATGATCGCTTCATTGTGTCCAAGTCATTAAGAAACCGTCGAATTAATGCAGTTCAAGTGCAACAAGAGCGTCCGAGGAGTGAATATTGGTCAGTGGACAGTAAGACGAAGACTGCAGAAAACAAACCGCAACTGGTCCAAAACTTACTCCAACCTACCGTCAAGCACGTCTATATTTCACACAGGATCATGCCAATTGGACATTGGAGCAGTGGGGGTCTGTTCTGTTTTCCGATGAGACCAGGATATTTCTCTATGGAAGCGATAGAAGAAAAAAAAGTTTACCAGAGACCAGGAGAGCGATTTGCAGAGTGTTGCATTGAAGAAGAGATTGGCTACAGCGGTGGTTCGTGTATAATCTGTGGTGCAATTTCTATGGCAGTACGAACGGACCTTGGTTTTCATGGCTAGGCCTGCCTAACGTCGAGAGAGAGGAGGATTAACAGACGTTGGGTATATTCAAGAGATTCCTGCAGTACATGTGGTACTTTATATCGATTATATTGTCAACAATCTTACTTTTATGTATGACAATGCAAGGCCGCATACTGCTAGAATTGACCAGAACTACATTAGAGAAGTCGATTTTCGAATAATGGAATGCCCGATGCAAAGTCCCGGCCTAAACCCGTTTGAATATTTATGGGATGAGCTGAAACGAAGAATCCGAGCTAGGATTCGTGCCCCAACATCGATCCCAGAGCTCATTATTGCAGTAAAAGAATGGCTTCATATTCCACAAGAAACCATATCGAATTTGATAGGATCTATGTTTAATCGTATGCGCGCTATAATTAGAACAAGAGGCGGTCATAACAATTATTAATGATTTAATATTGACATTGTTATCTTAGTTAATTGTCAAGGTATCTTTTGTAGTAATTAATTGATAATTTGTTTTATTCGTGTCATTTTATAATTTTTAGCCTAACATTAAAGGAATTTTCAATAAATTCATACCTCTGTAAAAGCATAGTAAATCACCTTTCAAATTGTATTAGAATTTATTTTAGTTTCTAAAAAAAATACAGGTAAATTCATAAGTGTTAGGTGGGCCGATTTCTATGCACGTAAGTGTAGTTTAAAGATTTTATATTTAAATTGCAAAATTTGTTACTTAATACGTAATTTATAATATTTTGCAAAAATAATGATAAGTTTGGATTGAGCGGTGCTTTGATAGCCTTAAAACATCCATGCGGTTGGTTACGATTATGATGATGCGTTTGGTTATGATAACCAACCGCATAACAAACAAACACTTTAGCACCACAGATCACCTACACACCATAAGAATACTAATTGAGAAGTGCACTGAATATAACGTACCGCTCCATATGGCTTTTGTAGATTTCCAGAAGGCATTCGACTCCGTCGAAATATGGGCAGTATTACAAGCCTTAGAAAACGCAAGAATCGATTCAAGATACATAAACATCATAAAGAACATATACGAAAATGCAAATGCTAAAAAAATAGACGACAAGATGAAAACGAACCCCATAAAACTACAAAGGGGAGTGAGACAAGGGGACACTATCTCGCCAAAACTGTTCACCCTAGTCCTAGAGGACATTTTTAAGGAACTTAGATGGGACATCAAAGGTATAAACATCGACGGAATATACTTGAACCATCTCAGATTTGCTGGTGACATAATCCTAATAGCAAGTAATCTCCAAGAATTGAAATGCTACAACAGCTAAGTGACGTATCCGCATGTGTAGGCCTTAAAATGAACTACAACTAAACAAAGATAATGCGCCACGAACAGGCAAACATAACAATACAGAACCAGAGGATAGAAAACGTCGAACACTATGTATACTTGGGTCATGACATAAGACTAGGGAAATCACACCAGGAAGCTGAAATAAAAAGAAGAACACAGCTGACATGGGCCGCTTTCGGTAAACTTGCATACATCCTGAAAAATAATTTAATTCCCATAAATCTAAAAAAAAGTATACAACACATGCATATTATGTGTACGTATGGATTAGAGACCATGTCCTTCACCAAACAGTCCGCTAAAAAATTAGAAACAGTCCAAAGAGCCATGGAAAGAAACATGCTTGGAATATCATTAAGAGACAGGATTAGAGACACCGAGATAAGACGCAAAACGAAAGTTAAGAACATAGTGGAGGAGGTTGCAAAGATGAAGAATCCTGGAATGGAGACCGAGGGACACAACAAGAAGCACGGGAAGACCTCAAAAAAGATGGGATATAAGGACAGTGGCGGGCAAACAGTGGATGAGATTGGCGAAGAATAGAGAAAGATGGAAACAATTGAGAGACCTACATCCAGGAGTGGATGGACAGAGGTTGACAAAGAGAGAGAAGAGAAAACATTCATAGTTTATCAGAATTGTCACTTAAAAGCTTATCGGTCGCGAAAGGTGAAGGTTTTCAAAACTTGGAATATTCATGCAATTTGAAATTTTCAACATTGAATATCTCGGAAAAAAAAAGAAAGATATTTGAGCAAACTCAAAGGCATTTGAGAGAGTAAGACCTATTCCTTAAGATGCGCTGTAGAGTTTTTTTGAGAAAAAAATTTTACGATGAAACATAACCTCAAATATAAGCCAAAATCCAGTTTCTTGCACTTTTAGGTTAGAATATTTAATAAAAAAAAACTGATGTAATAAAGCAGTTCTGAGGCCAGATTCGAATTCAAAGACCAAAAATTTTACAAGAAATAACTATTTTTATTCAATGCATAAATTTTACGTCATGCTATGTTATCGAAATAAATGCAACGTTTCCTAATTTTAAGAAAATTTTAAATGTTTCTATTTGTTTTGCACGGGAAGGGTTGTGTAATTTGAATATATATTTTAAGAATATTTTTGGTCAAAATAATGTACAAAATCACCCGTTATAGTTACAAAAGTTGTTCCCGAATATCTTATATACTTATATTAAGCAAAGTCGTCGCCTTGTGACTTCATATAAAATCGCGTGTATTATCAATTATCTTTAAAAATATAAATAATTACCTTATCCTGATTAATTTCATCAAACGTTTTAAGGAATGCTTTTAAAATATTAATTCTCAATATTGTTTCTGACTTTGCATTTTTTTCATAAAAGTGCTGTAACATCATTTTCAGAAATCTTGGAGTTCCGTCGATTAAAAACAAATTTACTTTGTCGTTATATTTTTCCAGCTGCACACTAATTTCAAACGATAAAGCACCCCCATATGAATATCCGCATAAAAAGTAGGGTCCTTCGCTTTGAACTTCCTTTATTTTTTTCACAAAATGTGTAGCATGGGCTTTCAGATTTTCTAGATCTATTTCTTCTGTAGACTGAAGACCGTATATATTAGCATTAAGTTTTCCCGCCAGGTGTAACATTACTTCCACGTTCCCTTCTATTGGATGAACAAAAAATACTTTGTTCTTATGCGACTTGTCATTTATAATTTCTACAATGGATTTTTCTCTTAGCATAGCATTCACCTCTGGGCTATGATGTCCATTTAGAGTACTAGTTGTTGCTGAAACTGTGTTAACCTTTGTATCAGAAGTTTCATCATTTTGATACAAATCGGATATCTTATTAAATGTCAAATCTCTAAATTCTTCAGGACTCAAGTCGATATTGAAATTTCTGTAAAGTGTTTGTTTCATTTCGGCGACCATAAGGGAATCTAAACCTATTTCAATCAACGACTGATTTTTATCAATAAGATCTAAAAGAAAAAATAAATCTAAATTTCATTATTCATCAAAATCAGTAAAAAGATATGTATGCATGTAATAAGAGCACAATAGTGTGTCAGTCAAAAAATCTGAAAGTTAGCATTTTTGGCTAGAGATAGAAAAAAGAAATAATGTCCAGCAAATTTGATGTCAAAACTACCCTGTTAAAAGGAAAGGATCTGAAAACTACAAAAAAAAATATCGAGCAGAATTAAGAAATAATATAATTTGCAAGGCTTTATAGTAAAAAATTAATTATTCTGACTTACTCTCTATATTTTTAGTTTTATGCAAAATTAGGTTTTAAACTATTTTTTTAAATAAAATATATAATTTACCTAAATTTTTAATTCCCAAAATATTAGCTATAGTTTCTGTAGGTGATTTACTAGTAAATGTAGGAACAGTATTACTATTATCTACCACAAACGTAGATCCAACAGTGCAAGGTTGAAGCATAAATGTCTCTAATGCATTTAAACATGAAACTATTGACTGTGGAACCATACCCAAAGTTTCTAGAGTCTAAAAAATAATTAAACATTGTTATTAGCAACTTATTTCGTCAAAAATGTCACTAACATAAATAATCTAGTCAAGATCCTATATATATAATATATATATATATATATATATATATATATATATATATATATATATATATATATATATATATATGACTTATTGTGAAACAAGCCCTGGGTCTGGATGGTCTGTCGAACGCAGCCCTGAACAGGGCTCCGGACAAGACCCTCTTAGCTCTCACTAACACAGCCAACGCAGTTATACAATCAGGATATTTTCTCTCATATTAGAAAGTAGCTAACATAAAGGCCAAGAATATTAATAGGTATAGGCATTATACTTAATCGGCTTATTGATTTTATAATCGAGAGGAACATCTAGCCTACGAAGCAGTTCGGCTTCAGGTTAGTTCAGGTTAGCCCAAAGTAGCTTCCAGTAGCTTTCAGCAGACCACTAAGCTGGCATCAATGATTACACAAGGATTCGACAGGAACTTTCATACGGGTCCAATCTCCTTTGACATCAGCAAGGTATTTGACAAACGAACTTGTTAAACTCATAGAGCTAGCTCTCACTAACATAGCCAACGCAGTTATACAATCAGGATATTTTCTCTCACATTAGAAAGTAGCTAACATAAAGGCCAAGAATATTAATAGGTAAAGGCATCATACTTAATCGGTTTATTGATTTCATAATCGAGAGGAACATCTAGCCTACGGAGCAGTTCGGCTTCAGGTTAGTTCAGGTTAGCCCAAAGTAGCTTCCAGTAGCTTTCAGCAGACCACTAAGCTGGCATCAATGATTACACAAGGGTTCGACAGGAACTTTCATACGGGTCCAATCTCCTTTGACATCAGCAAGGTATTTGACAAACGGACTTGTTAAACTCATAAAACTAGAAATCCGAGTTACCTGATAAGACTAGTCTTAGCTTTCCTTGAGGATAGATCTTTTGTGGTGTCATCGGATGATGCTATATTAGACGTCAAATCCATAACAGCTCGAGTGCCACAAGGATCGGCTCTGTCCCTCACTCTTTTTGACTTATATACTGCAGATAGCCGATGATACTGTATTTGCGACATGTTCAGGATCATTTCGCCTCATAATTGCGAGGCTACAACGCCATATTGATAGATTAGAGAGACAGATAGCTGATTGGAAAATCAAGGCTATGACCAGCCATGTTTACGAAATCGAGAATCCCGATTCTGGACAATCGGTTGTCCCAAACACTCGCACTCATGCGAAGTACTTGAGACTAGTCTTTGATTGGAAACTAAATTGGCTTCTAAAGCTAAAATGTCGTGGATAACTCTCTATTCGCTACTTCATTGGAATAGCATATTAAACCATAAAATAAGCTAATTATTTACAAGCTATTCATAAGATCCATTCTGTCCTTTGGTGCTCCAACTTGGGTCACCACAGGCAGATCCAGGTTCAGCTGAATGGAGAGCTTCCAAAACAAAGTTCTTAGTATGATCTGTGGAGCTCCATACTATGTAAGAAATACTATCATTCGCAGAGACCTCAAATGCGACACCTTTGGCGCATTCATTAGGAACACTATTACAAAATATATGGACCGAACAACACATTCAACAAACACCCTGATTCAATAATCACACTACCTAACCGCCTACCACGGCAACTCCATCGAGTCGTCAGGAACTGGCTACTTGACCAATAAATCTGGTCACTTCTCAAAATTACCAAATTTCAACTTTTCAGTTATAATCAACAGTTAGACCAGTTTTTTAAATCCCTCTATATATATATATATATATATATATATATATATATATATATATATATATATATATATATATATATATATATACAGAGTGGGCTACCCCTACTCTTTAATTTTTTATCGGAACCAAAAAAACTTATATTGGGCTTAAATTTTTGGTTTGGATATCTAGTTTTAGCTATAGTTGTCTTTTTGAAAAAAAAAATATGCCGGGTCAAATATGGCGCCGATTTTGAACAAATTCGAGATGTAATATTTAATTATTTGCTATAAATACTAACTTATTTTGCGAATTTCTTTCAAAACACATATGGAATGATATATATATATATATATATATATATATATATATATATATATATATATATATATATATATATATATATATATATACAGGGTGATTCAAAAATCGATCACGAAACTTAAGGGGGTGATTCTACTTGACAAAATAAGGGTAGAGCTTCATATAATTTTTTTTCAAAATGTCATTCGTCCAAGTTCAAGTTTTTATTTTTTGTTTTTTGAATTACTCGCTTACAGGAAAACCGATTTGACTAATATTTGAAAGATAGGCTAAGTCTTCTGCGCTTCATCATTTTAGTAACAATTCACATTGATTGTTTGCCGCTAGAGGGCACTTTACCCATTGAAAATTGTTTTTTTGTCATAATTTTTTAGTGTTGACAGCTACAGTAGTTTTTGGCATAATTTCTGAAAGACTGATGCCAGGCCTTTAAAAAAGGTGCTCTTTATTTACATCGCTAAACCCAACGGTTTAGACGTAAATCACCCTTAAAAATTAAGTGGTAAATTTACTTTTCTCATTTCATTACCACCAGCTACCAGGTAAATAGCTATCAAAGTATACTAGAGCTGTCAGTTTAACATCAAATAAATTCGCTTTTTAAACTATTTAATTTATAATCTTAAAATAACTAATAATGGCTAATCACCAATATTCAAATATCGAATATTGTGATATCCATTTTTGTTATGGAAAAGCAAATGGTAATGCAGAGTTGGCAAGAAGATATTATATGGAGAGTTATCCGGAAAGAAATATCCCTCATGCTCAAACATTTTCCAGTGTGCACAGGAGGCTTGCGGAATGTGGTTCCTTTAAAAGTTATAATGGAAATAGGGGAAGACCTAGAACTGCTAGAAACGTGCAACAAGAAGAAAGAGTGCTTGAAATTATTGAAGATAATCCAGGTATTAGTACTAGAAAAATTGGGAATGAAGTGCGGCTCTGTCAGGCTAGTTCATGGAGGATACTAAGATAAGAACAACTCTACCCGTTTCATTCAAAAAAGGTGCAGGCTCTTTATGACGATCGGCCGAGACGGTTGGAAATGTGCAATCAGATCCTAGCTAAGTATGAACACGATAATCGATTAATTGGCGTCATATTATTCACTGACGAAGCTGGTTTCACTCGTGATGGCATAACAAATCTACACAACATCCACACATATGCTTACGAGAACCCAAACAATGTGGTAGAAACGAAACATCAGCGTAGATTTTCACTAAATGTGTGGGCAGGGATAATAGGAGATTACCTTATTGGTCCTCATTTCTTTGATGGCCCATTAACTGGTGACGTATACTTAGATTTTATCCAAAATCGTCTCCCATTGTATCTGGAAGATGTGCCATTGGAAGTAAGGGCCAACATGTGGATCCTCCAAGACGGAGCTCCGCCCCACTTTAGTATACGTGTCCGACAGTATTTGAATGCAACGTATCCTGAGCGATGGATAGGACGAAGTGGACCATTGGCATGGGTAGCGAGGTCACCAGACCTTAATCCTATGGATTTTTTCTTTTGGGGTCATTTGAAACAATTGGTGTACGATATTCCAGTAATCAACGTCGAGGATCTTCGCTTCAGGATAATCGAAAAGTGCCAAATTATTAAAGAAACACCAGAAATTTTTCATCGAGTTAGGCGACATTTTTTGAAGAGTGTTAGGAAATGTATGGAAGAAAATGGGGGACATTTTGAGAATCTTTTTTAGTTTGTTTAGTACTGTTTCATTAATTTTTATCAATTAAATGTATATCGCAATAATCCATAATATGAATATTTACTGATTAGCCATTATTAGTTATTTTAAGATTATAAATTAAATAGTTTAAAAAGCGAATTTATTTGATGTTAAACTGACAGCTCTAGTATACTTTGATAGCTATTTACCTGGTAGCTGGTGGTAATGAAATGAGAAAAGTAAATTTACCACTTAATTTTTAAGGGTGATTTACGTCTAAACCGTTGGGTTTAGCGATGTAAATAAAGAGCACCTTTTTTAAAGGCCTGGCATCAGTCTTTCAGAAATTATGCCAAAAACTACTGTAGCTGTCAACACTAAAAAATTATGACAAAAAAACAATTTTCAATGTAGGTAAAGTGCCCTCTAGTGGCAAACAATCAATGTGAATTGTTACTAAAATGATGAAGCGCAGAAGACTTAGCCTATCTTTCAAATATTAGTCAAATCGGTTTTCCTGTAAGCGAGTAATTCAAAAAACAAAAAATAAAAACTTGAACTTGGACGGCTTGTAACTCGAAAACGAATGACATTTTGAAAAAAAATTATATGAAGCTCTACCCTTATTTTGTCAAGTAGAATCACCCCCTTAAGTTTCGTGATCGATTTTTGAATCACCCTGTATATATATATATATATATATATATATATATATATATATATATATATATATATATATATATATATATATATATATATATATATATAGATAGTGTTAATGTAGTCTCTCGTTAGTTGGAACTTTTATGGAAACTGGCAGACGTTTCGCCATAAAACTCATGGGACATCTTCTGCACTTACAACTGGTTGTTGATTTTCAACAACCAGTAGAAGCACAAATTAAGTAGCAAATTCTCTGAAGCACCTGGCTGGCATTTACCTTGTCATACTTTAATATTTCAGCAACTGCTCCAACATCGCCAATTGGTCCATATTGTATAGCCAATCCAGGCAAGCCATCTTTCCGTCTTATTTCGCAAAGTCTTTCTAATGCAGAATTGGCCATACCATAATTTGACTGTCCCGCATTGCCTCTTCCTGAAGCTAAAGAACTTAATACAACAAAATGATCAAGTTTGGGGCACCGTACTCTAAAATGAAAAATACTTGTTATGTGATATTCTATTTTTTAATAAATACTATACATCATTATTTATACATCAGGCACAAGTCCATGAAGACTTCTAATTTAAATTTTATTTTTAATATTATATAGGGTGTCCGGAAAATACATGTACAATGTTTGATGACAGAAGCTCTTGACATCAAATAGGTCGATTTAAACCAACTTTTTATATTCGATACTTCTGCGTTTAGGAGGTAGAAGACTTCAAATTTCTTGAAAACATCGAAACTGAATTTAATGATTTTTAGTGTGTGGTCTAACCATATAATATGACGTTTTCTAGTGGTATAGCGACCAAATATAAAGTAGTGTGTTATAAAAGTAAGGTCACTTATCATCGCTTCTGATTTTTATGTCATCAACGTTATAACAACCTAGATATTTCTATTAGACAAATGCATGTATTTGGAAGCTTTTTATCCCTCTCGTTAATGAGCATCTACGCCAGGAAAAAAAATATTTTCAATTACATGCATACACTAATTAACGGTAATAATAATAAATATCTGTAACAATAATTCTTGGAGTGTCTAAGTAGTCTAAGAAGTCGACTAAAGTAAAATCAACATTCTAAATTTCTAAGCCTACATTACTATTAAACATGAACAACTACACACACTTCGAGAACGTTGACATGCTGCCGGTACATGGGTTTTGTGTAGGAAATGGACGTCGAACTGTTAGGGTTTACATGGAGAAATTTCCCAATCGCCTAATACCACACCATGAAATATTTACCAATATTAAGCACCATCTCCGAGAAACGGTCCGCTTTGAGAAAAAAATTGAAGATAGGCATCCTATTCGAATAACCCGAACAGTCGAAAAAGAAAAGGAAACTTTGGAAGGAGTTGAAGAAGAACCAAGAGTTAGTACCCGTCGCTTAGAACGTGAGTTGGATATTTCTAAAATTATTGTAAATGATATTACAAAAGAACAGTTACATCCTTATCACGTCCAGAAGATTCAGGAACTTTTACCGGTTGATCTTCCCATGTGCCTTACGTTTTGTGAATTTCTTCAAAACAAAAGAATTCGTGATCCTAATGTTAGTAGAAAAATTTTGTTTCTTGACGAGGCATGCTTTACAAAATCTGGAGTCACCAGCCTGCATAACGACCATGTTTATGTGTATAGTGTATTCCGAATTATTAGAAACCGACTAAAAAGTCAGGTAAACATAGGGCAGGTATAAATTTACAGCTGAACAGGCCTGGAATAATTTGCAAATGCAGGAAAAATTCTAGGTATTACTTATATTTACTATGTATAATATAATTGAATTTGAACCGAAATAGCCAGTTTAAATTGCGTCTTTGGTCACAGTACACGTGGTTATTTCATATTTCATTTGCTACCGTAAACCCAATAATTATTTAGAAATGTGGCGGCCTTGGAGTTCTAGTGAGATTTTTGAAAGTGAAACAAGTCGAAAAGTGCATCTATCAACAGATGCTAAAGAAATTATTAAGAACGTGTTTCTAACCTTAATGAAGCGCGGTAATTTGTGACTTAAGAAAGCTGTAGAGGAAACAGCTTTATTTACAAGGAAAACTTTTTCCATTGTGTGGAAAATTACGCAAAAGCTCATTTTAGAACGCAAAAAAAGAAGTGATGCTGGAGTTTTGAGAAAGTTAGGTCATGGTGACGAAGACATTATACGACGAAAAATTTATAAAATGTATGAAGACCAATATGTTCCAACTTTAGACAATTTAATGAAAATACTTGAAAGAGATGAAACCGAAATTAAGTGGTCAAGAACGACTTTGTGGAAGTACATCTAAGGAATGGGATTTAAATTCAAAAAGATTAATAAAAGACAAATTCTAATGAAATCCAGGCATCTTCTAGGATGGCGGGGGAAGTACCTGAGAGAAATTAGTGACTACAGAACACAAAAAAAAAACAATAATTTATTTAGATGAAATATGGATTGATACCAATGACACCTCAACCAGTGGATGGGACGACTCTAGAGGTAAGTGTTGTGACACGTGCGCCGTCAAACCGCGGTAAAAGAATAAAAATTTTACATGCTGGATCTGAAAAGGGTTTGTGCCAAATGCTTTGTCTCTGTCATTCAAAAACACTAGAGATTCTTGTGTTGACTATCATGACGACACAACAGCGGAGCTATTTGAAGATTGATTTAGAACTAAATTATTGCCTAATATTCCGCCAGATAGTGTTATTGTTATGGACAACGCGAGTTATCATAGTAGACAATTAAACAAAGCACCTTATTCAAACGATCCAAAAGCCAAAATTCAAGACTATATGTACGATAATGATATACAAACTATACAAAAAAAGAGTTATTGGAAGTGCTTAAAAGTCTGTCTATTAAAAAACAATATTATTGCGACGAACTAACGGAAAGTATGGGTCCCACAGTATTGCGGTTACCACCTTACCACTGTATATTCGTATATTCAACCCCATTGAGCAAATATGGCACCAACTTAAAAGCAGGAATTCGTCGTAATAATATTTCACCTACACTTAATTCTAATGTATTAGCTTTAATTGATAGTGAAATGAAAAAACTTTCTCATATTAACTGGGAAAGATGTGTAAAACATGTAAAGGAAATAAAAAAAAAACCTATGTCTATCTTAAAAATGCAACAGAAAAATTAGTTATTAATCTAAATGACAGTAGCGACAGCGAAATAGATTTAGTTTAGTAATATAGAACTTAGTGTTAACTAAGTATTTATACATATTATTATAATGTATTATATTATTATAGTGTTTTATTTAATTTAATATAAAAATCAACTCTTGCCTATTAACATATTTCCTACGAACATAACAAAGTTAAAATTAGAATTACAAATAAACATTACGCCGGACCTAAACGGATTTTGGTATAACATTATAGATGTGGTTAAAAGGTTTTATTGCAGTTTCGTTGTTATAAGTGATTCGACTTTTTAGTCAGTTTCTAACAATTCTGAATACACTATATGCGGATGAAAATCCATATGCCATTAAGGTTGCATACCATATAGCTTTAAAATAAATGTTTGGCAGGTATTATTGATCTCTACCTGTCCAACTTCTTTTGCATGAATGGCTCACTGCACACCTAACCTTAAGTTGCGTTCTAGAATCCATCGACACACTAACAAATTTGGTTTAAGGGTAAAACATTTTTTGTATTTCATAAGATGAAATTTTTTTTTTGTTCTTTCTGCCTAAATATAGTGATTGTTCTATTCTTGTTCTTAGACACTAGCCGCCACTGATACATTTGAGCACCAAAAGAATTGATTTCTCATAAAAAATAATGTAAACAGTAAATGGCAATGAAAAAAGGACTACCTTGAGACTTCATCCATGTTGGCTCCAGAATAAATTTTGGCCATAAAAACAGATTTAAATTTTTCAGCTGTCTGGTTCATAAACAGCGAATCTTGAAGAACCAACGCCATATTAAAAATACCTAAAATATGGAAAATAGAATAGCGTTTAGAAGTTGTTTAGCTTCTTTATAAGCAGGCGAGGACATTTACATTTAGTTTACAAAATAAATCGATATTTTTTCCAACAAGAGCTTTTTTTATATTCAAAAAATACGTTATGTTAAATTTTAACTCACCTCCTACTGGTCCCATTTTTTCTGCAAATTCCACTAAGGATTTGGCTCCATCTATTGACGACGTATCATCAGTATTAACTTTAACATTCACACCTTCAAGATCAGACCACCTTTTTAAACACAAAGATTGGTATCCATTTGTTACACCTCGTCTTGAATTTAACACTATCTTTCTCGCACCACGTTTAATGAGAAAGCTGGTTAGTTCAAGTCCGAACCCACCAAGACCACCTATTAAAATGTAAGTCATGCCTGGTTGGAAATATATTCTGGGTACTGCCTGAATTGTTCTATGTGGCGACTGGATTTCAGTGGTCGTTTCATTTCGAATTTTAATAAGGACTTTGCCCTTATGTTTACCTGTAGACAGATATCTAAATGCATCTTCAACCTCATCTTCTGTAAATACCGTTCGAGGTAAGGGTCGAACAACACCTTTGGCAATACCTTAAAGACAGACGGAAATATATTCAAAATTTCATGTTTAATTTTATAAAACTTAATCTAAAGCATACTAAATTTAACTTAATGTAAAGCATACTAAATTTAACTTAATCAGTTAGTTGCAACTTTTGTAAGATTCTTGATCTGTAAATCAAATCTTGCACTTTAGAAATTAAGAAAGAATTTCAAGAATGGAAGAATTTAGTATTTTATTTACATCATACCTTCTGTAACCAATCTATTAACTTCTTGTTTTATTTCACTAACTTCGTTCATGAGATCATCTAAATGAACACCGTGGAAGCTCGTATTTTTTGCAAACAAACTTGAACTTATAGGTGTACCAGCCCTTAAGTCAACTTTTCCAATTTCCAAAAATTGTCCTCTTTGGGCAACACAACGAATAGATGCTTGGTACATATCTCCTGCAAGGGAATTTAAAACAATATCTACGCCTTTACCGTGAGTATTTTTCATAACCATTTGTTCAAATGAGGTATTTCTTGAATTTCCTAAAAAAAAAGAATAATTTTGAAACAATATATCAACACACGGAATAAAGGTAAGCTTTTTTACCTGTACTAAACTGCAGGATTTAGACCGACCGTTAGATGTAGAATTAGATAAATATGACACCCTATTTCGATATTTTTAGTTTGTTTATAAATCGACTTTTACCAACAATATATTCCGAACTTCCAAATTGAAGGTTTCCGTATAACTCTTTAATCTTTACATAATTACAGATTTTTTTTTATAATTCCGCCACTCCATTTTTTCTAATACCCTCGTGCAGGCTTATAAACACTCCATCGGTTCTATCATAATTACCTGATATAGTACACGAGGTGATTATCGATCGCAAATAACAATCGTTCATTGAAACATTTTTTCACATTTGTTAGTGACGCGGAACCATAAATGACGCGGAAAATATGAAAAAGAAGTGGACTGTAATTTTTGAATTGGTAGAAAAAGGAAAATGAAAAACTTGCACAAATCGCTTACCTTTCCGTACGGTCAATAGGGCACAATCTTGATCCTGAGGGTACCCTCTTGCTGGTGTTCGCAAGGCTACTCAATTCACCTAGTTTCTTCCCGCACTTTAAGGTTCGCAGAAATTGTCTAAAATTAATTGCTTATTTTGCCACGATGCCGACCGGAAGAACGATACCATACTCGACCCTACTTGGAGCGTGAGTTCATTGAGAGGCAGAACATAGAGTACACGTAGGTTCGCTTTTTTGTAAAAGCGGATTCGTAACAAAATTGGATGTAGATCTCTTGTTGTTTAATGCATGATAATTAGAAGATTTAAAATTTGACTTATCAGAACTCACTGAAGAAGTATATTGAACAGACTCTAATGCTATACATTGTCTTTCTAAGAAAGTAATTAATTGTCTGTAGGTAGGTAATTCTTGATTTAGACTGTTTTCAAGCTCAAAAGTGGTTCTGGTTTTAGAATCAAGTTTATTTAGTAACATATTAAACAACAAAAAATCCCATTGATCTACAGGAAGTTTTAAAGCTCTTAAGGCTGCTACGTTTTCAGAAAAAACATTTAAAAGATGTCTAAGATCCTTAGAAGTAACCTTTTGAATAGATGCTGCATAAAATATTTCATTATAATATTGTGTAGCCAAAATGCGCTTATTTTGGTACCGTTTTTCAAGCGTTTCAAAGGCAATAATATAATTTGCTTCTGTAAGAGGGATACCCTTAACTAAAGCTAAAGGCTCTTTATCTAAAGAAGTGAGTAAGTATTGAAATCTCTCAACATTAGATAAGTCTGCGTTATTGTGGATGAGACTTTTAAATAAATCAAAAAAACTTGGCCAATCTTTGTAATTACCATTGAAAGTTGGTAAATTAAGTTTTGGAAGTTTAGCTACAATTTTGGAAACTGTAGGCACATTTAAATTAGGACTAATTGAAATATTAGCTATTTGAGAAGCGGAATCGCTTAATAAGAAATCATGTTTAAAAGATTTAATACCATACTAGGCCTCATCTGCAGCAATACGCATCACATCGTAATTTGCAAAATCTTTATCGTCAATTAAAGAAATTATAGTATTATGAGCCGATTGAAATTCATTATAAATGTTGTCAATAGCATCTGCACGAGTTAAAAATGTAGATTTTAAAGAGTCGTCACTAGAAGCTTTGATTCCGGCTTCGTGAGTCTCTTGTAGGCGTTTAAAAGCCGTAGTACGTTTTAAATTAGCTTTAGTTAATTTATCCGCCATTATAAAAAATCAGAAAAATATGAAGAAAATTAATGTAAATAAATGTATTTTGCACGCTTATGGAAAGCAGAACGAAAAAAAATTGAAGATTGAATGATACAATGTTAAGCGAATTGCAGAAGTAAAAAATATTGTTTATATAGAATTCGCGAAATATGCATCAGACAATGCTGAAATACGTTTGATAGGCTTATGAAAGACAAAAGGAAAAATTGATAAATATATATTGAACGATACAATGTTAAGCGAACTGGCAAGTAAAAAATTGTTTATAAAAATTCGCAAAATATGCACCATCCAATGCTAATAAATGAAAGTAATGTGATAAAAAGGTACAAACGTTTTTTATACCGTAGATATCACAAAATGGAGCAGATAAATATTTTAATAAAGCTGAAATTTTATTTAATATGAAAAAGAGAGAAAAAAAAGATAGTGTGGTACGGTAGTACGATCCCCGTGTTAAATTGCGCACAGCGGTTTAAATGCTCGCTGAAATTTTGTGCGCGAGAATATAATTTTTAAGGTACAGATTTATAGGTACTGAAGGTTCCAGTTTTGCAGCCAAACCTGGATGCCTAATAATAAAACTCAAAGTTAAATTACTCTGGGGTTTATACCTATTATATGCAAGTGACCTTAAGTATGTAAAAAAGAAAATGGTGGTTTGTGACAAAATAATGCAATGTAATTTACAGATATTAAATTTTGAAAAATTTAAAAAAAAAAACTAAAAAACGGTTTTTCATCCGGCTCGAAGGACCATAAATGACGCGGAAAATATGAAAATGTTGTGGACTGTATTTTGAATTGGGTAGAAAAAAGAAAATGAAAAACTTGCACAAATCGCTTACCTTTCCGTACGGTCAATAGGGCACAATCTTGATCCTGAGGGTACCCTCTTGCTGGTGTTCGCAAGGCTACTCAATTCACCTAGTTTCTTCCCGCACTTTAAGGTTCGCAGAAATTGTCTCTAAAAGTAATTGCGTATTTTGCCACGATGCCGACCGGAAGAACGATACCGTACTCGACCCTACATAGGGCGTGAGTTGACTGTATATGACCAATTCGCATGGATTGGCTATGCGACTTGTGCGCAGCAAAAAAGTTAAGAAAAAATATAATAAGAAAATATATTGAAAATAAGAGTGTTTATGATAAAGGCGACATAAATTGAAGTGTAATTTTAGAGTACATTATTATGTCACATGGTCCCTAATTAGAATAATTAAATAATTTATTGCCCAAAAAATAAAATAACATAGATTCCTGAACAGTTAGTATTTTGTGTTCAAAGGAGTGTTTCAGTGAAAAGAAAAAAGGTAATTATTTTTTTTACAACGTAACTTATTTAGTTTGGAAGAGTTCTGGATAATTTTTGTTGTGTAATCACCTTTTGAATCGGTTGGTTCGTTCTGTTAAAAAAATCTGTCAAACATCCTTTATTTGAAAGTTTTTTCCTTGGTGGGAGATCGGAACCATGAACTCTCCGAGGTCTTTCTTTGACGACTGCGAAAAACCGAGGTACGTTTATTTGTTCAATTAAGATTTTTTTCAAAATTTGTCAGATTATTTTCTCTGAGATACATTTTACCTTTTGTTTTCCGTAGGCATGTTTAAATGTATCTGCAAAGCAAGTAGCGATAATATACGATACTATCTTAAAGACCTATTTTTGATTTAAGTTACCTATTATCTTTACCCAAATTACCTGTTTCTAAAGCATTTTGGCAACCTAATATGGTGTGAAGAGTTTAACTGTCTAGTGTTATTATGCGAGCAGTTCACTACGCTAAAAAGAGCATGAACCGACCAATTTTTTTTTCACATTTCTAGTTCACGAAACCATTTTTAATAAATTTGTTATATTTTTTTTGAATAATTTTTCTTAATAAAATTATTTTGTCCGAGTGGGCCGTCAATCGTTATTAACAAAAATCTTGCAAAGATATTATATTATTAGATAAAACACGTTAAAATAAACACTTTTTCTCTCTTGACAAATTTTCCCCCATGCAAAAAAGACCCCTTATTGGATCCATCATTTTAAATTTCACAAAGGATCCCGCACCAACTTTATGAAAATTAGTTCCCGGTCAAATTCGGTGAAACTTTAATATGTTGTTCTTCGTGGGATTCTGTCTAAACGTTCTAATGTTTCCGAGATACAAAGCGTCAAAGTGGTGATAATACGAGTAGGCTATTACCGTTCAAATAGACAAGTTGTCGAGGAACCAATTTGCAGGTCAAATTCTCTGGAAATTCAATATATTGTTCTCCCTGGAATCCTGATAAAAAGCTCCAATGGGTACGAGGTCCGAAAATTCTTAATTTCCAAGATAAGAGCGTCAATGTTCTGGTAATTGTCATTTCCCCATGCAAGTAAGCAGGATGTAGGGAGTAACTCTCTCTTTTTAAGAGAGAGGGAGAGAACTAGAACACGCCTGTCCTTATAAGATCTTTTCACTTGGTTCCTCTAAATGTAATTTATTTGTTAATACTAGCTGCAAACATCACTTTCTCATCTACAAGCTAAACAGATGCATGAAATTCCTGAAGATGGCGCAGCTTGTATCTAACATTTTGTTTAATTTCTTAAAGAATTGACTTTTCTTATGGTGAGGTGTACTTATTTGATTAGTACAGTACAAAAATCTTACAAAGATATTATATTATTAGATAAAACGCGTTAAAATAAACACTTTTTCTCTCTTGACAAATTTTCCCCCATGCAAAAAAAAAAGACGAAATTCGTTCTTGAACTTCAAAGTTTTCTTTATATATGAAAGCGTAGATCAAAAGTAATCCGTTGATTTTAACCCGATAAATCAGGTTACTGGTGAAAATAATTAAATTACTAGCGACTAAAACAATCTCTACTTTCAGCGTCACAGCCGTCATTTGCCCATATCAAAAATATATCTGTTAAAGTTGAAGGTTCAAAGATTGATATGCATTTTTCAGAATTACGATCCGTTTAGTAGTTTTCGAAAAAAAAATCCCAAAATTACGAATTTCATCATTTTTTTGCATAAAATCTCAAATATGTCGAAAAGGAATAATATTTCGATAATCTGTCTAGAAACAAAAGTGTTGTATTTCAACGCGTTTTATCTAAAAAAAAATACTTCCGAATAGATTCCGTGCATTGTTTTTTGTTAATAACAATTGAGAGCGCACTCGGACAAAAAAATTTTATTAAGAAAAATTACTAAGGAAAATATTACAAATTTAATAAAAAAAGGTTTCGTGGACTAGAAATGCGAAAAAAATTGGTAGGTACATTGCGTTTCTAAGCATCTTTTTAGGAGTAAACCATTTGCCTGTATGTTTTTAGCACTGTCATCGGGAAAAATGTTTCTTAAAAGTACTTGCCATTGTGCCATCTAAGATTCCTGGGCTGATAGAATGCTTATCTGAGGGAACTTGGCAAACAAATACTCTACGAAACACAATGAGGCCAAAACATAGGAAGGATACTTTAGTTCCAACCTACTTCATCGGGAGAACAAGTGAGTCTTAATTTTTATCTATATATCATCATTATATACCATCAGTACTGTGCTAAAATATGCTAAACCGTTGATTTGACAATCTAGCACAAGCATTTGACGGAAATGTATACCAACATACGGATATTTTACTGCACTGCACTTGGTCGCTTTTCTGACCAAAACTCTTAAATGTCCCGAACAACGGAACCTTCTTCTACCAGTTCTTCTTCACTTACTAGTTCTTCTTCTTTTTCCTACATACGTCTTATATACAGGGTGTCCAAGATAAGGATCCTAAGCATGGGGATCTCGGAAACAGTTGGAGATACGAGGTCGGTTAAATTAGAGAAAAGTTGCGCAATTTAGTACTAAATTAAACGCAGTTGAAAAAATTTAAAAATTTCAAACACTTCCGGAGATTTCCGGAAAAAAACGAAATTTAGCAAAATCGTTTTTAATTTCTGCAGGCTTTATTTAAAGAGATATCAGAAAATAAAAGGTAGATTCTCATTGCCACTTTTTATTTTTTATAATTTGGTCTAAACAAAATTTAAATCCGACGTTTCATTTCTGAGATACCATCATGAACTTTCATTTTTTATATGGAACAAAAAAAAGTATCCCATGTATTTGATAGCATTTTTTATTACAAATTCAACGGTGTATCACACTTGCATATCAAGTGTGTAGTTCATTGGCTTTTATAAAACTGATATACCTTTCTCTCTCGCTCTCATGGAGCTCTTATGGAAAGTACTTGAACTACGTATTCGATATGCAAGGGTGATACACCGTTGAATTTGTAATAAAAAATGCTATCAAATACATGGCATACTTTTTTTTGTTCCATATAAAAAATGAAAGTTCATGATGGTATCTCAGAAACGAAACGTCAGATTTAAATTTTGTTTAGACCAAATTATAAAAAATAAAAAGTGGCAATGAGAAACTACCTTTTATTTTCTGATATCTCTTTAAATAAAGCCTGCAAAAATTAAAAACGATTTTGCCAAATTTCGTTTTTTCCCGGAAATCTCCGGAAGTGTTTAAAATTTTTAAATTTTTTTAACTGCGTTTAATTTAGCACTAAATTGCGCAACTTTTCTCTAATTTAACCGACCTCGTATCTCCAACTGTTTCCGAGATCCCCATGCTTAGGATCCTTATCTTGGACACCCTGTATACTTATTTTTACATATTATTTTTACGCACTTGTTTTCCTTGATTCCTCCTTTCGTCTAATTACGGATCCACGTTTACTTAACTATCTCTAATCACGCAGATAGAAATTGGAGCCCTTTACGATACATTAAAAACCTTCTTCGGGGGACCAAAGTTGCGACGAACAGAAAAGCTTGTTTTATTAGGTTGTCGTTTTTTCTCAGTTATTAGTCATTAACCGTCAACCAACTCCTCAAAAGGTTGAGACTTTTATTACTACTATTAGTTAAATACTGTTGTGGAACTAATATCTTACCACCGCTTTCCTGCAAAATTGGACTTAAATAGAGGTTTAAGTTTGTGGGAAGTACAAGAAGGATATCTGGGAAAGATACCGGTGAATCCCACTGATGAGTCCACCACCGGTATCAGGACGAAACATCCGTACATTTTAGGTGGTCGCAACTTAGATTGTGATTATGTCTTTCACACCAGAGATATGATTGCAACAATACATATAGAAAAAACATGATTGACGGTTGTTGGTTTATAGCTCAGAATTTATATGTGACTGACGGTTAATTATATCTAAGTTAATTAAGCCATAATAGTATTAGGATAGACTTGCTCCAAAGCGTGATCATGATTTGCAAATGCCTGCAATGTAATACTTATATTTTGCCTATCCTTTCATAACTGTTGTGTTTTGATTATTATTATTGATAGTGTTATATTTTTTATTATTGCTCGCAGGTGCTTCAAAGGCCAAGAATAGGTTAGTTGATTCAGCATAAAAGTTGCCTTTGGAAGTTACACTTTTTTTTGCATTTACTCGAGTATATTTTGAAATTTCTGTGGCTATCTTTAACACATACTCCAACCTCATCACTAATTTCAAAAACTGTTTTAATACTATGTAAAATTTCTGTTAAAAATAAAGTTATTAAATGTTAAAATCTATTTCTAGTTTCACTTATTTATTTTGAATCCTAACATTATTTATTGGCTAAGTAGATACTGTAGAACAAATACCAAAACGAGCAGTGACATTTTGCAGTTCAACTAGTTTGGAACTGCTGACCCCTAAATTTACTGGACCTACTCTCACTGAGCTATCGGAGATTTGCTTACTAACCTGAACTGATTTTTCTACAAGACCACTTTCATTTAGTTTTATTTAAATTTGAACTTTATCAACATTAATTATTATTTTACACCCTCTGCTTTCAAACAGAGACTGTAGCAACAGAAAATGATGGAAACTAGTTAGATTATTATGATATGATACTTCATTAATTTACCAATGACCAGAAGGGCATATTGCTTATGTTAGAATGTAGTTTAGTTACTTTGTTTTGGAGCAGAACTTATTTTATGTTGAATTTTGTATTTTTTTGCTTTTTTCGTTGTTCTAAAGAATTAAATGGAATTATTGTATAAAAGAGTTAATGTTGACTAGCTGAAAATGGTTAGCCAAACTTAGCTGTTAATATTTTTGTTAATCAATTCTTAATAAAGACCAATCTGATGTTAATATTATTTTGAGTTTAACACATTAACTAAAAACGGTATACCTAGCTAGTATCCAATATACCAGAAAATTTACTTTCCAAGACCTATTTGGTTGGGAAAACAAAATGTTCTAGTTGCTAGTGTTATTTTACTGTATATTTTGGAAATGTGATGTACCTAAGTGTAAATATGTTTGGATATGTGATGGACCTAAATGTCAATGTACATTGACCTTAAAGATGAATAAAGTATAAAGTAAAGTATAAATGACGACTAAGAATACCCCTAACCTATATTACGCTTTGTCGAGGTATACGAGATAAAACTTATAGGTCGTTGCTCCATGTCGTCTATCTACAAAGGTTTTCTTATTTTAAAACTTACCTATATTTTCACGTTTTAATTTTGGAAACATTTTTAGAAGGAAGTCTTGTTTTTCTTTAGTTCCACAGGTGGTAAAAACTTCACAATCCATACTTAAAGCAATTGAAATGGCTGATATACCAACGCCACCTGTTCCAGCATGGATTAGAATAGTTGATTTTCTCCGCATATGACTTCGTTGTATCATAGCGTAATAACACTAAAATAGTTTGAAAACACTGTTTAGTCTTGAATTATCTTGAATTTAAACTAGAAATTATATTAAAAAATTAATGGGCCTTCCATGGCCAATTATATCATAATGTCTCGGATTACCACAGAAATGGATAAACTTTTTCCTACTGTAGTGGCCAGAGGGGGGTCCCTATTGCCTCTTTCATTTAAAAAGACTCATACAATTTTTTTCATGTACTTGGAACTACCGAACACGATTTTTGAGGGTGAAAATTCGCCCGAGTAGGAAAAAGATTGTTGTAAATAAATAATTGTTAAAACATTTGGAAATTCGATTTATTTGTGCAACCCGCTGGAAGGGACACGAATATAAATATGAATATAATATATAACGATATATATTTCGCAATATATAATATTATTTATACAGAATGAAGATTTTTTGATTCTAGGTGCAGCAATCAAGAGTTTGATCAAGTGCAATTGGAACACAAAAATGGCAGCGAAATTAAAAATTTAGTTGCAATTTTCAAAAATAACTTTCTTTTGTTTTATTTTCAACGAAGTAATAAAAAAATACACACTTTTACACTTGTAAAAACACTAAATATCCTGTCTTTTTGCTTTCCTTTTGTGAATTGTTTCTGGAGTATCTCTAATAAGAGTTCAACAGTAGTCGGCAAGCATAAGAGCATTTCATTTTCCCTGCTGGCTTTTCTCCATTGTTGATATATCCTGATGGAAGCATTCGCCGCGCTCATCACTTACAGTTTCACAGTTGTCAGGAAAAAAGTTCAAATGTGAGTGTAAGAAATTGATTTTTAGAGGGATATTGCAACCCATTTTTTGTTACAAGAGTAATGTAATTGTCACTTTTTTTATTTCCGAAGAAATAAGTGACTACGAGGCGAAGTAATTCCAAGTATTTTTTCAAATATCTGATAGAGTACTGTCAAAATGTTTGTCTTTTGGAATATTTCGGATCTGTGGCCCAACAAAAATACCTTCTTTAATTTTAATTTTTGTTTTACTTAGCCTTGGGAATATCTGACGCAGGTACTGAAAAGCTGGCCCATCTATATTCAATGCCAATCTGATATGCAGTAGTGACAACAAAACCTTTTTGTGGTCTATCAATGGCATATGTTGTACATTCTTTTCACGTGGCTCCAATGATTGTCGAACAGACCAACCTTCTCTCTTATAATGAAGTGCCTTTGTCCGACTGTCCCCTTCACACGAAAAAAAAACAGCAAAATTTGGTGTAGCCTAGCTGCAACCCAAGTAAAAGTACAATCACCTTTAAGTCACCACAGATATGGCATTGGTGTTCATCGTATTTTATACTTGTCAACAGGTACTTCATATTGTCGTACGATTCTTTCATGTGAACTGCATATCCAACAGGAATAAACACTAAAATATTTCCCATATGCAATAGTACTGCTTTTAAACTTAATGTTGAACTGTCTATAAACAATCTCCATTCTTCTGGCTTGTAGTTTATATTTGAAGGCGTGAATAAACCGCTAATGTTATTGCAGAAAACCAAGTTTTTTTCTATGTTAAAAAATAGTGCTAGACCTTTATGGCGTTTACGAAAAACACATACTAAAACATCGTCTTCTAATGAGGTCAACTGCTGCAATCTTGATCCTAGTAACTCTGCTTTACTTTTTGGAAGTTCTAAGTCCCTCACAAGATCGTTTAATTCCGATAGGATTATTTTGTACGCTTGGCGGTATAACGTGCTGGATATGAAATCAGAATCTCTTGAGGTTGATGGCATATCTTCGTCTTGAGAAATCGTTAAATCGTCATTATCTGATTCATAAGTGAATGTTTGTGGGGGTTTTGGAATAGGAAGTTCGTCACTATGAAGCACAGATCTCATGGCAGATGAGAGAGAGGCTTTTTCTTCTTGTATATAACTGTGCCTTGCCCAACACGGGATATGATGCAGAAAAATCAATCACTAACATGATTTGAAGGCTCTCTCCTGATCATTAGAGCAGCAAACCGCATAGATCGTTTTTTTCTGTTTAACCAGTTTCTCAGAATTGAAGCACATGCATTACAGCAGATATGTGGTTCCGAATAGTTGTCTTGATCTCCATTATTGCAACAGAAATAAAGCTGATATGTATTTTTTATCAATGAGATAATAGACCACTTCTGAGACGCAAAAGTCACCTCACTACAAATATAACAGAAGCAATCTGGATTGTTTACACACTTTCGAGATATCTTACAATCTCAACTATTCGATTCGACTCAATAACTTCGACTGACTTACCCTCCAACTTTGTAGCTGCTTGTATACCCAAAAAGGCTTCTACATTTTTAGAGAATATTCGATAATTTTCTATTTAATTCCATAATATTCGCAACAGTGGCGTTTGTCACTTGTTTATATACAGGGGCTGTTCAGTACAAAGCAGACATAAAAGTCGATTTACATGGGTTTAAATGGCTATCTCCCTTATTTTAAGCTCTAGGAAGTTGAGACTTCGTATATGAGGAGTCATCCCTGGAGATCCCCAGATGGTGTTACAAAGTTGTGCAAAATTTCCTCAACTTGGGGAAAACGTATATTTGGCAACGTCGCACCCCTCTAGTGTTATAACAGTACAAATATAGCACGTACATTCTTGCGATTCATTGTTAATATATAGGATCTGTTGCCCAGTGTAATTTCTGGTTTGCAAAGCTAGACTAGAAAAAAATGCATATTTATGATTTTTAATAGACAAAGCACCATATATAAATTTATAAAAATTTAATGATGCTTTTTATGACTTACATAAATACCTAGAAGATTGGTGAAATTTATTTGGTTGCCGCACCAATTCCTTATGAAAAGTACGTAATAATTTGTTTATAAAATTAATTTCTTCTGATTAAATCTTTTTTACAATAATTTTAATTCTATTTAGCCACTAAATAAAAAGAAGTAACGCGTGGGGTAACATTTTTTTTTTTTATGTATTATGTTCAACAAAAAACTTTAAATAACAATAAATAAAATTGATGGGGCATGGGCATTCAAAAAATGATATTTTAATAATAATTTAAATACTGACACAACTATTTGACAATGAGACTTTGTTGGCACCCAATATGTTACAGTTTAAGGTTAAGTTACTAGGGAGTTAAAGTAGATTAAATTTCCCGTAACTGAAAAAGCATGGGCTTTATTGATCTAATTTAATTTAAACATTATTTATGATGAATAAATTGATTTAAAAAAAAAAGATAGCTCTGCACATATCAAAATTATTGTAAACAATATTTTTATCAGAAAAAATACTTTTTCTAAAAAAAATTATTACTTACTCCTCAAAAGGAACAGATACAAACAACCAAATAAATTAAACCAGTCTTCTACGAATAGAGTGTCTGGTTTTTAAAACAATAATAAAAATGGTCAACGACAGATAGAAAATTTTTTTGAAGGCGGATGAACTAAAGTCCTGTAAGACAATCAATTTAAAGGAAGAAAATCTTGAATAAAAGTTGTCTGATCCCCCAGGTTGGAGTTAAGGCGTCAGGATGGTTTCCTGTCACTTATAAAAAAATACCAACAAGCCCAACCCTTGCCTTGGAACTTCGAACGGAAACAATGAAAAAAGACAAAGGCTAGGTAAAAGGATAATGAATATTAGCACTTGGAAATGTACAGGGTGTCAGCGGAAAGGTGGAGGAAATCATCCACGAAGTGACCAAATAAAAGATGGATATTGTTGTTTTAATCAAAACAAAAGAAAGGAACCGGTATAGAGACAATCAACAAATATATACACATATTTTGTGGAGAAGCAAAACATCAAAGAGCATAAAGAAAAGTATCTGTCATGATACATAAAAGACTAAAATGTAAAATCACTGATTTTGAAGCAGTAGATGAAAATATTCTAATAAATATAAATATAAACCAAAAGCCGGTAACAATTGTTGTTATCTATGCAATTTTTGATGATAAACCATGTACCATCAAAAACGAATTCTTCAAGAAAGTCAACGATGAAATTACCAAAATTGAAAACACAAGAGAACTGATAATTCTCGGAGATATAAACGATAGGGTAGGACAAAAACCAGACAATAACGTAGTAGAACCATATGAAGAAGTCACTCAAAATGATAACGGTGAAAGACTGATTGAAATGTGCGGAAACAATCACTTGAAAATAACGAACGAATTCTTCAAAACTAAGGACATACATACACATACATGGATACAAGTAACTAGAAACCTAAAATGAGTTATAGTTACGACATAGAAAAGCAGAATAGCACATTACAAATAAATGACGTAAAAGCATATGGAGGAATGAACTGTGGGTCGGATCACTAAATGGTAAAAGCAAAAATTATGTTTCCATTCTGCCATAGTAAAAGATTTAAACAAAACGACGAGCAATCCGAAAAAACAAAACACTTACAAATAGAAAAATACAATTTAGACAGTTTGATACATGGTAGCTTTACCAAGGAAGGCTTATAAAGAAATTGAGAAATGCAATTCAGAAATTATCCGTGGATGAAGTCTATGAAAACACAAAACATAGCATTCAATCAAAGTACTGCAAGAGAAGGAATGAGTATGCGATCTTAGAAATAAAGTAAAAATCTATGGTAGAACGAACAGATACAAAGTGTAATAAATGAAAGAAATGAAAAATATAAAAAATGTTTAAGCAGTAAACAACAAAAAACTAGAGAAGAACCCCTGGAACTTAAAATAACAACAAGAAGAGTAGACCAGATGTGACGTGAAGTAATATGGAATTTTTTTAAGTAATATGGTTTTTTCAGTACCACTCTAACTTCAAGATGACATACGTGGTCATCTTAATTCTGTTATTTTACAAAATCTACTTTTCCAATATAGTATAATATTTAATTGATTTAGTCACAGTAAGTGCAGTGTTTGTTCGTGAATTATTGTTTCAAGGTAAATACACAATATGTAAATAATTTGATAGTTATATCAACAAAATACTTTTTTGTTTTTAGCCACATACTATATATCATGACGAAGGTAAAATAAATTACCGAAACGTTAACCTTTTAAAAAATGTAAAATATAGAAAATATAACACCACTATTACATTTTGATCTCTTTTTAATGGACCATTATCTCAAGAAAAACAAAACAAATAATTAGTAAATATATGTATGTAAATATATATATATATATATATATATATATATATATAAATATATATATATATATATATATATATATATATATATATATATATATATACCAATACCTACTTTAGGAAATATCTGGATATGAAAAACTATGCCATAGTATATAAAGGTTTTCCCATTTAAGTAAAATACACTACCGGTCTACATACAATTAGATCTTAGTCAGCCTGAATAAAGATAGCCGCTTAATACGTCTGCAAGTAGGCTTCGCCCGCTGTACATTACAAGCGGCGTGTATTTATAAGCTTCCAAACGTTATTGGTTCATAGCCGAAAAAACATTTAAAACATAACTTTAACTTTAGTTAAAAAATTCAATTATCTTTCAAATATCTTTCTTCTTTTTTTAAACGCCCTCACGAAATATCCCATTTGAGATATAATTTAACATTTAATTGATAGATCACACTTCTGTCCGAGGTTGTACAACTAAATTGTTCACATCATTTTTAGATGCAAACGTTTTATACGAAACATTCAATAGAATAAAGTTACCAAAATATTTAAAAAATCAAATAAATATTTTTTGTTTCAAGTAATTACCGTTGCATATACTAATGGTACAGTTGCTGCTTCTTCTAAGCTCCAAGATGTTGGTACTTCCCAAGTAAATAATGGATCTGTCATTGCCTGCAAACTAATGCATCCCGCACTGATACCCATAATTCTCCTGCCTGATTTTGAAATTCCTGAGTATTCAAGTCCTAGCAATACTTCCGGAGATGATGGATCAGGACTTTTAGCATCACTAATTTTACCAGTTGATAACATCACATCTTTAAAGTTTAATGCTGAATAATACAAAAAAACATATTCTGAATCTGGCAGCCACCTAAAACAATTTCCCAATTAAATTATGGACGCACGAATTTTCTCTTTTTTGGGTGTTTTATTAAAATATCTACGCGCTGGGTGTCCTCAAAAATGTTGGATGAATATTCAAAAAAAGATTTTTTAATATACATTTTTTGGCCAAAAAATTACAATTCAAGCGTGGTTTGATTACAATGGACAACAGCCAAAACGTATCTAAAATAAAATCGACTAAATCTTACCATTTTTGGTGTGCTAAAACCGAAACTAAACTTATCTTTTTAATATTAGCTCAAGTTTTAGAGAGACGTGATGTCATGTCTCCTATATATTAACAATGTAACCGCAAGAATGCACGCGGTGTATTTATATTGTTGTTAAAAACTTGTTCTTGAATTGCAACGAAGTTCTAATATCCAACAAAATATTTAACACTCTTTAATATAAAGTAATTTTAATGAAAGTTAAAGATGCAATGAAAGTAGTTCATGTACATGAGCATACTCAGAAATACTGACATTCAGAGAAACAGCAAGTATCCGAAAATGGCCAAAAATAATAGTTACATCAAAAAACGCCTTATAAATCATACCAAGAATCATTACCATCGGTTTAAAAGTAAAAAAATTGAAGTTTGTAAGTTATTTCGTTTACACAACGTATATGATGGAGTAACAAATATTACAAAGATTCTGGCAACTAGATTTAATACGCTATTTTTTTGGAAAACACATCTATTTAGAAATATACTTACTTGTAATAATTGGAAGGACTTTCAATCCATCTGAAAGATGTCAAATCTCCAATGGTTTGAATAGTGTTACTTGCATGCGCAACATCAATAGGTTTTACCTCGTGAGCAAGAATGTGTCTATAACTACCCCAAATTCCATCTCTTAAAATATTTATTACCATTTTATTTACCAATTGCTCATTATAACAATCCAAATCAGGATTAAATGTAGTTGCGTGTCGCTCTTGGATAAATACACATTTAACAGATGCTTTCTCTTTTGGTTCCAAATTAATGGACTTAACCAAACCAACTAAACCACATACATCGTCATCTTGAGTAAACAGATACAAGGTGTCCTCAGTTTTTAGGCATTTTTTGGCTTTTTCCAACCATAAAAAGTCGGAATTGTTTACAAGTACCACTTCATAAGATCCTACTGGTGAGATATTTCTTAACAAAAAGACACCTAAAGACGAAAAATTATTAATATACCCTAAAGAAAATGCAACTATACCTTACCTTTGTATTTATAGGTATTTTGATAAACAATGGGTATACCTAATGTAATGGCTTTATGTTTATCTCCATAAAATAATACAAAACCGTCTTGATTTAACTGCGGTAATATTGATTTTTCTAAGTGATCGTCAGAACATACAATGAAATCTAATTTAATACTGTTCTCTTCAAGGAATTGAACTTTTACTGTGGGTTCGTTTTCCATAATTTTTTCGATAGTATCGATCAACGAGTTTTCTTTATTATCAAGTATTTCAGTAGTTCTTAATATATGGGTGTTTCCGGTATTTTCTATTATAATTTGTAATGCCATTTTTAAAGACAACTCTTTGTTTATATCATTTTGTTGATTATCAGTTATGTAAGGAATAAAAACATGATTTTCTAAAACTGGATGAGATTTAATCTGCTTCCTCGGTGCCATTGAAGATTCCAAATTGATTATTTCCACACCTCCTGATTTAATAAGTTTAAGGTCTTTATCGTAATATACTGGTATATCTGAAATACATGTTAAATATAAAGAATATCCTTACATAATGTAGAAGGAAAAGTTTTTTGAGAGGTTCTAGTAATATTTTGAATAATATTTTATTTAGTAATATAATACCATTGATGAACAATAACTAAAGAGCTAAAGAAGTCTCATACAAAACCATCATTTTTGTTATTTTTTAAAATTACGTACCGTTATTGTTTGGTAGTTCTGCCAAGTGCTTTACTGGATCAATCACAAGCCTTTGTATACGAGTTGGCAAAAATAAATCCGAAGAAACATCTGGAACTAAAGTTATTTGCAACATGTTGTCTAGAAATGTTGTAAAGGTACCATTCCACTTTATTTTTCCAAATGAGCCAAATACATCCACTAATTCGATTCCTTGGAATGACCCTGAATAGAGGTATCCTTTTAAATGAAAACTTTTATACACGTCCTGCTTCTTTAATGGCATATATCCATTTGAAACCGGTTTAGGAATATCGACATCTAAGAACTCTTTGGAAATATTTTGGGGTAATTTTACTGTTCCGGAGCAACACACAGATCCACTTTCAAAAATTTCAAAATATCCAGATTGTCTCATAATATTTATCCAGAATTCAACATTTTGATCTTCAGACAATACGGTTGCTCTCAATATTCTGACCGATTCAAAGATTATAGGTAGTTCTTTGATATCTTTTGTATTCATGCTAGCAACAACTTTCCACACAAGTTCCTAAAATAGATTTTATCATGGGTAGAGATACAAAAATAACCTTCAATTAAATTCGTAAATAAAGATCATCAAAATTTCAGCCTTACAGTTAACTTAATTAACTATGTGGAATTACCAAAGAATAAAGAATTTTGGCAAAGGATTACTCTTTTTAATACTTCGTAACTATTTCAAAATTACATGAGGAAGAGATTAGTTTCCAGCCTTCCTAAGAAATGGCGTTCATAGTGTCATTTTGTCGACGCTATCTTGAATCTTCATCTTTCTTTATTATTTCTCTATGTTAAAGAAAAGAGTTTAGTGTTATCTAGTTTTATTATTTTCCAAGTATGGAAAAAACCGCGTGGACGAGCCGTAATGAATTTTTCTTTTTTTTAATGAAGTCAATCGAGGCCGATCATCTTTACGAATCCAATCAGCCTTTTTAACTAAACCTGCCTGACGACTTATATATTGAAACTATATCTGCCTAAATTCGTTGAGTGCTGGGCACACTCTGAGGAAATGGTCAACAGTTTCATCCTCATTTAGGGAGCACCTGCATACCAGATCATCTCATATATCAATCTTATAAAGATGTCCCCCCAGGTGATAAAGTTTTGACAATAATTCCACCGATAAGCAGTTCTTTTCTCTCCATGGAGAGAAGCTCCTTAGTAAGTCACGCATTAGATTTAATTAAATGTTCCTTGGCACACCTCATTCCAATCGCCTCCAGAATTCAATAAATATGCTTTCCTGTAACAGTTTTCATTCCCTCTTCCTAACGGTAATTGGAACAGGCAGAATTGTGTAGGGTCTGTATAGTTCAACGTAAGCTATCTACTTCCTCATTTCCGTGACCAAGAACTCACACGCGTGATGGTGCAGCCGTTGTCTGTCAGACTATCAATTACATCTTTGTACCCAGACACCTGTCATGAAGCTATGACATTAGACTTTCGTGCCAATATATCAGCCCCACTGATTTTATATATATATATATATATATATATATATATATATATATATATATATATATATATATATATATATATATATATATATATATATATATATGGACTTATTCCTATTCATGTTCTTTTCACAGAGATAGCCACATTGCAGAACAGCATAAATTTATACCAAAATTAACTATTTCTGCAGCATAGACTTATTTTGTAGAAGTAAATTTCGCACACCACTTTGACGGTTAAATGAAATCACACCAGTGAGAGCCCGAAAACAGAAAAATTTTTCAGCTTTTGACTAAGCAGCTTAGGTAATACTATAGTTTCACTGGGATTGCGATTCTACCTTTGCCTATAATGTATACAACAATTTTCAGCGTAAACGTGAACCGCATATTGACAAATTCAGTCTGACTTTACTGGGTTTACACCACCTTGACATCGATTTTTTTTTTGGCTAGATGAATTGTTTATACTTGTAGGAATATTTTCAGCTTTTAGCCATTTCAAAATTCAAATTACTTCCGAAGTTATAACAATTAGAAGTGAAAGCGACAGGGCATCGGCACGAAAGTCAAGTAGTGAGCGTATTAGTCAGAACCTTGACAGATTGTGTTGTCGAATATTCTTCTACATTAGATATTTTAAATCTTTAAATCAGTTAGGATGATAACGAAAATCTAAATGCTTTCATCTGGTCTATTGCTCTAAAAGTGTATTGCAGTGGTGCAAAAATTGTTGAGATTTTGCGTTATATTGCAGCTAGTATATTTAATGATATACTAGTGTATGACAAATGATATAATTTTAAATCCTACAACTGATCCAAGCGCGCTCCGACTATTAAAGGAGCCAGAAAATCAAAAGAGCTACTCAAAAGAATTGCAGAATATCGTGGCATTAATGAAACACCTTATGTATAGTCCAGGAACCTTAGAGTGAAGGTAATTTTTAAAAAAATATTTAGTTTTCAGACAAGGACGGTATTGTATTTTCTTTTGTTGCGGTTCTCTCGAAACTTCGTTTTTTAGGCTAGTGGACAAGATATCTCAAGATCTATTTAGCCTATTCAATAAAGTTTAAACTACATACTGTTACAATATTATCTAAAATGTGATATATGTTTTGATTAAATGCCGCGTTTATTTTTTATAAATTTTTAAGTCAAAATTTCAATAAAAATCAGATTGTTTTCAGACAGTGTCATTTCTACAAAAAAAAAAAAAAGCACGTTTCCCTATGCTACATCTTAGTTATTACCTTTCTAAATAAGAATCTTTTTTTTTTCAAACGATACCTGACAGAGAAAAAAAATCCTGCGTCAGCAAAGATTTTTAAAAAAGGGTTTTACTTGACCGCTGATATCTGCATCATTTTTTTATTAGTTTTTTTTTTCATATTGTTTAATATAATAAAAATTATTTTATATATTTAATCGCTGCGTCAAAAAAAATATATGGTAATTTTATACTCATTCTTCCGAGCGAAAAGTTGGTGTAACCCCCAATACAATTAGGAAGACTGGATCACCTTCTTCTCACAACTAAATGACTAGGGATCTACAAAGAACTTTTTATTACAAAAATAAAAGATCTACCAAGTACCCGGTAGCAGCCATTAGAACTCTTCCATCAATGTTGTGCCCTTCCAAAAAGCTATATTCTTCCATTTTCGTGTTTACTGTTACTTTTTTACCAAAAGATTTGTTGGCTTCAAAGAAAGGAGTAAACCTAAAATTAAGTAATGAAAGGATTTTTACAAATCAAAGTTTAGTTCTAGTGGTATAACTGAAAGTATAAAATAGCATAGAACAAAAATGAAATTTAATTATACTAAAAATTTAAAGAAAGGACAGACTGTGGTTAAGACGCAAAATTCATAACATAACGCCGTGGTTTCTGAACTTTAATCTTGCTATGACTCAGTCATTGATGAATCACCTGAACAAGCTTTTAGTGCAATAAGAATATGTTAAATCTGGCAGTTTAAGCTAAAATTAATTCCCTTAGAAGTAGAATTAAGGAAGACAGCAAAGTTCATCTAATGAAAAAAAAAAGGTAATTTGAATAGTTTGTTGGTCGACGAAAAAAGTAATTATAGTGCTTACAGCAAAATTCATCGTTTAAAAGCAAATATTAAAGTTAGGCCATTACTAGTTTTGATAGGTGATCTAAATTAACAAGTAAACCTACCCAAGTTTAACTCACCGAATTGAATAAAGCATACGACTAGAATATTGAAAAATATTAGAAAAGTATTTTTTTGTACCGGCCATGACTTATTTTTAAAAGTAAAAACCACCCCTTGACGGTTAAATAAAGGGTAATAAGCAAGTAACGGAACAGCTAAGGACTTCCCAGGGATGATTTGTTAGGTAAAGGTTGAAGTAATTTTCAACGAGGAATCAAGTGATGACCTAGAATTTAACCTTGACAATTACCTTCATGGTTTGTTTAAAGGTCAACTTAATTGTTTTAAACGGAAACTCTCTTTTCTAACATCTGTGCTCGAAAAACAGTAAATTTTACGTCCAAATATGTTTAAAAATTTGACCTTATGATTATTTCAAGGTCATTTTTTTCCTCTTTCGTAACCATAAGGTTTTGAACCATAACAGAGAAACCATATATAATTTAAAGGATCTGAGGCGTCGCTGAATTGAAATTAACTTTTAAATTTGAAAAATTGATTTGTTTAAATAATTTGTTAAAACAAGTTAAAGCAAAATTAACTTGTTTACAAAATAAACGCCAAAATCTGATTCTACCGGAAAGAACACGCCCGATTTAGTTGATGTAAGTATTAATATAAATTTGTTTCAATTTTAATAAACCCATTAACGCTCATAAGAAATTAAATAATAATACGTGTATGATATACATTTATCAGAAGAACTTACCATTTAACACTATGATCCCATTTAATAAGAGATCCAATATTGTATGTTCCTCTGCCAACTGGATAACTAACTTTATCATAAAATCCTTTTAAATTTGGCTGGCCACCGCTGATATATAATCTGAAATTAATAAGAGTGAAACCTTCAGTCAAGAATTTTTAATCATCTTAAACAATTCAAAAAAACACATATTCATTAGTAGTCATAATGAGTCGTAAAACTTCGTATTACTAATAGTCTGTACGTATTACTTACTTTCCAATGTTAGAAGTTAAAAACTGAACATTGTCATTGCTATTTCTATTAGCCAAACTTAGACAAGTGGCTTCTGGGCCTAATTCCCTTTTCAAAATGGATGTCAGTAATCCATGCGGTGCTATTTCAATCAGAATGGCATCTTTTGGAATGTGTTTAAATACTTGATTGAATAATACCGGATTTGCGAAATTATTGTAATGGTAATCACTTGAATTATTTTTAGAAAGTGGATTGTTCCATTCATCTTCATTCCAAGAACTTGATATCCATTTACTTGATCTTGGTTTTGGATCGGTGATAACTTTACTTACGAAATCTCGTAAAATATTTCCAATATCAGCGAGATATTTTGAGTGAAAAGCATACCCTGCGGAATTTACCAGCCTTGCAAATATTCCTCGATCAGTAAGGCTTTGGACAAATTGTTTAACTAAACTCTGAGGTCCAGTTATGGTTACGCTATCGCGAGAATTAATGCATGCCACGTAAACACCATCTGGGAGCATCTTAGAAATGTCTTCTTTGCTTAAACCTACAGCAGCCATCAGCCCAGCTCCACATTTTGACTGTCTAGTTGCATATCCTCTAGCAAAACCAATTAATGCTGCTTGTTCTGGTGTTAAATCTCCATTGCAATAGGCACAACCTAAAACAAGAAAATTATGACAAAATTAAATGTGTACTGACCCAAAATAGACCAAACATTCTGTAAATTGTCTATAAAGTACAGATTGTCCACGAAAATAAAGAAACTGACTTCGTTATGCGTTTGACATTTGTCAATATGTTAGAGAGATTTGCCAATTTTAATAACGTTTTCTTCGGTGACGAGACCAATTTTCAATTGAATGGCAAAGTTAATAAACTAAAATGCAGATGGGTTGCAGAAAATCCCAAGAAGAAACATGAAAAATCACTACATAGTCCCAAAGTTGTTATATAGGCCACAATGCAAACATGAAATATAACTGGGCCCTACTTTGTTGAAGATGCCGTAGATAAAGTGATTAGTAGTAATATCGCTAGATATTGGAAGATGATACGAAGTTTCTTCCATCAGTATTTACAGAAATTTGATGGTTATAATGTTGGAACTTGATCGCAATAAAATGACGCTACGTGTCATACCTCATATGATTCTTGGGAGGCTGTAGAGGGAATTCTTCCCGGGAAAAGTGCTAATATCGCGTAGAGATATTGACCAAAAGTACAGATTTAACTCTACTTGATTTTTCGTGTGGATACGCATTTAATGTTCTAATCTTATTTTTATGTGGATGAAAGTCTTATTCCATGAAATTACTCTTTTGTAAAACTTTAAGTAATTTAAAACATAGGGTGTTAATAAATTACGTGATCCAATGACAGGTTAATTTAGTCATATATTCGAACAGCGTTTTTTATTGCAATTTGACAAAAAATATCAATACTTCTCCAAAAAGTTTTAAAACGCACAGAAGTTTAAACTGAAATTTGGTTAAAGGTACATCTACCGTTTTGTATTTTGACCAGCGGCACACTGAAGCAATGTATTAATAATTTTACTTATTTTGATATATTTTTTTAATTGTCCATTAAAACAATACGAGTGCCTTGTAATTTTTTTTCCGGAAAATGGACGATTTTTTTAAATGCAGGAAAAAATCGACAGAAAGACTTCAAGACATGTGTACTACGTAAGATCAACAGCGCAAGTAAATAGTTTTGCCGATAAAACAAATTTCAATGAAATGCAAACGCGAAAGGGAGATAGTTCACCGAAAAAGTAATTAATACTTTTTCAGCGAACTTTCATTCGATCGCTCTGTTATTTTTTAAACGTCCCATTCCACGCTCTTTGAATTCGGTGAATTCCTTTAGTCGGTATCTCAAATTCTTTTAGACTATTATACATTTTGCCTTATCTTAGAGCACTTGAATCAATCTAAACAATCATTTTCAGATATACTAAAATATTATTGAAAGTATACATAAAGCAGTAAAGGAAGCATTAGGACACAATGAAAGAGAAACAATCAATAAGCCTTGGTGGACGAAGGAGGTCGAAGATCTAGTAAAAAAAATAGAAACAGAGGTATATGAAATGGTTAAGTACTAAAATCCAAGAGAAAAAAAGACATTAGGAATTCAGAAGAGAAGTAAGAAAAGCTTTAGAAAAAATTAAATGTGGGATAATAAATATAAAAAAAAATAGACACATAAATTGACAAAAGAAAATGCTCTGAAGCTTGAAACTTCATAAAAACCATAAAGAATACTGGACAAGAACCAGCATCTATTGAAATAATATCTGAAAACCAATGGATTACTACCAGGAATTGCTAACGGGAAGGGGGTTAAGTATATGGAAGAAACAGCTGTATTTAATATAAAAGAAGAATAAGTCGAAATAGTAATGATGATTACAAGCATTAAAATTTCTGTTTTTTTTTATGTAGATAGTATAACTAAAGTTCATATCATTACTATATTCTAGAATTACACAACTTTTTGCTAAATAACATATTTGAAATAGTGCATTTTCGTTCTTAATTGACCCCTCCTCTTCACTCATCTATGCAAATACTCTTCCCTTACGTAATTCACCAATGTTGTTACAAAATGGTGAATGCATCCCAAAAAGGCACTTTCTCCCGGAAAAGGTTATACAAGAGATGGCAACCCTATGCGTGACCTTTCTTGACGCCCTTAAGGAGAGAAAAACAATTAAAGAACTACAAAAGAACAACTAAAACATCTATAAAGAGTTACTAAAAAGTAGAACAAAGCTTTTTAACATGCCTAAAAAAGTATAAATAATCAAAAACCCTCTTACACGAGGGAAAGAACACTACATTATCTCAATCCAAAAAAAAAGTAAGGAAAATTTCCAAAATTACAGAGATATAACGATACTAGCTCAATGGTTCGACTCTACGGAAAATACTCAGAGGTATCATTAAAAAATAATACAATGAGGAAAAAAAAAACAGAGCGAATTTCTTGCCGGTAGATCCTGTAACGATAACATTTTTTTGTATGAAATAAATAATTTAAAAAAGAGTCGCTATAAATCAAGATACTCATATAAAATTTATAGATTTAAGTCAGGCCTACGATAACATCCCTACAAATAAACTGTGGGAAACGATGACGAACATACATACAACCCATATACTTATTAAATCTGTACAAAAAATATATATAGATTCTATTTCAAAAACCAAAATTAGAAACAAGGTCTCGAAATCCTTTAAAATCACCAAAGGTTTAAGACAGGGATGCTGCATCTCACCCACATTATTTAAGATATATATGTGAAGAAAGCTTTATCAAAATGGAAGCAGAATGGGAATACAGCTAACTGACACAACTATATATACATTACAATTTGCCAATGATCAAGCAGTGCTAGCAAGTGACAAAAAAAACCTTGAATACATATCAAGAAAATTACAAGAAACGTATGAGGAATGGAATCTGGCAATAAACATTCAGAAAACCAAATACTTATATATGGGAGATACTAAGAGTAACCTCCAAATTAATGATAATATAGAAGTAGAAAGACGCGACGAGTACAAATATTTAAGAGTTATCTTGGATAGAACGCAAACAGATAATAAAGAAATTCGTGCTAGAATTATCCAAGCTAAAAAAGCGACAGTAGCCTAAATGGGATTGCAGTGGAGCAAAAATATTAACAAAAAATGAAAATATAACATATAACACACAACGATAACAAGCTATTTAAGATACGGGCTGATTCTTGTGAGACTTATAAAGATTAATAAAAAAACGAGTAGCAGCTGAAGAAATGAGGTCAGCAGGAATATCACGTATACAGAGAATAAGAAACAAGGAGACAGATGGGAGTTGAAAATACTATCATGAAAGATATAAAAAGAAAACATTTAATTTGATACGGTCATATAAAACAAATGACTAACTCACGACTGCCCAAAATATGACTTGGTATCCACAGTACTGTAGAAGAAAAGGAGGACCTAGGAGAAATTAGATGAAAGGAATAAGGAAAGCTATGAATGCCCATAACCTTCAAGATGAATAGTGATAAGATACGAAAAAATGGACTATAGAAATCGGGCAATGTCGCCGAACCTTCTAAATATTATATATATATATATATATATATATATATATATATATATATATATATATATATATATATATATATATATATATTATTTATTGAGGTTAGGCCCACACGCATGCGTAATAACCGGTTTAAAAGTGAATTTTTGGACATGAAATGATTAAAACAGATTTTTATGAAGAACTTCCGATGTTGTAGATTTTTCTACTCCTTCTGTCACTGCTATATGTACTGGTCCTTAGATTTTTGTCCAAATTTTATCAAAATATTTCTTCTGCTTGAACTATTCATATATATTTAGGTCTTTCTGTATAATATTTGCGGTACTTAAACATTCCTTGTTCGCCAAGCCTTCGATCAACATTTGCAAAATTTTAAGCATGTAAAATATGTGAATATATTTTTGATAATAGCCCTTCCGTAGCGAAAATCCATATCCAGAAATTCCTCACTTAAATGCCATTTTTTAAAATTACATTTATGAGATATTTAATAGGACTGCTTTACAAGATCGATAAACTATAAAATCTGATTTTGTCCAATAATAACAAAATCACATTGACTACTAAGACATCTTAAACATTTTATTTAAATGAATAATAATTTAAAATGAATTTGCGACAAAATCGTAAGATTTATCGCTATGGAGTAAATTACATTATTTGAAACATTTTTACCACTTTATAAGTGACATCCTTTTAAAATCTCAGTGTATAATACTGCAGTCAATGACGAGTTACGATTCCGGATAATAAATAAATTAAATATAAACCTGGTGTTTGTCATAGCGTTCGAAGATATTTTATAAAAACTCTTAGAAACTACAGTTTCAAAATTTAACATAAAGAATGTGGGTATGTATGTAATCTATTTTTTATACACAAAATATTTTAATGTCCAAATGGTAACATTTATCGGTAAAGAGTACATTATTCGATTCATTTTTCACTACCTTTAAAATGACATCCTTATTTTGATCATATTTGTACAAATAAAAAATTTATAGGAGAAACCAACGTTGAACTCCATTTAAAGTGCCCTCTGGTAGCAAGTTAGGGAAATAGTTCTTGTAGTGTTTATTAGACTTAGTATCCATGCCAAATATCAACTTGATCAATCAAATTAATTAAATATGAATTCGAAAAAAAAAAATTTAAAAATAACTTTACTTATCTGTATTTTATCACATATTACTGACTTGAAATTTTTTTCTTAAAATAATCCAAGAATTCATACTCATAAATATTGTATGTAATTTAAAACACCCTTATACGCACCTACTTCGCCCAACGAATGTCCCGCAAATCCATCTGGTTCGATTCCAAGCGACTTGAGAACATCTGTGAGAGCAATTTCAACAGCAGTTATTGCCGCGAAACAGTTTGTAATATCATCAAAAACTGCAGGATCATCACTTAAAACCACTTGTTCTAAGTCGATATCATATGGTTTAAGAGCACTTGCACATCTTTTAAAAGTATTTCTAAATACATCAATTTTCATCAGATCTTTACCCATGCCGGTCCATTGACTCCCCATACCGGCATATATAAACCAGATAGGACGCATTCCTCTGTTTAGCTTATTAATTTCACTTACAGGATTGTCACTTAAAACGACGTACCTAAAAATATAAACATATTAAATAAAATTACTGTGAAAGAACTGTTCGAAACAGAATTTAAAAAATATAAAAAGTTCATTTTATTAAATATAAAATAAATATGGAAATATATCTGTTGAAACCCCGAGCTTCCATATCAGGAGCCTCGAACTGCATCTGTTATAATGAAATAAAATTTATATCCGATTTATCAACCGTCTTGTCTAGCGCATTCACCACAATAATCACTCCTTAAATGAGGCGCAATTTTAAGAAAACTTAGAGATTTACATTTCATAAATGAGGCGACAATATGATATATTTAACAGTCCCTTTGAAAACCTGTGTAACGGTGCCCTACTCGATCAAATAAACAAAACAAAACAAAAAATAAATTAAAGTTTAAACAGTTTTTTTTTAGATCTAAAAATAAAGTGAACGTTACGTAATAATTTTCGTTGCATATATTTAGTAAGAGCTATTATACCGATTTATATATATATATATATATATATATATATATATATATATATATATATATACATGTGTGTATGGTTTTTAATATCCTGCCGACATGTATCGGAATTTATACTTTATATAGCAGTTGTTTCTTGCGAATGTTCGATGTAGCTCTACTGATGAGACTCTCAAGATCAAAAGGCGTATAGAGAGAGACAGAGAGAGACCAGAGTTGTATTTGCAGGAAATGAAGTGTTTCTATATTTTATTTCCTTTTGCTCTGCTGAAAGGAGAATAGCATATATGCAACTATTACAGCAGATAAATTTCATTTATTTTTTACTGGAATTTTGATTTTTAAAATAACTCTTTATCGTCTGTTCCCGTTTTATCAACGATAACTCCTAAATATTTGTAATCGTCGCATCCTTCTACCTCTATATTATCATTAATTTGAAGGTTACTCTTAATATCTTCTATACATAAGTGTTTGGTCTCCTAAATGTTTATTAACAGACCCCATTTATCATACGCTTCTTGGAGTTTCGCTGTGTTCAAGATCTTCTTTGTCGTGTGCTGGTACTGCTTGATCAGCTAAAAACTCTAATGTATATATGGTTGTGTCGGTTAGCTGTATTCTCATTCGATGACATTTTTGCTTCTATTTTGATAAATCTTTCTTCACATATATCTGGAATAATGTGGGTGATATACAACATCCCTGTGGTGATTTAAAAGGATTTTCATAGCCTGCTATCCATTTTGATTTAAAATTGAACCTGTATTTAGGTTTTGTACAGCTCCAATAAGTGTATGGTTTATATATGTGCTCATCATCGCTTCCCAGAGTTTATATATAGGGATGTTATCGTAGGCCTTAGTTAGATCTATAAATAATACATGAGTATCTTGATTTGTAGCGGCTCTTTTTTCAATTACTTGTTCTATGCAAAAAATGTTAGAATGTACCAGGATATCACCACGAAATCCGTTCTGTTCTTCTTCCTTACTATATTATTTTTTAAAGAGGTATCCGAGTATTTTTAGTTTTGGCCAACTTTGACCCCTCCTCTTGGCCCTAACCTATTTTTTGCTGTTACATTTTATGTAGAGTTTCTTCGTACATTGCCTCCAACACCACTCGATAGGTCTCATCCATGTCGGAATTTATGTTAAAAACACCACTAATTTTTGACTAAAATGTGGTCGGACTTGCATTGTCTTTATTTTTATTTATTTTTATTTTTACGACGTTTCGATTAGGTTGTATCTCTAATCGTTATCAAGTATAAACAGTTCATACTTGATAATGATTAGAGATACAACCTAATCGAAACGTCGTAAAAATAAAAATAAAGACAATGCAATTCCGACCACATTTTAGTCAATCTTCAACATTGTCTATAACCTTCAAACACCACTAATTTTTACCTATGGCGTGGATTAAATGTGGTCTTCTTTTCATTTTATGTGGGTTCTTGACCATTCATACATTTTTTAAATATCTATTATGTAACCATGTTAAAAAGCTTTATTGTTCCACTTTTTATTCTGTATAGATGCCCTCGGGTTCACATAAGTTTTCATTTTTTAATTTTTTTATGGGTTTAGCGGCATCATTACTATCTATTTCGACTTGTTCTTGTATTATAATTACAGCCGTTTCTTTCATGTGAACTCAACTTCTTTTCCGTTAACAATTCCTAATATGCATAATCCATTGGTTTACAAATAGTATATCCACTGATGCTGTTTCCTGTCCTGTATTCTTTAAGGTTTTTATGAATTCCTAAACTTCAAAGTAGTTTCTTCCATAAATGTATGTATCTTTTTCTTTACATTTATTATCCCTCATTTCGTTTTTTTCTGAAGTTAACAGTTCTTCTTACTTCCCTTCTGATTCCCTCATATGCCTCTTTTTCTCTTGGATTTTTCTACCTTTCGTATACCACTGTTTCTTTATTTTTACTTGATCTTTGATCTCCTTCATCTACCAATGCTTGTTTCTTTTTCTTTCTTTGTGTCTTAATGCTTCACTTGCTTTTTTATGGATATTTTCAATAATATTTTGATATACTTCCGAGAATGATTGTTCAGATTCATCCAAATATTCACTTAATCTCCATTGTTATAAGTATCTAGTGCTTTTTCCGCCTAAGCAATCAAGATTATAATTCACTGGGGTAATTCACTCTTTGTCTATCTAAATCGATTTTTCCTCGGATATATTGGCTATATTCTTTTGAGTAATTATCAATTGATCAAAGTGAACAAAGTAAAACTGATAACTTCATGTTCTTTTGAATATGCATTTACTTGTCATTGGGCTGAAGTGATCATGATTACTTCAAGTGATCATGACTCAAAATAATAGCCCTATTGCTGTTATTAATTGGTAAATATAATCTTGACATTAGACTCTTACGTCGGGAATTCGAAGTTTTGTGTTCTGTCTTACGATTATATAGTCGATAATAGATTTATTTATCTTGTGCGTTGTTTCCCAGTACACTTGATGAGTTCGGCCAAATTAGAGTCACATTGAATAAAAAAGTTTTCTCCCAGCAAATAATTAGTAAATGAAAAAAAAACATACTCCGATTTTCCAAAAAAGGACATTTGATCATGAGTTTTACGACCTATTTTACTATTTAGGACTAGCTAATATAATTAGTTCTCTAGTACTTTCAACTTCCTGAACTACTTCATTGAGTTTTTTAAAGAAAGTATCCTTTACTGTTATAGGTTCATTATCAGACGGAGCATATACGCCAAAAAATGTTAATTTCTTTCCCTTTATTGCCACATTGATTTTTTTTCTATTTTCATTAATTGGATCCCAGTCTCTTAAATTTTTTGTGTATTAATATTGCAACTCCTCTTTTTGCACTGGTATCCTTGAGAGCTCCACTAAATAGATGCACATACTTTCTCATCGTTTCTGATCTATATCCCTTTTTCTGTTTCAGTTACGGCTGCTATATCCATCTTAAAATTTTCCAACTCATTTAAAATATCATCCACATTATTTTTACTACCATGTACATTTCATATGTAATTCATAAACCTTTTCATTGTTTTATACAATTTATGATTTTTCCAGATGTTAGATAGCTAACCTAACGCTCTAACCTCCAACCAGGAGAGCCAGGTTATTTTTTGTACAGGCTTTTTTCCTTTAGCCTTTGATAATCCAGCTCCTAAATGCAAGGCAGCTTCTTAGAAAATATACTGTTGGAAAATTATTGTGCTACTTTGAAAGCCCATATTACACGAAGCAAATGATCAAATAAAAAACTTAATATATATAATAAGCATATTTAATTGGATTTTTGAAGTCCTTTTCAATAGTACCCACTTGAAAATTTTACCAAAAAGAACAACATAGGTATTGACAAACCCATCGAACTCACCACCACCAGTAGTGGTTAGGGACAAGAATGACTATCATGAGATTACATCCTTTGCTAAGGAATAATTTCCCTTACCCTCTATAAAAGTGACCTTCGACGTTAATTTTATGTATTTCGTTTATTAAAGCCAAAAATTCCACATCGTCTTTCCGTTTTTTTACACTTTCTAAGTAATATCTAACACTTTCTTCTGTCCTTCCAGATACATTTACCAAACGATGGCTTCTTGTTGATGTCTTTAATTTGGATTTTTCATTAGACTTTAAAACTAAATGAGAATTGGTTCCACCAAACCCAAAACAATTTAATGACACTAGCCCACCATTCCAAGGATAGTTTTTTCGAACCACCTAAAATAAAAATCCATTTTTTATTGATATATATATATATATATATATATATATATATATATATATATATATATATATATATATATAGTATAAGATAAGCCTCAGCGAAACTATACTTTTCTGTACTTTTTCTGGGTATTTTGTCAAACTCAACCAAGTTTCTCTCTAATTTATCAGGCTTTTTGTTATTATACAGAATGGTTGCTTTTTAATAAAAAATAGGATTTATTAGGTTTCTTACTATATTAACTCAAAAATTTCATTTACACATAAAAATATATAGAATTACTTTTCGATTTTGGATTAATATAATTTTTAACTTAAATAAACACCAAAAAATTGAACAAAGCAAAAATTTAGTTTATCATACTGAATTCGCCATATTTAGATTTAAGAAGTTAACTTTAGAATTGTAATTTGTGCCACAGAAAACCCCATTTTGAACGATATAAGAAAATATAGAACTTTTGGTCAACCATATTTAATTAAAAAAAAAATAGTTTAAAAAATCTACGCGCTTACTTACCATTAATTTTCCAGAATTTATACCAGGTAAGGAATAATCAAGTTTTTCACAATGTAAATTTGCTGGAATTATCCCAGTTTCCATAGCTATCAACACTTTACTAATAGAACCTAAGCCTGATGATATTTCTGAATGTCCCATATTTGTCTTTACTGCTCCAACTGGTAAAGGTGTCTAAAATTATAATAAGATGTACGTTAAAAGATGTTTCATGAAGATGTTAAACAAATGCAACCGCTTTGGCATTGCCTTTAAAATTGAGGAGTCCAATTTTCGTGACGCTGCTTACCTCGCGACCTTCACACTGAGAAAAACTGTTAAATAAGAAATAATACCGCGGTAACACTGATAGTGACAATTAATATAAAAATAAAATCCCAATTATGAGTTAAAATTTTTTCTTTTTTTTTATAAAAAATTGCTTTAATAGAAAAGAGAGAGAGAAAAATTGATACCATTAACTATAACGAATTAGTTATTTTTATAATGCTTGTTTAATAACTTCAGAAAACTGTATGAAGGGTATATTTTTATAAAGAATTAGAATATTAAACATTCTTTATAAATATGAGTAAAAAATGTTATTAGATAATGTCAGATCTTATATCTTTTCAGTCATTTTGACAAATATTTTTATACTAAGTTACAATTAAAAAAAGGTTAAACATTTGTTAAATTTTGTTAATTGGAACCTTCTTGTTCATATTATTTGTGACACTTAACTGAAGATATTTTTAGGGACTTTAAAAAGAATTGTCGATGTTCAGTTACGACAAGCACAGGAAGTTCCTCAAATTATTTATACGCAAAGTTATTTTGTATATAATTTCTCATAAAAAAAATATCAAATACGAATAGAAAATAACACGACGGAACGTACACAGTAAAATTAAGTTCAATTCAATTGCGCAAACGCCTTTTGTTCCATCTGCTTAAGATAAAATAGTCTAAAACGGCAATCTTTCCAATTTGGATTTTCTCCCAGTGTAACATAGCGAGACGTAAGGCAAACAAGGTGACGAAATTTCAATTTGATGATAATTGTCTTTGGTCGCATCTGTAACATGACAAAATCTGTGGAAACGGTAACAAAATTAACAAATATGGTACAGTTTTTATTAACCGATTCTTTTCATAGAATATTTACAACGGATTCATTGAATATCTTTATAACGCAACAACTCGAAAATGAACATCCCGTTGTTTCGCCTCTTTCTACTTTATTATTAGTCTACCTTCTACAGGAATATTTGATCGGGTAAATAATATTAGATATGTTCAACTACTTTAAAACTAACGTGTGCGTTGAATATGCTTTATGGCATTTCAAATGAACTGTCACAATTTATAGTTCTCTATTTGAAAAAAGGTAGAGTTGAAGTTTCCATCTTGTGAATTTAAATTATACCACACCAATTTTAGCAGACTGAATTATCTGAACGGAAATAAAAAAAAAGTATTGTAGTACCTGTCTATTTTTGCAAAAAAAATTAGTAACTGCTTGACATTCAATCTCATCTCCTGCTGGCGTTCCTGTTCCATGCATTTCCACATACGATACATCGGTTGGATTAAGTTTATATTTGTTATAAATTGCATTCATGAGATTAAATTGCATTTCTGCTGAAGGAAATGTGATACCTTCTATTTTATAACCATCACAATTCATATCCGCACCTTTAATAAAATGGATTACTGTCAAAAATGGTCCTGCTATGAAAAAAATCTACCAACCCACAAAAATATCTTAGGTACCAAAAGAAAACTGATTAGTGTATGTCAACATTTAATTTTTTTATTTTAAACTAATACAATCACATAACCTTAAAATACATTCACACTTTAAAGAAATCGTTAATTGTGGAGTGGTATGGTATATCAAAAGAATTACCGAAACTACTAAATAATCATTGTTTTTAAATTTAGCGCCAGTAAACGTTAGAGAAATTTTAGGGACTTTATGAATGGACTAGAAATGTCTAAATGATAAAAAATATTAACCACAACGAACTTAAGATGGCGCCATCGCCACCGCATTCGAAAAATCTAATCTGATTTTGTTCTTGTTGTCTTGCCAACTTATGCAAAATTTGCTACTAAATTTTTAGTGCACCAAATCCCATAGAGTCGATTTATGTCAATGTATGGCATTTGCTATAGCATTCTATTACCCTTCCAACTTCCTTAATGCAGACAAACGCGGTTGGGGAACTTTCCTTTATGTGATGTTGTAACGAAGTTTTTATTTTTATTTATTATATAGACAAAACTTTGACCTTCAATAACTTAAAAACCAAAATTCAGTAGGTCGAAAGTTTCTCGCACAACTGAGCCTAAATTAGATTCAACTTCCTTCAAAGAATGATAAGAATGACACCAATCATATTTCAAAAACACATGGCTGCAATAAAATTAAAATATTTTTGTTATTTTGTTAAAATTAATCTAACCTAATACAGACGCATAGAGTCTTCTGCACTTGGATTTCTTCTGTAAAAGAACCGTCATAATAGCTTCTGATCGAGCATAACCATCTCTGTCTGTTGCAAATACTTTACATTTCCCATCTTTATCTAACATATTAAGTAAATTGAATTCTCTTGTTTCGTGTGGATGTAGATTAATGTTAACAGCTAAAAATAAATATGGCGTGGGTCAATAAATGGTGTAAAAATATTGAAGTCTAAAATGATAAATCAAGAATAGTATATGAGTTAGTATTTTATAAAAGAAAAATTATTTTTAGTTATCCGACAAGGGCATAATACTTGCCTAATTTACCTAAAAAGTCCAATTTTTGTCTAGTATTCCTATTTTGTTGCAGCCTTTATAAAGAAAATAAATATTTTTGAAAATTTGGCGTAGCTAAAAAAGTGTTTTACTTTTGAAAGCTCTGACCAGGACCGATACCCCAAGATATATATATATATATATATATATATATATATATATATATATATATATATATATATATATATATATATAAAAGGGGGAAAGTAGTCGCGACTGACAAGTCGTCTAGAGACAATATTCCAAACTAGGGATATTGTGGATCTAGTCTGTTTAAATTTGTAGGCCTTGGAAAGGAGAAAACCCCTTTTTAGATTCTGTCAAGCTTTCGAGAATTTATCTCTTCTTCAGGATATCTCTACAATTATTAATTAAATAGTTAGAGTATTAAGAATTATTAAATAAGTCACCAATGTAGTTTGAATACAAGTACACGCTTAAAGAACTGGGAAAAAAACAACATAAGCACTTTTGAACTCAATTTCAAGGCACATTTTTGATGGAATTGCAAAAATTCTAGAAAGTTCGAAAACAGCCAACCATCCTGCTCGATTATTTAACCATTTTATAGTGGCACCTGTCATGTGTCAACCGGAAAGTTTTAAAGTTGGAAAAAGAAAAGTACTTGAGCCTCCTGGACAGTCCATCTCCAGAGGAATAGATTTTCTTTTAAATTCTCTCATATTATGTAAAAAATATCCAACAAGTAATTTCTTAACATTATTTTTCTATTTTTGCTAAATCTTTTGCTTGACTACACCACTATTTATGGTATCCGTATTATCCCCCACTACTTACACCACCCACTACACTTCCCGGTTGACAAATGACAGGTGTCACTATAAAATGGTGGAGTAGTCAAGCAGGACGTTTGGATGTTTTCGAATTTTCTAGAATCTTTACAATTCCATCAAAAATATGCCTTTAAATTCAGTTCAAAAGTGCTAATGTTGAGTTTTTCCCGTTTTTCAAACGTGTACTTGTTTAATATTCAAACCATATTGGTGAGTTACTTAATAATTAGAAGTCAGGTTAATATTCAAACTATTTAATTAATAATTGTAGAGATGTCCGGAAGAAGAGATAAATAAATTATCGAAAGCTTGACAGAATCAAAAAAGGGTTTTTCTCCTTTCCAAAGCCTACAAATTTAAACAGACTGCATTCCTAATATCCCTAGTGTGGAATATTATATATATATATATATATATATATATATATATATATATATATATATATATATATATATATATATATATATGGTTTGATTATTCCGGGTTTGAATTCACATTTCACCAAAATCTCAATAGGCATTTTTAAGTGTGGCTAGTCACGTTACTTACTTAAAACTGTTCCTATCCCAAGAACAAACCAAACGAATTTAATACTTCACTATCGACTGTTTTGCGAATGCGCACTAGAAAACGGAGAATATGCGAAAATTTTCGCAAATAAAAAAATTTCAAAAGAGTATTAATTATGTTGAAATAGAGGATCCGTCCTGTAGACTACTGGTTACTAAGGTTAAAAATGCTCTATTGTTTAACTTTTGCTAATATAATATGCGAACATGCAGATATTTTAATTTCAATTAAAAATAAGGTTAATAACTGTAAATTCATTTGACTATTCAACAACAATACTACAAATCCGTGTATACAAGGTGGTTTAATGTCGAAAACTTAATCATTTATAGAACTGCCTATAACTCAGACGTGGAGTTATTACTAAATAATTGTAATTTAAGTAAACTTCAGACCATTTAAGAAAATATATTTTACCCCTAAATTAATTTCGTAAAAAGAATTTGCCATATATTTTCGGGTTTTATTTATATTTCAAATTGATATTGATAAGTATACCTGCAACTATAGCATTTTCTATATCTCCATGCTCCAATGCTTTGAATGCATTTGTAAGAGCATAAAATCCTGAAGAACATGCAGTATCAAGAGTAAAACTTGGCCCTTTAAAATCAAAACAGTACGATGTTCTATTTGCTATCTGCCCCAAGGTCACACCTATCATTGTATATCCATTCGTTTTCTCTAGTTCCTTATATGATCCACTACAATCCAAATCCCCAATCCCAACGTACACACCTGAAAAAGATAATATATCATTATATTATGTCTTTAACTAAAATAATTTAAATTTTTTGTGCCAAGAATTCTGAATGTTAGAAGAAAAGCAAAAAGAACTTTCACTCTCTTAAGACAAGTAAGACATAGTTGATCTTGTTCAGCACCATCATGTTATTTCATCAGGTTGTGAATTGTTGACACATGAAAATTACATTATTGAAGTCAAAATTCACAAGTGTGGAAACTGCAATATAACATGTTATCTGCGAGTATGTGATCAAAAGTGTCCAGCCTCCCCTAGACATGACGCTCGCAGCACCATTTTGGCTTTGCCACCTTAAAATGTCATCTTTCTTTCATATATTTTTTCTGTTTTCCAAGAATCGAAAAAAATTTAAGTGCATGACAAAATATATATATATATATATATATATATATATATATATATATATATATATATATATATATATATATATATATAAAGTTTATTCTCTAAAGAGATAAAGCCGAAGTTAGGCGCTATATTGCGGGAGTCTGCTCCTTCATTTGCAAATGAAAACGTGGGTTGCGAACTTCAAACAATGTCGTACGAAGACTTAAGATGTTAAGCATTCTAGAAGACTAATTAATTAGATCAGTGTTTGGCTCTCTACGAATCCAACTTAATATTTTTTTACAGCAGGTCTTTGCTGGATCCACTACCAAACAGTCGAAATTAAACACCAAAGAGAACAGTAAAGAAACAAGGAAAAAACAACACCGAAAGACACTATTTTTTGATTAGCTGAAGCCATCTTGTTCGTAGATCTAAAAAAGAGCGAGATAATTAGCGCTGAATATTACGCTATCCTTCAGGATCAGCTAATATACAAAATCAAAGAGAAAAGTCCAAATCTGGAAAAGAAGAAAGTTCTCTTTCATTAAGACAATGCTCGCAGCCCCACCGCTGCCATGGTAATGGCCAAAATTCAGTTTAAAGTTGTGCCACATGCATCCTTACCATACTTGACACTCTCGAACCTCTTCAACAAACCTCAAAAAAATTCTTATTGAGAAAAAGTATGAGTCCCACTCAACTACTATACAATAGAATTTTGTAATCAATCTTAACAAGTTATATTATTTCTAATCTTTTTTAAAATTTCAAATATTTACCTACCGGTTTTCGTTCCTCTTAGTTCTTTAGGATTGTAGCCAGAATCAACTATAGCCTCAAATACTGTTTCAAACATAATTCTATGTCTAGCATCCATACAATCTGCTTGACGTGGATTTATACCGAAATAACCAGCATCAAAATATTCTATGTTATTTATTTTGCCAGCTCTTTTAGGAGTATTAAATATCCCTAAAACATATTTGTATAAAATTTAAGTTTTTCCTAAATATACGCCTTTTAACATCCAAAAATCTGAAAAATGATCTTACACTTTATTGTGAAGCGACGTATTCGCTCATTGAAAAGTCATGGTAGGGGAAGGGCAAAAACGGTACTAGCGTGATCTATGGATAGTTCAAGTACTTCGGTGCGATATTTTATTCTTTTAACGTATCAAATACACGTGTCAATTTTATTTTTATTTTAAATAATTAAAATAATATAATGAGCACCTCGAGTTGCTGTACTGTGAAATGTAAAAATACTAGAGAAAAACATAGTTTAAATTTTATAAATTTCCGGTAGCAAAATGAAAAGTAAATAAATAAAAATAAATGAATAAGGTTAAGAATGCTAGTGTATCACATGTTAGAAGTTTCGACTGTTGAATTTTAAGTAATAAAATACATAGTTCAACAGTTCCCTTTGTTTTAATGGCCATCCAGGGTAAGTATACAGCAACATATAATTTTTATTCCAGGTTATTATTTAAGGGTAGAATTTTTTTTATTTTGACATTACTTAAACAAATTTTCACAAAGTTTTAATTATTTCTTTATTGATTATACTTACTTTTTTTTAGCTAAAGTAACAAAAATATATAATAATAATAATAAACTAATCTTTTCACTGGTTTTATAAACCCATAGACTTTTATTAAAATCAAAAAACATAATTTTTCAATACGAATTTCCAATATATCATGCTATCGATACACGCAAATATCGCCCTTTAGTTCATACATTAGTTGAGGCTGCTATCACGCACGAAGCCAATACGTGTAAATAAAAATTTTAACTTTATTTACTTTTAATTAAGAAGTCTTCGAGATTTTGACATTTTTTTAAATACTTACAAAATCATCATCATATTGATGTTGTTTTCTGTTACCCTTAAGGGTCTATAGCTACTAATATGATATCAAAATCTCATTTTTAGTGTATTTATTGGTTTACCTGGTTGAAATCGTTTGTTATCTTCCGTTATTAAATCAACTCCATTGAGAAGGGCATCCTTAAATTCATCAAAACTATCACATCCTGGATATCGTCCAGCAATACCGGTAATGACAATTTCATCATTTAGATCCATAACTAGGGAAAGGAAGACATGGAAACAATTATGGTCCTACTTGACTCTAAAGTACGATAATGAAACAGATGTTTAACTGAATTTATAGCTAGTAATTTTTGTCACAACAATATTCCTTAGACCAGTACTGTTGATATCTATATAAAATGGTCCACTGAAAAATTCTCAACGAATATGGCAAAATGCACGCGTTTGTTTTTGTTTTAAAGAAAAAGTTGCATTTAATGCTATTTTCAGTAACGACTTAATAAATAGCATTAAGAAACGTCAAAGCCATAAAGCCTGATTAAAAATAATACTTTCTTAGAATTCTCAAGCATGCTTCTTACTATTTACTTTTAAATCTTAACTATATTTTGAGAATATGCGAAATTCTAACTGTGTTAATATATCAACGTGAAGTATAAGTATTCTATATCCCTGATGGCAATAAAAAATAAATTTTTCATATGTGTACTTTTCTTAATAATTACCCTATTATTTTTGAGTACCTCACACACCGTGTGAGAAAGGACGCATTTTTATGCCCAATTCTTCGGCTAAAATCACATTACATTGAGTTTTTGAGAAAGTTTAGTTAAAGTTAGTTTTGTTCAAAACACAAATCTTAATGCAAATTCTTTGCTCAATCGCAGCAAAAACAAGTAGGGCTTGATGATTAATGTGTGTACCATCATGAAATTTCAAGTGATTGTCAGAAGTTGTACCAACTTCCCTATTTGTATTTGGGCAGTTGGGAATACAAATAGGGAAGGAAAACCAATCGGCTGAAATTCCTAGAAGAACAAGTCTCAGCTGGGCAGCTTTTGGCAAACTCGGAATCATTCTTAAATCCAGTAACACCCCCATAAGTCTGAAAAGAAAAGTCTACGAGTCGTGCATCCTGCCAGTTCTTACTTATGGTATGGAAACAACCTCCCTAACATATAAAGCCATTAATAAGCTTCGGGTTACACAACGAGCAATGGAAAGGGCTATGCTGGGAATTAGTTTACGAGATAGAGTTCCAAATGAAGAAATCAGAAGAAGAACGAAAATAACAGATGTGAGCAAACGAGTAGCGCAGCTGAAATGGAGATGGGCTAGACATATCGCAAGACATGACATAGACAGATGGACATACAAAGATAACAGCATGGCGGCCAAGAGAGAACAAGAGAAGTGTTGGCAGGCCCCAAAAGAGATGAATTGACGACATCCAGAAAATTGCCGGAAAAAACTGGATGGGGATCGCTACGGACCGACAGAAATGGAAAAATATGGAAAAGGCCTACATTCAGGAGTGGATGAGAACGGGCTGATATGAATGAATGAATGAATGTACCAACTTAAAAAAAATACACATGAGCTTCTACGTACGCATACGGTTGAAAGTCAAATATTTAGTTTATTTCCGAACAACAGGTATTAATAAATTTTAGAGCAATGTCACACAGTACGAGACCAGAATGACTAGATAATTGCCGAAGTATAGCAATAAACTGTTCTAAACTATTATTTCACCGGAAATCCCTACTTCATGTATTACTTGCAGTCGTCGTCTCCAAAAACTAACAAGCTTGATTATTTTTGAAATATATTTTGTCCAATTTGGAAAGGAAGGTTTAGATGTATAATTTGTGGATTAATCAGTAACATAAAATCAACAACTACTGTGCGCAGCTGAGGCGGGTCGCTAACAAACTGATAAAATATATCCCGTCTGTTTTCACTGTAATATTTGAGGTAAGAGTTTAAAACACTTACTGCAATAGTAAGTTAAAAAAATAAAATATTTAGAACGTTTGGCACATCTCATTTCTGCACAACATAACCGCAATCGTTTTTTAAATAACTAACTTTTTATCAAATGATGTTAAATGCTAAAAAAAATGTAGTTGGGACACCTTGTATAACGATCAAAGATAATACTGCTTTTTTTTGTTAATAGGCTGATATATTCACCTTCAGAACAACTTTGAAACTTAATTTAAACAATCCGTCAGTCTCCAAAGTTCTTAACTTTTTTAAACAAGTGTCTAATAAAATTTTGTGGTATGAAAAATGCTTTGTATGACAAGTTACATTTTCCATGGGGTTTCCAAAAACTAATAATGAAAAGGTAAAACATAAGTACAACAAATGCAAGAGCTGATCTCTTGAAAGAGTAACCTGTACTTGTGTAACTGGAGCAATGAAAACATCTCAAAGGCCGCTAAGGAATTAATTCTAAACCTCAAACCTCCACATATATTAGTAAAGAATATGACAAAGAAGATGAGATATATCTGAAATTATATATAGGTATTTTTGTTGTACTCTCGCAGAATGTGTATGAAACAAACAGTTTGCTTCCATTTCCTGTGTACATCTCTGGACATAGATACCAAGGCATGATCATATATTACTCTATTTTCGACACCAATAAACTGGTCTTCACGTTTTTCATACACAACACTACACATTAATGATATTTCATCAAACATCAACAAGCACAGAAATGTGTTATTGTTCAAGATTTTCCATTAGATAACCAGCAATGCCTTTATCTCATCAATGACCTTCTGAGTGGTGAGTGGGACAACTTTGCCATAAAAAGATAACCATTTCCATGTTTGTACAGAGCTAACGCTGAAAGATTTTCTTCTACTGGTCTTCACTCATTAGCAATTTTCTGGAATGGAGTCATTAGACGAAATTCTTATCTTTGATCTTCTTTTCAACAGCCCCTTCTTATCCACTCCTGGACATAATCTCTCCTACCCTCTTCATGACTCTTTTTGTTACGCCAGTTGATGCCAAATTCTGCTATGGCATTTTCCACCTAGAATTATTCTGACGAAAGACGTATCCTTCCCCGTTCCACTTTAAGTAAGCTATTCGCGTTATTGTATCATCTATTAGGTATTTCGGTTAACAGCGTCGATTTTACTAAGAGATGGCGTCACTAATACATTTGTTGGTATATACTAATGACATATGGCGTTTCGAAAGGTACACATACGACATTAAAATCCAATTTGTTATCAATTGTAATTACACAAAAAAGACACAGTGTTTCATAGGTTTGAAAATGTCCTCGGAAAAGACGTTTTGCGGAGAAACTTAATAAACTTGTTTTATTCAAAGAAAATATCTGCTGAAAGTTATCGATTGTTGGTTGAAGCTTATGGTGAGAACGTCTCAACCCAAAAAACTTATAAACGATAGGTTAAACGCTTCAAAAGGCGTGATTTTGATGTAAAAAACAAGGAGCGTTCAGGTAAGCCAAATTCTGACAACCGAAGCGCAAAAAATCATGGGTAGATCCAGGCCAACCTTCCAAATCACAACCAATATGCAATATACATGGAAAGGAGATTATGCTGTATATTTGAGAGATGATAAGGGAGCTGTGTATTACGAGCTGCTAAAACCTGGTGAAAAACAACTGATAAAATTGAACAGAGCATTGGAGGAAAAACATTTTTTAACATGACAACGCTCGGCCTCACATTGCAAAATGTGTAAAAAGTATTCGGATAACGTTATATGAGACGCCCTCACCCACCCACCCTATTCAACGGACTGAACCCCTTCAGACTACTATTTATTTCAATCAATACAGCATGGAATTTCAGAACAACGATTGCATTCTTACGAAAAAATGAAAATTTGGCTTGATGAACGGTTGGCCTCTAAAAACGAACAATTGCTTTGACGCGGAATCCATTCTTTGACAGGAAGATGGGAAAAAGTCATAGCTAACGATGGCCAATACTTTGATTGTTCAGGTAATTCCTTTTGTTTCGTTTTGGAAGCAAGTAACCAAATTTTAAGAAAAAATCGACATTGCTAACTGAAACACCTATTACTTTAGTTTCTTGTCTGATGGTTTCATATGTGATATGAACCCTGAATATCATTCTTTCTACGGCCCTTTCAATTGTTCTGATCTTATTGGCTAATCTTGTGGTAGGGATCGTGGTTTCTATTCCGTAAGTCAACATAGGAACATTACAGGTACTGAATACCCTCATCTTAAGATTAATTGAGATATTTGCGTTTTTAAATATATGAAATAATTTGCTCCTTAACCAGAACTCATCAAACTGGGAACATGCATCAAAATAAATTGAAAAAGAACTTCAACTTCGTAAGAGACTTTAATACAAGGTCGAGTCGTAAGAATAAATGGGACGAGATATCACTGAGAAACATACAGATACAGACGGTTCCAAAATAAAGGAAGAAAATGGAATAAGAGTGTATCGGAACCAGACACTACGAAAGCTTGGAAAACTCACCAAGTATTTTCCAAGTAGAAATCAAATGCGTTCCGAAACAAGAAAAAAAAATAATGTAGATAAGAGATCATCATGTGAGCAAACATAATCGCACCGAGTTCTGATGTAATTAGTTCCAAGATGGTCGGGGAATGCTTAGAAGAATTAAAAGAAATAAGCGAGAACAAAACGATTTCCTTTGTGTAGGCGCCGAGACACATCGGAGGAAAAAGAAATGAAATAGTAGACACACTCACAAGAAAGGGGGCGAAACACCATAACTGAGGCCTGAACCTTTTTGCAGGATTAGCAACAGCGAAATACTAGAAAAACTAAAAATATAGGAGAATAGGAGATCCAATTATTGGACAAATCTACAAACGAAGATATTTCTTAGGAACTATAAACAAAAAAAATCAAGGAATGTATTAGCTCAAGTAAAAACCAACTAAACAAGGAACTGCTACCCGAGAAGACACCTTCTCAAACTTGGAGTAGCAGAGAGAGAAGAATGCAGATTTTTCGAAGAAAAAGACAAAACCTCTATCCACATTCTTTTGTGAATGCACTATCTTACAAAACCCTATTAAACATATACACCAAATAACGAAAGAAGTTAATTCCTTTTTTAGACCTATAAGCAATTACAGAAGTGGTAACAAAACTTAATTTTATTATATAAATACACTGCCGTGTTCGAAATAGTACCATTTCACATTAAGGACACTTAGAATGGTTATTTTTATAACTTTAATAAGAAATTATCGATCTGAAATTGAATTTTTAGATATGACTTACTTTTTATTTTCTTACCTACGTTACTACGTTAGATAAACTAAATAACTAAAATTAATTACAAAGAACTTTCACCAAATAAATTACACTACACAAAATTTACCAATGGAAATTTAAAATAATTATATGCTGTTGGCTTTTATATGGACTGGCCAGTAATATCCATATATTTGCACTTATAATGAAAAGTTATTGTAAATTCATTTTTATGTACAGAGCTTGAAAAAATAAATTTTTTTAAAAAGTTGGTATTAATCAGTTCTTAAGAGAAATGTAATTTATAGGTATGCATCTTAAGATCATAATTATATATATATATATATATATATATATATATATATATATATATATATATATATATATATATATATATTAAGACTGCTGGTTACCGAAGTTTCCCCATTGGGATCTTTTTAGAGCCTTTTTTAGGTATACAGGATCCAGACTGACCATTTAAACTTATTAATAATTTTAATTTTTCTAACTGTGAAATATCAAAGCGAAATGTTTCTTCCGTTTTCTAAAATCTCAATTTTCAGTGAAAAACTTACCACGAAAATGTTTACATTTGCTCCACTGGCTGCCTAGTTATGATTTTAAAAAATAAGAAAGGATTAGAAATAGCATTACATACCTTAAATTTCAATAAATGGATCCAGAGAGAACGATTAATGTAATGTCCGTGATAACTTGAGACAATGGCGTCAAATCGAAGTTGCAGTATTGGTTTATTAAGACCCGATTTGACCTCAATTTTTTTATGTGAATTTGTAAAAAATGAAGTTATGAATATAGCACCAACGACATCAGAAAATATAACTTACCGGTTTCGAAATCTTAAATCACTTGCGCAATTCTTGTCGAAAAAGAATACAAAAAATGTTTAGAAGTAAAGAGATATTTTTTTTTCAATCATAACAAGGCAATTAGCGGAGAAAATAATGTGTTTCAAGGTTAACCACAACCAAACCATTCATCAAGTAAGGCTATTGGCCCACAGATAACAAAATACGCGACCTGCTCGACTTCTTTGTTACAAAAAAGTATCACCTAACTTCGTTCAGATAGATGAGAACTTTGATCTGGATTCAGATCACTCAGCGGTCATCTGAGTGAAATAATAGGGAAAACGTCAAAAATCATCTTCAAAATAAACTTGACATATTAATTCAAGGACTATTACTCAACTTGAAAACGAAGCTAAAACCTGTACTAAACTCATACAAACAGTAGCTTATAATACAAAAGAAATTAATCACATAACAAGGCGCTGAATTATCCAGTTGAAATCAGAAACCCGGTTTCGATTTCATTACAGAAAAAATCTTAAAGTAGTTGCCTAGAAAAGGTATAGTGATGCATATTTAGCTTTTTATTACGGCTTTCAAATTAAAGCGTGTTCCTAGATGCTGGACAGTGGCGAAAATGATCATGTTGATAAAGCCTAGGAAACAACCAAACGATGCCAAATCATATAGACCGATCTCCCTATTGTCAATAATCTAAAAACTCTTTGAGAAACTAATGCTTGTAAGGCTAGAACCTCTAACAGAAAATGGTAACTGACCAATGAAAATGGTTTATAAGAAAAATAAACCTGCTCTACAGTTTTCTTAGACATTGCATAGGCCTTTAATAAAGTATGGCACAAAAATCTAATATATGAACTATACAAAATGTTACCAAAACACTACGTAGACATCCTAATATCATATATATCTGACAGATTGTTTAGAATCAAACAAGAAAATTAATACTTTCAACTAAACTAATACTACCAGTATTAGAAGATATAGTGGCTGACAATACTGCTCGTCTTACAGAGATCAAGATCATAAAAAAGCTCTCATAGAAAACTGCAGACAGCAGGCAGTGAAAAAACAGATTGGACCAGGCGATGGAAAATTACCAAAAAAAAAGGCTAACAGAATCCCTTCCTCTAGAAATTAATGGAACACTAGTATCACATTCAATTAATGTCAAAAACCTTGGTATAACCATTAACGCCAAACTTAGGTAACATGTTGGAACAACTCTTGATACCAAGCTTAGGTGAAACCAGCAGATTAAGAAGAAAAGAACCGAACCGAGTCTAAAATATAAACAGTATAACTAGTTGTTGGGAAGAAACTCCAAACTATTTATTTTAAACAAAATATTGGTTTATAATCAAATTATGAAGTCGATGTGTCTTTATTAAGTTCAGCTATGAAGTTGTGCCAGTAATTTCAATAATAAATGAATTCGAAAGTTTTAAAAGAAAATGCAACGAAACAAAGTGTGTGCATAACACTGATCTTCATAATGATCTCCAACGATCAATGGTACAAGAATAGATTGAAAAGTGAATGCATAAAATCTTCAGCTGCTGGACAGAAGACAATAGGACCTGGCCATTAGAACTTGCTCAATGTGTGGTGCAAAGCAGAGTACAGTGCATGGGTGATGTATAGATATGTATGTGGGTATATATTAAGGTTAAATTTATATTAGATTATAATTATAATTATTTATATATATATATATATATATATATATATATATATATATATATATATATATATATATATATATACTGGAGTTTTTCCGGTTTTCAGTCCGTTCGTCAATAGAAAAATCTTCATGACGTTTCCCCAACATCTCACTGGCATTTTCAAGAGATGCTTCATCAACGGCTACTCCTCTATATACATATATATATATATATATATATATATATATATATATATATATATATATATATATATATATATATAGGGTGTTCTAGTAATGTATCAGGATACTTGGAGAGGTGATTCTACATAGTAAAATAAAGGTAAATCATATAACAATATGTCGAAACTCAATACTTCTCGGGTTACAGCCTGTCAAAGTTAATATTTTCTTCTTATTTTCACCATCTTGCGGTTCGCTTATCAAGTTGATGTTTGGCATAGTCTTGGATCGATTTAAGTTCATTAAGCTTAATCTTTCATCACCCGGTCCAATCTATTCTTTCGTTTCTTGCTGTCTAATTTTCTATGAGAGTTTTTTTGAAATTTATCTACCGTAAGAAGAGCAATATCATCAGCTACTGCATCTTCTAATATTGGTAGCATTTGTTCAGCTCAAAATGCTCTTTTTTTGTTTGATTCTAAACAATCTGTCAGATATATACGATATTATGATATCTACTTATGAGTTCTGTAACATTTTGTTTAGTTTATGTATTAGACCTTTGTACCATACTTCATCGAAAGCGTGCGCAACGTCTAACAAAGCAGACTTATTGACATTAGGGAGATCGGCTTATATGATTTGGCGTCGTTTAGTTGTTCTCCAGGCTTTAGCAACATGATCGCTTCCGCAACTTTCCAGCATTTAGGAACATATTTAAATTTAAAAACTGCAGTAAAAAGCTAAATAACCATCACTAAATCTTTTCTAGGCAACTGCTTTAAGATCTCACCTGTAACCAAATCGAAACCTAGTGCTTTCTTTTCGTTTTAGTCGATTCTTATTTCCTCAGATACTTGTCTTGGGGTCTATATTATTCATGATGTGGTTGACGTGCCCTTGAATAGATGTGAATATCAACTGTATATTTGGCAAACACCCCCTTGGCTATGTGAGTAATTTCTTTTGTATTATCGTAAGCTACGGTTTCTATAAAATTAGTAAAGTTTTCAGTTTCTTTTTCAAGTTGAGAAATAATCCTTAAATTAATATGCAAGTCAATTTTATTTTGAAGATCAATTTTGACGCTTTCCCAATCTGTGTTTTGTACGCAGAGTCATTTTTTATCCTTTCACTCAGTGTTAATATGACCACTGAGTGATCTGAATCCACACCAAAGTTCTCTTCTATCTCAAGAAAGTTAGTGATTCTTTTTTTCTAATAAAAAATCCAGCAGGTCACGTATTTTGTTATCTGTGGGCTAATAGGCTTACTTGATAAAGGGTAGTTGCACCCATTTTCACTAACAGCTTTTCATAACTCTCTGCCTTTGATTGTGATTAATCTTGAACTACAATATTTTATTTAACTCAGTGTTAATATGACCACTAAGTGATCTGAATTCAGATCAAACTTTTTTTCTACCTCAACGAAGTTAGGTGATACTTTTTTGTAATAAAGAAATCGAGCAGGTCACGTCATTATCTGTGGACCAATAGGTTTATTTGACGAATGGTAGTTGCAGCCAGTTTTGCTAATAGCTTTTCGTCTCTCTACCTTTGGCAATCGAAACCAGTATGCTATTTTTTCTGGCGGGTTTTAATAAACCGATACTGCAACTCGCATTTGACGCCATTGTTACAAGTTGTCACGGACATTGCATTAATAATTTTCAACGGGTCTAACTATTTGAACTTAAGATATCTAATGCAATATTTTTCATTCGAAATTTATTTTAAATAATAACTAGGCAGCCAGTGCAGTAAATGGAAACATTTTAGCCGTAAATTTTTACTGAGAATTGAAATTAAAAAAAAAAAGGAATACCTTTTCGTTCGATACTTCACAATAAAAATAACTAAAATTGGTAATATGTTTAAATGGTCAGCCCGTCCCGGATCAATGGAAAATGACATACATCTCTTCCGTACAAAAAAAAAGGCATCAAAAAGATCCTAATAATTATCAGGAAACTTCGGTAACCAACACACTTAGTCGCCTATACGGGACAATATTAAGAGATATAATAAAACGGGAACGAAAAGGAACGGATAATGTATTCTGCTTAAAACAAATTCTAGAAAAAAAGACGGCAGTGAACAAAGATCTGCAAAAGACAAACGACACCGTTTCAATCATATAGTGAAAATGCCATAAATCATAGTCTTATTAAAACCAACCTAGCAGCTGAATTATCTGTGACAAAAGGATTATGTCATCGATTTTGTATCTCATTTTTTAAGTTTACATAGCCAAAACAAAACTCTAACGATGTAGAAAAGGAAATATCTTGGTAAAAGCATACAACTGAATACCAACTGAACATAAACATTTCAATTTGCTGGCGATCAAGGACTTATAGCAAACAATCGAGAAGACAAGGGAGTACATGGTTAGAAAATCGGTGGCCAAATACCAAAAATGGGTGCTGAAAAAAAAACAAATATTTATGCATTGGAACTAATGACGAAAATATCTAAATTGACAACAATAATGAAATAGAAACATATGAAAAATAGAAATATTGGGAATAACATTTAATAAATGTACAAGAGATTAACGTAAAATAATACAACTAGAAACAATATCATATCTTAATGGTACTCTCTGGAATAAGAACATTATAAAGAACAGGAAACAATAACTAAGCGCGTATTGTCATACATGTGCGAGACTTGGAGATTAACTTAAAGAAATAGGAGAAAGAAGTCACAAAAATGGATGTATCAAGAATATTCGGGGTTTAGCAGATGGGGAAAATAAGAAATGAAGATCAAACAGCACATTGGAATACAAGGCTTAATAATGGACGACTAACTACGAAAACAGATCATATGGTATAGCCACTACCGAAACAAGTATTAGAGTGGAAACCTTCAGGCAGGCATGAACTTTAACATAGGAATAGCAAAAAACAGCTGTTGTTTTAACTGTTTAGCTTTACTGCTAAATAGTGAATAATCTATATGCGATAGGATTGCTAAAATTTTTTCTCCTTAAAATTTCATAAAAATACGTGAAACTTTAGAAGCTTTTGCGATAAAGGGCAAAATTATTTATATAAATTTTGCCGCCACTAAATCGACAGAAGTGTGTATTTTTTAACTACGAGTTTATATGGCCGCTGCGACTAAAGCAATTTAGTCAGATTATTTTTTCCCATCCCTCGCTTATACTCTGCCCGGGAATCCATCAGGAAGGTTTACATGTGAACTAAGTTTGAGTGACCGTTTTCTAAGAAAAAACCAGAAGGATTCTCATTTAGGAGAGCACGGATACTTCTATCATCGAACCAGGATTGTTGGTCACGTGTGTGATCTATTATAACAAAATAGTTACTTATCCCTATATGTGATTTGACATTTACATATTTCAAACCGATTCCCTTACTTGAACTGCTGGATACAGAATTAACCGTCTGCCATAGGTATATCTATTCGTTTTCACTGCTCAAAAAACAATTTATCGGGTAGAAATCGCCTCGCTCTCCGTAGAGCACACAGTCACGCACAAACTACCCCGCACCCCTACACCATACATTCAACCGGATCTCCCCCTTCGTCTCCAAACGATCAAACTAGGTTTTTTCTTGTTTTTTGCATGAGCACACCTGCTCCGTGCTGACAGTTTAACGACCAAAACGGAAGTTAAAAGTGTGGTTATCCTTTCCATCACCCAAAAGAAGTTATTTTTTTTTAAACTATTTATAGTTGAGGCTTTTACTCGGTAGAAATCCATTACAAACTAGTAATGATAGAGAAAATTATTCTATTTGTCTAACTTCTACAATATTCTAATTTAAACCTTATAATTTACAAAGGTGAAGCGTTTCGCTAGAAAATGTGTCCTCGTCAGACTTACTTATGCAAAGTGGCAATAAATAATTGATATACAAAAAATGGCCGATTTTAAGGTTTTTTTTGTATTTTTGAAATAACAGATTAACGAATGATGATGATCACATAAAAGCTCAAATTATAGGTTTTTAAAATTTCTACAACTTTTATTTCAATTATTTTTTTTTCCAAAATGCGTTGCTTGGCTTGTAGTATCAAAAAACCTGTCTTAGCCAACTTTGACCCCCCTGGCCCCAACCTATTTTTTTCTGTCACATTTTGTGTAGGTTTTGATCTTACATTGCCCCCAACATCCATGGATGTGTCTCATCCATGTCGGAATTTACCTCAAAAACAACACTAATTTTTATCTATATCTTGGCTATATGTTTTATTTTTTTTAGACTACTCATTAACTTATTAGTTATATGTGTAGAACATTTTTTACAGATCCACCCGATGGTATGGCGTCAACTTTGAAAACAAAATCAATTTTAAATTTTGTAAATGATACATCCTGTATGTTCTGTAATAGAATGAAAGCGCTTTTATTCCTAAATTAGAAAATGTATAATAAATTAGTGTTCGGACTACCCATTATTGAAAAATTTAAGTATGAATTATTAATAAATTGATATAAAAAACGAGCTCGCCTATAAAACAAAAGCTTTGTTTAAATTTTCTTATTAACATAATAGTTAGTATAATAATTATTCAAAAGTCTGGACTTACAGTATAAGATTATGAAACAATAATTTGCAAGAATGATCCAGTATAAAAAGGCCTGCTTGGAAGGGGTAATTTAGGCCAGTCAGCTCTATAATTATTGATGGTCATCTTAATGAGAATCATGTGGAGATTGGTGACATTTTCTGTGAATATGACTACTATTGCTCAAAAAACCTTAAATCGTTACACGTTTACACACCGTTACTGTTCCTGGCTTTCATCAATAAACTATATATCATATGAGAAATCTCAATTAGTCCTATTTGCTGATAATACTTGTGTGATAGTGGGAGCTCTCAGCCTTGAGGAATGACAAATTGTGGCAATGAGGATAATTTGATTTAAACAAAAAATTAAACACCACAGTCTCTTAACAAAAACAAAGTAATTCGTTGTTGTGATGACATTATGGATAACATTATTGATATAAACAATTTAAAAATATTTGATCTGAAACGAGAGTTGAAAAAACGAGGCCTTACCCCAACATGGTAAAAAACTTAAGTGATAAGCCGCGTTAAGTAAATTTAAGTGTTTCATTAAATATAAATGTTGTAAACAGTGACCTGATCGCAGTTAATATATCCAAACAAAGAGTAACTAAGCGTAAAAGTCGTTTTAACACCAAATTTTTCGCTTTTAAATAAAATCAGTTGTTTGGAGAACCATATAAAATTTTTGAATGTGACTAAGTATCGCAAATTACTGGTAAAATCAAATACTAAGCAATGCACTTTGCCGTGAAAAGTCTATTGACGACATGTCGGCTCAAGCAGATGCATGCAAAAGTTTACGCATGTCAAGAAAACAAATCCACAGCCTATTGGTTTCCATTGAAAATAAACATCCGAAGCGAACCGTTACATACGAAGCAAGAGGTATACGTCTGAAACTGGAATGTTTTGAAACGGCTTTCATGACTGTTTTTTTTTGGGGATTTTTATTGTATCGGATAAAATCTACAAACAAAAAACTTCAAAGCGTTGAAACTGTCATAAAACTGTATGATGCACTAATACATTTTGTTGGCGAAACACGGGAAAAATTTGACTATTTCGAAAAAAAAGCCAAGGAACTGTCCTTTGTAGAGGAATACGAAAAAGATTTTAAACGAAAGAAGAATCGAAAGGTACTTCCTAGTGAGACTAATACAGGTGAAGAGACGCAGCAAAAAGATGGTCGAGAAAACTTCAGAATCACTACTTTTTGGTGATAATAGTTCGGTAGGGTAACTCCAAAAGCGACAAGATAAGTATAAAAACTTCTAGACAAATTTCATTTTAATACTAAATTAACTGAATGAAGCACGTCAAAAGTGAAATAAAAAGCAAAAGTCTTAAAAATGAGTTACCCTGATAACCTAGAAGACGACTTTTTAGACGAATTTCTTCATTTTCGTGCTCACTACATTACAAACAATAAATAACGGAAGAGTGCTTACTTTATTGAAACGGCTACGAGCTGATGTTCTACAAGCAGTGTACCTAAATATAGATATTTCTTGCCCGTCTAAAACATCTCAATTAACGTTAGCATGTTAGTACAGTAATCAACTCAAAGACAACCTTTTTGCATAATATAATATAATAATACGTAAAAATAAAACTAAACTCTAAACTAAAAATAAAACATAAACAGAATGCAATGGTTACTTAAGATTTTCCAGAATTTAAGGGGCGGCTGATACTAGACGGCCTAGGACGGTCAAGACTGCTAGTCCGACTATGTTTGCTAGAAATACATTATGTGGTGGTGTTTTGAATGTAAAAGACCTTATTCAATGTGCTCAATCCCTAAATCATACAAATATAACTTTTATTGGTGCTCCTTACTCTAATGGTCCTATGTAAACTATAGTAATTTAACTGATGTACCTAAATCTCTAAAGCCAATTACTGATAAACTTGTTTATCCATATCACAATGCATAAACAATAACGATGTAGGTGTTAAAAGTATATTAGACAAATCTTTTGGTAGTATGCATAATAATCTTATGGATGGATGATATATTTTTGAAACTCATGTACACTGTGAATATTATCGGACAAGAGGCTAAGTAATAGTTTAAATAGTGAAATAACATTCAATAAATTTTTTCGAGCCTCCTAAAGTACTCCATAATTCTATAACTTTTTGCCGTCAAAATGTTCAACGCTTAACTAATAAAATTTTAAGATTGGTTACAGCGCTCGAAAGATTGAAATGTGATTTTCTACTGACATACTGAATATTGGCTTAACAGTGAGCAGTTGCAACAAGTTAAGCGTAGAACTTATTATTTTAGTATCATCTTTTAGTCGAAAAACTTTAATACACGGGGGTGCTGCTATTTTTAGAAATGATCTTTTTGACGGATCTCCCGTTAGTTGTGATGTAAGCCAATTTTGTGTTCAGAGAGTTTTTGAATGTTGTTGTGGTAAGGTTATTTTAAACAATTTGTAACAGTAGTATATAGACTTCCCCTTGGTAACTTTATTTCCTTTTTGGAGTTGTTGAATGGTACATTATCTTACTTGAAAGAACCCAATAACAATTATATAATCGGCGGAGATTTCAATGTAAATTTTTTAAACTCTGGTTTTATTTGTCTCTTTTACTTGACCTTATGGATACCTATAATTTAAACTTTCAAATTGAATGACCCACTAGAGTAAGTTCAATATGTCAGTCAACAGTATAGATAAAAAAATAATTATAAAATATTCAGTGTTAACAATAAGTCAAAGGCAATGCAGCAATGTATAAAAAGTATTCAAAAAAAAATTTATGTGAGATGATATTAAAATTGTTGTTGATAGTAATATATTGTCCAATGATGAATTAGCGACTAGATATAATAATCAATTTGTATGAACCAATAACATGGTGCCTTTGGATTTTTATTTACTAGAGAACAGTGTACCATTTTCTTATAAATCCTTTTTCCTATCCTGTTTATAGAAGCGACGTTTTGAATATGACAGAATTAAACCCTTATAGTCTCGATGGAATATCTAATAATATCTTAAAAAATGCAAATCTTACATAGCTGATATATTGATCTATTGGTTAAACTTTTCAACAGAAAGTGAGTTTTTTCCCGGCTCTTTGAAACTAGCACTTATTGTTCCTATATGCAAAAAGGGCGATATAAATAATTTTGAAAACTATCGTGGAATGACTCTCTTAACTAGCATTTCTGAAATATTTGAACCAATAATTAAGGTGGAACTTATATCATTTTTTAAGAAGCACAAGTTAATGTTTCGGTTACAACATCGATTTACATGCAATAAAAGCATGGAAACTATACTACGGGATTTTCAATGCATAACTGTTAAGTCGCTTGATAAACTATCAGTGTTTGGAATGTTTACTAATTTTTCTCGAGCATTTGGCATTTTAGACCACGACCTTTTACTTGGTAAGCTTTTGCGTTATGGTGTAAAAGGCAAGCCATACAATTATATCAGGTCATATTTACAGGACAGACAACAGTCTGTAATTGTGTCACAGTTAAAATTTTAATTTAAGCTCGCTTTAGCTAATTCAGTTAACTTTACCTAATTTTTGCAAATACTCACGTTATAGGCATCATAATATCATTTTCCTTAAATATCTCTCATTAATTCTTTTAAATAAAAGCATTCCATTCATTACATTTTTGGACTTACCGAAAAGGTACTTCCTTTGGAGACTATTATATATGATTTTATTTAATGGTAGCAAAATAAATATTACATGCATGGAATAATTTTTTTCCTGACTTTATTCTACAATAAAATGATGTCTATTTTGTTCTATTCGTATCTACAGTAGTTTTCGGGAGTTGTGCTGATCAACTTGTCTTTTCGGGTTAATAAAGTTACGATGGTAGTTCGATTTGTACACAATATTGGACTATGTACAATGGCAGTTTTTTTCTGAACAATTCTTTTACTTGGGAAAGAAAGAGATTTTCCTCGGCTCATTTTAGCCTTGACAAAGCCGTAGTGTGAATGCAACGTGAGTCCTACATTTATACTCCACTAGTTGGAATTTTTCGGCTAAGTTACAATTTGTTGGTTCATTTTTTGGTTCCGTTAGTTTATTATCTTACCTTGTGTTATCGCTATAATAGGTGTCATTGAAGGATTTATTTCACAAGGTGTGTTAAGACAATTATCAAGGCTTGAGGGTCCTTAAAAACCATATATAGGCTCTCCTTTCGACCAGAACTCTTAAGCTTATCGACCAACTGTGAACTTTAAGGGTACTTCTTCTTTTACGGATTTTCTTTCTTCTTTCACAGAGTTCTTCTTCTTCTACGGTTCTTATTTTACGGATTTTTTTCCTTTAAGGTTTTCCTGTTACGGATTCCTTCGTTTACGAAGTTCCTCTTCTATGTTCATTTATGCAGTTCATATATGCAGTTCTTTTAGAGATATTTCCTTCTATCACGAAGCTACTGTCTGGAGTTACGTCTGCTCGGGTACCTGGAAGAACTGCTTCAGTGGACAACAAGATAAGCATACTGAAGAATTGTTATTACTTTATTTTGTTATGCTTCAGGCATTGACCACCAATCGACGTTCTCCATCCGCAGAGTAATAGTTAGGGGTTATATTGTATACCACTGTTATCGTAATTTATTACTATTATTTTATTACTTTAGCTCGCAGGTATAACCTTTAGTTAGCGCATAGTTTTCAATAGTATATTTATTTCCTTTGTTTTTATGTCCAAAGTTTCGGCTTCTCACCTGTTCGTGTATTTGTAACTCATGGTATCCGTCATCAAACGTTGAATGTTTATTTAATTATTTTATTTTTTTTTCTTTGGAGTGGATACTGCAGAAAAGGTACCGCTTCAACCAATGCCAGCTTAGAGTTCAGCTAGTTTCGAATTACCAGCGCCCTAATTGAACGAACCTGCTCTCTCTGAGCAGTCGGTGATTTGCTCACTGAACTCAACTGCTGTTTCTGCAGGGTCACTTTTAGTTAATTCATCCTGATTCCTTTTCTTTACCATCTGCTTTCAATCAGAGGAAGCGTGTAGCAATTGTTAATGCGTATCAAAGTAAATTAAGAACTATAGATAAAGAAGTGTCGCAAAGCTCAATTTTGAGATTTTTTTTATTTTTAATATTTGCCAACGATCTCATTAATTACATCAAAAATGCAGCGAATAATAATATTTTGAATATTGCCTTACTGAAAGGAACTTCTGAATATACTGAATTTAAATTAAAATAAAATTACCAACATAAATTTTTCTCCGAGGTTAAATAATCTTGATTTTAAATTATTTGAGGCATCTATTTAAAATTGACAGATTGTACCAAGTTGTTGAGCATAACTTTCTTTTGATAATGAACTTAAATGGTTTCTTCACATTGAAAATATTTGCTCCAAGTTGAGCAGTTGTTGTTATGCATTGAATTTTATGTATTTTTGACTCTATATTTTGCTAACATTCATTCACGAATTAGATATGATTTTAAATTGGGGAACGAGTGTTGGTGTCAATAGGGTTTTTATTTTACAAAAAAGAACAATACACATTATTGCGTGTTTAGGAAACAGGAAAACATGAGGAATGTTTTTCAAAAGCTAAAAATTTTGATAGTATATATATTTACGAGATTTGTGTTTTTGTTTACCGTAACAGAGATTTTTTTCATAGTGTTAGATCAGCACAAGTTGATAATACAAGACTAAAGACTCTCCTCCGAATATCAAAAATATATTTATTTTACAGATTGTAAATTTTTACTTGGCCAACTAATGATATTAAGGGTGCTGATAATATTACTATATTTGAAAAGCGACTAAAAAAATATTTGTTGGAAAAGAACTGTTATAATATGCAGGAGTTTTGATTACTTTGTTAGTTTATATGTTTTGTAGTTATGTAAGTATATACCGTTCTTTATTTGTAGTTTTAATTTTATGTTTTTGACCTTTTCTTCAATTATTGTCATGCAAGTTTTTAAATCGAGGAAATAAATGATTTGATTAATTTGATTGAGACATGGTGCAGAAAAAACCGGCTAGCGATAAATGCATCCGAGACCGCTTACATCATTTTTCATAAAAAGAAAAAATGTATGAGCTTGATCTAAATCTTAATGGTCACAAAATCTCCAAATTAACTTCAATAAGATTCGTGGGTTATTTTTTGGATGACAAACTGTGTTGGTTAAGCTGCATACAACGTTGTCTGAAGCTAAACTCGACATATTTTGCTATATGAAATCTCAAAGCTATTTTCGATAAAAAAAAATAACTTATCAACGCGCTTGCATCTTTCCCTCTAATACCAATAAATATAATACGAGGTACAAGCTAATATTCTAATAAACGCGCATCGACCTTCAGCCTTCAAGACAGGGCTTAATGCTTATGTAGTACTATAATTAACAAGTTCCCTGAGAATCTCAAGAAGCTACTGATAAAGCAGTTTAAGAAAAAATTGGTCACCTTTCGTTAAATAATTTTAGAGATATAGGGTACAAAAAGTCCACAAATACCTACTAAAAATCAAAATTAACTGTCAAAAAAATAGATAAAAACTAAGAAAAACATGGTTATATCATTTCTTTTACTTATTGAATATTATTTAACAAAATAATTTTCGTCAAATTCGAACATCTCAACCAACCAACGGAAATTTTTTTAACAAAAATATCCTTTACGAAAATAGTAATGTAGGTAAATACGAGTACAACAGGAAATCAAATATTAAATACGAAAACGTCAATTTTATTTAAATTAGGATTCCAAATTTTTAAAAACTATAGATTCATTTATACAAAGGGAAAATAACAATACATTCAACTTGACGAAATACGCTTTTCAAAGCAAAAATTTTATACCTAAATTTGCATCATATACAGCCGAAGTTGATAGGTTAATTATTACCAAAAGAGGTTAATCATACCCAAAATGATAACGTAAATTTTACGTGAAACAGTGCGTCAAGTTCATCAAGTGTCTAAGTGTGTCTAAATTATGTACATATTAAGAAACTATTTTTGGTTGCTTTAAAAATTTACAGTACAACAACAGTACTCAATAATCCAGTCTATAGAGAGTTTTCGTTTTGTAAATAAGAGCTGATCCCAAGGTATGCAGACTAGGGATGTTGATTGTATTCACATAAAAACATAATTTTGCCGCGAAACGGTAGTTTTTTTTTTATTTTTAAGGAATTTAAATTTTATTCAATAATCAAAATGCAATTAAATCACTCTTAAGTCACGTGATAATGAACACCAATCGAAGTGCATAACGTCACTTGCTGCAAACATCATCTGTTAAAGGCAACGCTGTTAGGTTAACATTATTTTATAGTGATTTCCGTGCAATTTCTTCGAAATTTGTTTTCCCATGATGAAAAGTGGATTTATTAAGGAAATTTATTACAAAAAAACTTTGCACCTCCTCGTCAGTAAACAGACACCTGTGTGAAGTCAGCGATGTTTTTCAGAAACGTTTCTAAGAGCGACAAATTTAGAAGAGAACTTGTCTCCTCTCGTCTGAACAACAAATTAGATAATAAAAATTGGAAGATTAAGTGGTTAATTCCGTGGTATTCTGAAATATTTCACTATGATGTTGTACCTAGTGAAAAAATTTAAAACCGTGAAGCGTAAGTTATAGACAAATAGTTCCAACTAAAAGCCCGTACAAGTTAAGATATAAAATGTGACAGCAACGGACAGGGGCTTAATAAAGAAATGTGCAATTTTTACAAGAAAAGCTTCGAATCTAGGAAATATTTTTCGAAAACTACCATTATATTGAAGAAAATAGAACACGCTATAAGAGCTCTTAACATCCTGTACGAGTTAAGATATAGAATTAAGAGTCCCAACAATGGATAACTATTTTTGCAGGGATTGTTTGAAAAGAACCATAGAGAATATATTCATATGATTTTTAAGGGTGCATTAAGACAGTAATTTGTGCTAATTTATCTGTCCTAAACAATTAGTTCAAATGTTCGCCTGTATGCAGAATAGAAGTAATAAAATTTTCTGGAAAAATAAGCCCTTAGGTGTTAAAATTGACTGAACAATTAATTCAAACCAAAGAGGATTTAAAGAATTTTTTTTATCGATAAGTATTATTATAGATTATTTACATATTGAAAATAACATTATATTCAAAAATTCGTACTTTTTTTTATTGCCCAGGTATTTTATTCACCAGTTGATATATCGATTAGTAAGTTATCCTGGTTTAAATAATGCAATTAGAAAAGAACGGCATTTATTGGTATGGGTACCAAGAAGTTAAAGAACTATAGGTATTTATCAATACTTTTCCAAACAGAAATAAAAATATTTGCACTTGATTGACTGACTAAACAACGGGTACTAAATGTGACGATTTATTAATTCTACGGGAAAATTCGTAGCTTCCTGTTTTCTATCACTAATCTTATTAATATAAACCTTATTTTCATCCACTCCAATCGGATTTTTTTTAAATCACATGCGTTTTTATTGAAAACTGTTTCATCGGATTGAATAATCAATATTTCAATTTTGAAATGAAATTGAAAATACACTGTAAATTACTTCAGTTAAGTGCCCAATTATTTCGAAGGTAAAAAATCAAGCAGGGCAATCGATTTGCCAGAAATGAATGGCATTTGCCAGGAAAAATTTACTCGGCCAATAATTTTCCTAGGAATGCTATCATGCCAGTCATTTGTCAGAAATTGATATCTAGTACTCAGTCGATTATTCCCCCAATTTACTCCTAATCACCGACTGGATGCCTATTTTTCGTTATATTTTATTTAATACAAGGGGTCAAATGTTTTGTCTTATTTTTAAAATGTGTGTACCCTGTAACAAGAAGCCATGAACAAGAAGCTATGGGTAAAAAAACGTGAGTTATGGATCAATCTAAAATGTATAGGTACGATAAGTAGCTGTATAGTATACGAAATTTTGCACGTAAAGCTATATTATGTCCTACAGGTGGTAGCAAATGCAACTGAGTTAATAATCACAAGAGTTCAATATGAAGATTAAGCTACTCGTTCGTGTTCTGGACATAATCGGTCAACATTATTAAGGAAAGAAAAATTACCAAATACTTAAAAGTTTTGATTAACAATATCAACAATGAAGGTGTAAAAAGTCGTACAAACTTGAGGTTTTGTTCGATGTCGCTGTCGATACCAAATGACTTATTCTTAGTGTTATGATAAATAGTTAAAAACTCTTTTACTATGAAATTAGTACGAGATATTTAAAATTATATTTATTTTTTAACGATTCATCAACTGTGTGTCAAGCATTTAAAGGAAAGGACCTATGGCAGAAAAAGAAAAATACATTAGATATTTAATGCATCCTGGCTGGAAAATGAGGAATTTAAAGATTTTTCAAAAAAGATAATAAAAGAATTAAGATGGCCATGTTGAGGATGCATATTGCAAGGAATATAGAGTAGATGGGAACGAATTCGGCGTGTATAAATCCACAACCAGTAAAGTTGTACTAGAATTTGTATATGTTGTTAATATAAATTTAGCTACAACATTTAATCTAATTTTCAAGTGCAAACCATTGCATTAAATAGCCAGACCGATGGCCACATATAGCAGTGTTATTCACATCAAATTTCTACAAGAAAATTTATAGAGACTCGAAGCTTTCCTTATGAACATTGCATATTTCTGTAGTGACCTACCATCAGTCGCTGGCCGTTTCTACTCTGTATATCAACTTATCAGGATTATTGAGAGTTCTTATTTATGGTGGGTTATTTTTTTCGATATAGAAGTAGTTTTAAAAAAATATTTCCAAGTTGCAGACTCGAAGCTTGCATTTTGAAAATTCTATATTATTTCTTAATTAACTCACTGTCTGTTACTCGCGTATTTTATATCTTAACTCGTACAGGCTTTTCGCAAGAACTAGTTGTCTTCGAGGTTTTAAATTTTCCATTGGATACATCATAATGAAAATTTTAGAATACCGTGAAATTAAGCACTTAATCTTCGAAATTTTATTGTCTAATTTGTTGTTCAGACGGTATGCGCAATTGACAAGTTCCCTTCTAAAAATTCGTAGCAGGTAGAGACGTTTCTTAAAACATCGCTAACTTCACATGGACAGCATGTGACGTCACAGCAGTTTTGTGCTTTTTGGAGCAAAATTTGGAACGGAATTTAAAATATTTGATTTTTAAAGTATAAGTTCAATTAAAAAAATAATATTAAATATTTTGGGCTACATTAGGTACTTATGCATGGTTTTAAACACAGCAGTCAGCAGAACTTATATAGATTTTTGTAAGACGGCCAATAGAGGCCGCTCTAAGTTCGTGAAAACGAGTTTTTCACTCCTACAAGCTAATATAAGTTTACCAGGCAAAAAATTTGTATTACAAAATTTAAAGGCCTTTAATATAAGCCATCACAAGATCGATTTAATCCATTAGTTATTACAAAAAAGCTGAAAAACAGGTAAAAATGGCCGTATTTATTGCAAAAATAACTTTAAAATGATTTTATATATAAGTTGATCGGTTGGTTTGTTGCCGAAATATCTTAATTTGTTTATAAAAACATTTTGTTAGTGAATGGAGTTTCTATATTTGTTAATAATATTTCAGAGTTCATTCAAAGTGAAATCTACTCTTGAGGACTTCTACTTTCCAGTGATAATTAAAATAAATCAAAATATTAATGAATAATCTCTCATTTTTGCTTTTAAAAATATAGTTATAAACAACTATAACTAGAGCGCTACACGTTAATAGTACAGGTTCTCAATTTGGATACATGAAAAACTGGTTTCGTTGCGCAGATTTTCCAAAATGAGAATTAGCTCCCTACAACCAATAGGAGCTCAGTTAGAATTTTTTTTAACCACTGTTCCTTGTTATTAAAACTCATTAATGAATTCGAAGCGGACGCGACAGCCAGCGAAGGTAGGATGGTAAGGGTAACTGCGGGACAGTCGCCTTGCCAAAACGAGTCACAAACTGTGCAATCTGTAGAGATTTGTTCATATTGCAAATAAGGACTGGTTTAAAGTTATACAGTGTTGTAGTTTAGGGCTAGTAGAACTTATAAACATCTCTTCTTCTTCTTGCGGTGCCTATTCGTTCCGAATGTTGGCGACTAGCATGGCTATTCTTACTTTGTTGGCAGCTGCGCGGAACAGTCCAGTCGTGCTCATGTTGAACCATTTTCTTAAGTTTTGGAGCCAAGAGATTCGTCTTCGTCCTGGCCCCCTCTTGCCGTACACCTTCCCTTGCAGAATTAATTGGAGGAGGTTATATCGCTGTTCATTTCTCATAATATGTCCTAAGTATTCCAATTTGCGTTTTTTAATTGTTTTGATCACTTCGCACTCCTTTCCCATTCTGCGCAGGACTTCATTATTTGTGACTCGGTCGACCCAGGAGATTCTTAAGATGCGCCTATAGCACCACATCTCGAACGCTTCAAGTTTTTTAATGGACGCTTCAGAGAGCGTCTAAGCCTCTGTTCCGTAGAGCAGAACTGGAAAAACATAGCACTGTAGTATGAAGACCTTGGTTTTCAGCGGCAGATCACGGCCCCTGAAGACGGTGCTCATTTTTGTAAACGCTGCTTTGGCTTTTGCTATACGTTGTTTTATTTCCAATGAGTGATCCCATTGACTGTTTACATTGGTGCCAAGGTATATATAGCTTTCAACCCTTTCAATTGTTTGTTGGTTGATGGTCAGTTGTGTGTTTAGGATTGGGCGTTTGCTGATGACCATATATTTTGTCTTCTTTGTATTTAAATCTAACCCATAGTGCTTACTTACTTCAGTTATGCTTGTCATCAACACCTGCAATCCCTCCAGACTGTCTGCGAATACCACTGTGTCGTCTGCGTATCTGATATTGTTCAGACGTTCACCGTTGATTAGTATTCCCTCATCACATTCTTCCAAGGCTAGTTTGAAGATATGCTCAGAATAAACATTAAATAGCATCGGGGACAGTATACATCCTTGCCGTACTCCGCGTTCTATTGAGATTGCTTCTGTCAACTGGTTGTCTACTCTTATGTTAGCAGTTTGGTTGTAGTAAATATTTTTGATTATTCTCAGATCTTTATCATCTATGCTGATCTCTTCAAGTAATGATATAAGCTCGTCGTGTTTTACCCTATCGAATGCCTTCTGGTAATCCACAAAGCATACATATATATCGCAGTTGACATCTCTGCATCTTTGGAACAAGACCTGGACAGCAAAAAGTGCCTCCCGTGTACCCAGAGCATCGCGAAATCCAAATTGTGTGCGTGTTAGTTGTTCTTCGCATTTTTTGTATAATCTCTTGTGGATGATTTTTAGGAAAGTCTTAAGTAGGTGGCTCATAAGGCTTATAATTCTATATTCATCGCACCTTTTTGCATTTCGTTTTTTTGGTAAGGTCACAAATGTTGATTTCAACCAACTCTGGGGAACTTTTCCAGTATTATAAATATTATTAAATACTTTTGTGAGCCATATTGTCCCGTTGTCATCCATTAACTATAAAAATTCTGAATAAAAATTGTCAGGTCCTGTAGTTTTGCCATCCTTGGTTCCTCTTATAGCAGTTCTTACTTCCTCGATTGTAAATGGAGGCCCAGTTATACAATCCGTGTTTTTTGTGTCATTGTGTCGTTCATCTCTAAAGGTTTCCTCTACATATCTCATCCAAGTGTTTCTTCTCCGTTCTGCTTCTATTATTAAATTTCCTTGAGTGTCAGTTAGGCGTCCAACTTGTTTAGGCTTATATAGGCCTGCCGCTTCTTTGACTTTTTTGTGGAGGTTAAACGAGTCATGCTTTTGTTGTAGTAATTGTATTTCGGTGCATTTTTTCGTTAACCATTCATTTTTTGCATTTCTAATAGCATTTTTTATTTCTTTGTCTACTCTTTTATATGTTGCTATGTCATTGTTCTTAACCTTTCGTCTATCTTCCATCAGATCCAGAATCTCTTCCGTCATCCACCCCTTCTTCTTTACTCTTGTTGGTTTTAGGTGCTTGTCAAGTATGTTCTGAGTTATTGTGTGTAGTTTTCCGAGTTCTTCTTCTGTATTACTAGTGTCTTCCTCAGTATTTAGCTGTTCCTTCATATACTGTTGTGCGCTCTGTTTTATGTGTTCATTTTTTAGTTGTCTGATGTCGTGTTTGTTGGTCTTTGTTCGTTGCATTTTCTTTAACTTAAGTTTTATTATGCCTAGGAGTAAATTGTGATCAGACTTGATGTCGGCTCCTGGATGTGTCTTGACTGATGTTATCGAGTTCCGGAATCTTTTGTTGATCATAATGTAATCAATCTGGTTTCTCACTATGTGATCTGAGGTGTCCTGAGGTGATTTCCAGGTATACAGTCTCCTGGGGGGAAGTTTGAAAAAAGTGTTGGTGACCACAAACTGTTCCTCCATCACGAAATCAATAAGCCGTTCTCCACGCTCATTACGCTCTCCGAGTCCGAAAGGTCCTACGAGATCTTCAATTTGGCCGTTGTCAACTTTGGCGTTAAAATCTCCCATAATTATTGTTATCTCGTTTTTGGGGAGTCTTCTTAAGGTGTTCGTTAAATCGTTGTAGAATGCTTCGATTATTTCGTCCGCTTTGTCGGCTGTGGGGGCATATATCTGTATGATGTTAGACTTTATGGGGATAGTATTAAGCTGAATGAGTAACAGTCTCTCTGATATTGGGATAAAGTCTGTAACGCATTCAGCAGTTTGTTTATTTAAAATCATGCCTACTCCATTCATATGTTCTCCGTTGGAATTTCCTGAATAATATATTTGATGGTTATTGATAGCACACTGACCAGAGTCTATCCACCGCATCTCGCTTACCCTCAGGTGACCCGAAATTTTTGGGAGGCCACGAATGAGTTGTCGCTTCGACCAGCTTCCTAAGCAAAAGATTTTAAGAACAAAATTGAAAGTAATGTAAAAGACATTTAACTGAATCCATCTTACGATAAATTTATTCTACAATTTATTTCAAAAAAAATCGAAAAACTGGCCGTTTTTTGTAAGTCGAGTATATATATATATATATATATATATATATATATATATATATATATATATATATATATATATATATATATATATATATATATATAATTTTTAGCTCTTTCTATCCTTTTAAAAGGAAACCCTCGGCATGTTTGAATTCAATGACGTTTTATAGAAGTTGATCGACTGGTTTACTGCTGAAATATCTGAAATTGTTTACAAAAATACGTCATTTCTTAATAATATTTTCGAGTCCGTTCGAAAGAGAATCTACTCCTGAAGATTTCTACTTTCAGATAATAATTTGAACAAAGGCAAAAGTAGACCAGTGAACCTTCATTTTTTTCTTTGAAAAATACAGTTGTTTTTGTTTATAAATAAATATACCTATAGCACTGACTGTCGATCGTACGAGTTTCCAATTTAGATATATGGAAATCTGGTTGCGTTGCGCAGATTTTACAAAAATATCAAGCTCCCAATAGACCAACATGAGTCGAGTTAGGATTATCTTTACTTTCAGGCCTATAATATACAGTATGTCCGCGAATTGAATTAAGAAGAAAAACTTTTAAAAATCATTAAGACTGGCATCGAATATTTTTCCCTTAGAGGTACAAGGTGACCAGAAAATATAAAAGTATAATAAAAATGCAATGATGATATACTTTTGGTTGATTTATTTTCAAGAATATTAAAAAATCCCCTGTGTGGAAATAAGCTTATCCTAAAATAAATAACCGAAAAACTTCGATATTCACTGGTGTAAATTCCTTTAATGCGATCGGGTACTTTAAGGATACTTGAAGAAATAAATGAAGGAAACAGAATAAATGGAATATAGGGAACACCTATCTTCTTGAATTCCACTGTACACACATTTTCGAAATACACCTTTCCAAAAACATAAAAACTAAATTTTAAATTGGCATGCCGGTTATAGGTATTGGTTCTGACCGTTTCCAGACATTCTTTATTTGTCAAATTTATATATCTCAATCCTAAAAAGGCGAGATTGTCAATAATTCTTCCACACTTCACATTAAATGAAATGAAAAATCTGTGTAGTTAGAAATGAAGAAAATAAAATAAATATTTTACTCTATTTTTAAGGTAATTTTTCACTCTAGTATTTTGAAATAAATTATTATTAGTTCATATAATTTTTAGACGATCTGGAATGATCTACTCCCGAACCCGCATCATATGTCAATAAATACTCGTAAAATTTACCCCACACTGCAGTTTTATAAATATAATCCTTATAAATTTATGCCAGTGCAGAATTTACCTGAAAAAAATACTATAATGCTTAGAAATATTAGGTCCTACGTTGCCTAGAATCCAAGATACTATTAAATTTTGCAGCGCCTCCAATTTGAAGTTTTCGATATCAAAATATCGCCGCGCGAAAACGGAGCTCCGAGCTGCTCCCTCCATCGCCAGTTACAGCTCATTTCTGCAAATATCTTCACTTTAAAGGGCTATAACTTGATGCACAATACATAAATTATATACTTATTCATTGCATCATAAAATATAGGTTCTCATTTAGAATCTGTGAAAATTTCGACTCACTAAGAGCATTTAAGACAAACCCGATCTAGCTGCCATGAAATTTAAATCTTATAGTCAACCAATTATGCTGTGTTTACTATATTGTCATAATTTGTAATACATGTGTCAACTAGTAAATGCTTATATAGGAAAATTAAGAATAAGAACCTGGCACTAAAGCCTTGGAATATATAAGAGAAATGGATTTATACCGAAAATAAATAAAGTTCTCGATTTTTGCCGGTTCAGTAATAAAACAAAATGATGTTCTTATGCTTGTATTTTTAAGCTTTAAAAATTTCTTGGCTTCTTGCTCTTGTCAGTTTAAGCCCTGTGCTGTCAATTTAGGATGGTTTTAAAGTTAAACCATTTTAGTGAATCCGGCTGTTAGTTAATATTTATAAACCACACAGATATGATTTTTAGAAAAATGTCTATCTTGGCTCCTATTGGTTGTACAGCGGTTCTTTTTTCTAAAATCTGGGGTTTTTAACCACCTTTACAGTCCATCTAATAACAAGTATGAGCCATAAAAAATAACAAAGATATTCTAATTGTTTATAAGCAAAAAAAAGCACCTCTTCTTTAACCCAGTTTTTGACCAAAAATTTTGGAATAAGTATATTATTTTTTTTAACTTTCATTGCTCCATTTCACTTTTAAAAATGTCTCTAGAAGAATTATCTTCTGAGCAACAATTGTTTAAACTTCTAGTGTTTTTAAAAAACAACTGAAATTACTCGTAAACTATTCAACTGATCTGGCTGAAATTTCGCGCCCTTATAGAGACCCACAATGGCCTCATTAACAAGGTATTATATGTCACTTCCGGCCAATATTGTAAAAGTTTTTTTTATCAAATATTACAATAAAGGAGGGTTATCCCCGTTATCTTGATAAATTGTTTATCGATTTTGACGTAAAAAAAAAACATGAAATTAAAGGTCTTTTCAATACCTACAATTTTCACCAATACAACTTTTCCCTAAAATGTCATCGGAAAATTTTACGGACAGAAAATCGAATTTTCCGACTTGGCCATTGTTTATAAAAAAAAACAGGGCCGATCTGAAAATACCTCTTTAAGTATTTATCATTTACTAGGTCCTCTCTATGATACACAGATTATACGAACGAAAGTACGTACCTTCCAATATGCTGATATTCACTGGATCTGGATTTTCTGTACTCTTTTATGGTAAATAAATCAAAGTTCAGTAAATATTTTATGAATTAACTACATTTTGCAATTTCCAGTCTTTCAAACAATAGCTGGGCCTTATGTGCCGTCTTCATTTACATAACTAATTTTTGATCCACCAAGTTTTTTAAATAACTCTTTATACTGTGATTTTATTACCTACATAATTTTTGGACAAGAACTCTGCCCTTTTACCTAGAGAACTATATAAATATTCATTTTTTTATTACATTATTTTCCAAAATAAAAGCTTTTTTGTATAGAAAACGTCCTAGGAAACCTTATCAGCAATTACATCCAGTGTTCCAAAAATTAAATAAGTTATTTTTTTGTTATAATATTGCTTATTCGGTATGTATGGTATCATTAAACTTTAAAATATTCAGCCAACCACATTATTAACCTTGAACTTAGCATTTTCTAATGGCAATAACACATTTTTAATTACCGTAGTATGTAAAATGGAAATTTCTGGTTAAAGTACAATTAAAGAACATACATATTACCAGAAACAATTTTTGGTAAAAATCCTAACTGACGATAAATTTAGTTTACGGGACCTCTTTCTCATTACCATAGTTACCATCTGTTATAAACAAAATTGTAGCTAATACTGAGACAAAGACGTCAACAAATAATAATTCAACTTTCTAAAATCAGACGATAGGACTGATAACCGGCTACTGCAGTCCAAGATAACATACATACAATCAGTATCTGTAATAAAGAACCAACATATAGGCTATGTGACGAAGAGAACGAACCAGCCTCACATATCATCTTTGAATGCGAAGCTCCAACCTACCGAAGACATCTTCCCCGATCGATCAATCCTGAAGGCTCCTAAATCTGACTAAAGGAACCAATTTATTCACATAGAATGGATATAACAGGTGACACAACAAGTACTAAGCAACAGTCTAAGTGTTTTTCATCTCTAGCCAGAATTTAATCAATCCGGAAATCAGATTTAAAGATAAATTCTTAACAGCATCTATGAATGTTACTTAAAAAACTTTCAAACGAATTAGGCGACATCTAGTATGATACTCTAAAAGTAAAAAAAAAACTTGAACATTTTTCATTACAGATAAAGTACAATTAGTTCCATAAAAACGTGTTGCTGCGTGGTTAAATAACATACTTGTTTGGGCCTCTTTACCTGGTACGTCTAGCACTAGAGGCTCTTAATTCTTTCACGCTGTACACTGCTAGTGAGTTGTTTGATATTCATAAAATCTATCAGACATATTTCTAATAAGTGCGCAATATCATAAAAGATTCGAAGCAGTTTTCCTATGCACACAAAAAGAAAAGGCCGCTGACAAATCTATAAAAACAAAAGTAGTGAAGGATACCCGTTTCTACTCCTGGCACGAGCTTTATCATGTTCACATGACCTTGACTTTTACCTTAATGTTTGATATCATCATTGCCTTGGTGTAACCTTGGTCTTGAGAGACATTGCGTGCTTAATGTTGTATAATAACCTTGACCTTGACTTTGCTAAGAATCGCCTTTAACATGCACTCTTAAAGTTATGTGACAGAGTTTAGGGTGACCTATATATAGTATAGGGAGAGTTTCATTCATCAGTTTCCCCTGGCTTGCATTAGTAGTACTCGTATTATCTGATATATATATATATATATATATATATATATATATATATATATATATATATATATATATATATATATATATATATATATTTAGCGGTTTGTAGTGCGCTAAACTTATAGTTTTTAGTATGCGTGTAAGTGTGAAATAACAACGCGTTTTAAATGTTTAACAATGTTTATTATGTAGTTGCTTGCACTGAAAACGGAGTATGACTAGTAGAGAATAGAGTAGAATAAAACAGAATAGAAATAGGAGTAGAATAGTTAACTGCAAACGGAGTTTAGACCAGTAGAGAACAGAAATGGAACAGAGCAGAATAGAATTGAATAGTATAGAGCAGAATAGAATAGACCTCTAACTTGGAAGTTGAGGGTATTTAAACGGATCTGCCTATAATTTACTAGTATCGTACGGTGTTGTCACGTTATCCAACTTTTCAGCGGTCTATTAGTTGTGATTCAGAAATTTGGAAATAATTCCGCCTAAATGGCAACACCGTACACATTTTGTTGCAAGCAGTTGGAAATCCCGAGTACACATTTGGTTGCAAGCAGTTGGAAATCCCGAGTCATCAATGACCGTAAAAGGGCCCGATTGGTTTATTGGTACAATCCTTAAATTGTACGAAAAGGTATAGCTTATTTTAGTAACGTAAGAAATATCACGTTTTCAGTGCAGCGTAGTAAAATGAATTATAAAAAATATTGAATCTTACAACAGGATAATAAAATATAACAAATAGTAAGATTGAAAAAGGTATAAAAGATGTTTCTGACAAAAGAGTATGAGGGGCTTAAAGCCGCCACATATATATATATATATATATATATATATATATATATATATATATATATATATATATATATAAAGTTATAATAGGAAGACTCATAAAAGAGAATCGTATGCGGCGAAATTTAGTGAAGTTCAAGGAGGAAAACGGCTCCAAATTGAACAGTGTGCATCGGTATCTAGAGTAATTCCTTTCACTACAGATAATATGGGTGTTCCAGCAAACTCGCCGAATACGCTTTCAAAAACAGAATTGCAACTTATCAGATTACAAATTATAGGGAACATTCCAATTATTTAATCTTTTTAGTAGACGTTAAATCGAAGATAGAGGAACTTATTAAAAAGTTATTTCGGGTGCGCGGCACTTTAAAAATTAACATGACAGCTGTTGATATGTACACTTTTCCATCACAAGAAATAATTAGTAAAAAAATAGTTCTAGATAGAAAATTGCTTCTTCAATTCCCGGTGTCCGAGGAGTAAGATTCCATCCATAATCAATCATTGTAGGAGCAAAACTACCGGTTTCTAGAAGACGCCTTTCAATAGCGACTAATGTTTGGTATTCGTCTATTGGGTAATCTTCCTCTGTACATCCTCACCGACTCCTAAAATAATGCTAAACTAATATCATTTCAGTCACTTCTGCATTAGTGTAATGTTCGGCCAAAGCATAAAATTTAAAAATTAAATGATAAATTTTAGAATTAAATGACGAAGGTTTGTCAGATTGGATCGTGTGACAATACTCTTTGTTAACTAACGATGATACTTTAACATTATTAGCTTGATGTTATGCAGATTTTGATTGTTGATTACTTATTGGCTCTTAGACTCCAAATTTCTTGGACCGGTCTTAAACCTGGCTAAAGTGCGAAGGGGGCAACAAAGAGTCTCAGTGTGCAATAAAACATTTAAATTCGATTAATTCAGAAACGGCTGATCGAAGGGGCACCTACTGGGCATAACCTTTTTGGATAAAACATGTCAAGGTATAAGAATTTTTAATTCGAAATTCAATATACCCGAGCATAAAAAAATTATAAGCTTTAGATCCAAGCAAAGTGTTGATGTTGATACTCTTTGCAATGTACATTGAAGCCGTAATCAAATCTTGATCTCTCATCCTCAAAAACACCAAAGTTCTAAATTAAGTGCAAATCAAGCTATTATTAGGAAACTATTTGCACAAAAGTTTAAAAAAGTTATAAGTCTGACACCATCTATGTCGAAAGTTATAAACTTTGAACTCAGGTAAATTAGCCTAGATTCGCATATTTTAGCCTCAACCATTTGCGCTAGCGTTTTCTACAGACACTTGGTATATTATTTGACAATAAAGGTATATGCTAGTTGTGATCAAAAAGTTCTGTGAATTTCAATTTTTTTCGAGAAATTTCGATATTTATGTAATTTCCTTCAAAGCGATTTATCCTATCGGATACAAAAATATCTTTAGAACGCTTTTCCAATTCTTCCAATATTTCTAAAACGCTATTTTTAATATAGCCTTTAGCATGTTTATCATTTTACTTTTATTCCTTCCAAGGTTCAAAATGTTATCTTTTCATTGTTCGCCATATTTAACAAAAAATGTAACAGTTACAGGCGATCATGTTCCGATAATAGGATGCCTGAAGCACCACTGTAGCTTTATTTTGTTGAAAATTGCACAATTTTGCTTCGTCTTCTCCAGAACAGGTGCAGGAACCCTATAAAATATAACTGTCTCTGTCATCTCTCTCTTTTATACATTCGGCGATTATTAGTAACAATTTTCTTAATGTTTCCCACATTTGCATTGGTAGTTGATAACCTGGAGTAAACATTTAATATGCTCAGACTAACCTGAACTAACCTGTTCCTTTAGCTAATTTTATTAATAGGAAATCCAATATAGATTCTTTGTTCCATTATTTTTAAAATTAAAAAATCACCGAACACACTAACATATGTCTAACTTATTTGGCTGTCGAAAAGAACCTATTTGTCCTATATGTCTGAAATTTTATTCTTTTTTCCAATGAGGGCAAATAAAGTGCGAGACTTAAAGATTCTGGGAACTTGTGGATCAACCCTCGTACATATAATAATATATTAAAATTTAAATTTTTACACTATTGTGTACTTATAATTTTATTATAATATTTTTAACAACTTTAGTTACAAGGATACCCTAACCAAGATTGCAATAATATTACTTATGTTGTAACTATCTACCGTGTTTTCCTTAATTTCATTTATGTTTAGAAGAGATATTATGAGAAATATCAATCAGTTTTTTAAGAACTATGGTTTTGGTGATTTTACTATGGAAGAGTCATGGTCTTAAATAAATCTCAATAAAAGTTCATCAATGAAATAAATTTTTCATATGGCGATGAAGCACCTACAAAAGCCAGTATATATCGTAGTTTAATGGATTTCAATTGATGCCGTGCATGGACTGATAATGCGGGATCGTCATGTGATACAACATGAGATTAAAGCATCCCAGAGCATTAGTAACACCAGTCTATATAATATATTGTATGAACATTTGACCACGATGAAGCCATGTTTGTGTTGGATTCCATATAATTTGACAATCGCTCAAAAAAGCTCGTGTCAATTGGTGGCAGGAAATGTTCAAAAGATACCACTGCGTTGATTTAAAAATCAATTACAAGATCGTGACAGGTGAATCTTGGATCGATATGAATAAATCCGAGAGTAAACAGAAGCCGACATTATGGGCCTTCCATGATGAACCAAAACCAACAAAAGTTGTTCAGCTTACAAAGTACTTCGAAGAAAATAGTCGCCTGTGTTTTGGTAAAACCGGGCACGTCACACAGTCAATTCTGATTCTGTTTATTTGCTTGTCGGAAGAATTCGGTGAATCGTAGAAAATAAATCGAGGACGACGGATCATTCTCCATCATGAGCTCTCCCAAATCGGCTCAAACAAATGACTTTTTGAGCTCTTAAAACGCGGAATTGACGAGTCATCCGCAGTCCAGCCCTGATCTGGCACCCAATGATTTATTTTAGTTCTCATGCATGAAGAACAAACTGGGTGATCCTCAGTTTTCACGATTGGTTCAAATGCACACAAAAGTGTATTGATCATGATGGAGAATATTTTGAAAAATAATAAAATCACTTTCAATGATAAATATTTGTTTTGTTTGTTATTTCCGAATATAAACCGCTATTCTCGTGCTTTCGTTACACACCTCCAATGGGGCGCTGATGAAAATTTTAAAAAGTTTTTTTACAGGAATGTCAACAACTTACAGGTTGTTAACTCTAATTACAATTTGGATAATAAATTTGTTGTTATTTATTCCGGCTTTGTTCTTCATACAGCAAAGTTTAGAATTGTGAGAAGAATATTATATTTAAATTTCCGCCCCCTACAAATTATTGATACTAAATCTCAAGGTGGGTTCCAATTTAAATTTAGAAAATGTAGGATTAGTAAGTAACAAAGTATGCAAACAAAATAAAAGTCAAAAAGAATAATAAACAACTTATTAAAAATAAACATATAATGATTTAAAAGGTTATACAATACTGTAAGGTCAGTTTATTATCAAATCGTGCAAAGGTTATAATATAACCTGTATAAAAACTCTAATTCTTTTGAACGTGATCAACGAAAAATAAGAATCCTTTTTGCCCTGTAGTATATAAAAACATAAATACGTTTTCTTTCAACTTATACAAAAGGTTAAGTATACCATTTAAATACAATCATTTATTAATAGTCTGTGGCCATTTAACCTTCTAAAATTAATAAAGATATTCAGATACTAAAAATTAACAATAGTAATAAAATAAGTAAAAGAAAGTTGGTCAAACTTTAGCGAAATATAAATAGCAATGGTATGTTTAAAATAAGACTAGGTCTGCCAATTTTTATTTATATCAAATTTACACCTAAAGATAAAAGGAGATATGTTTAGGTAATTAAGATAAGTATGTTGCTGCTACGAAGACACGATAAAATAAGATACGAAGAACAGTCGACCTGTTTAAACTTGGAACAGACTAACGAGTGAAGTCAAAATTCTACAGTTATGATTCAAATAAACCAACGATAAAAGCTAGACAATTAATACTTACCTGGAGTCCACCTGATAAAGTGGAGCTCGAATATCCTATTTCATGTGGCTTTCGCTCCAATATGCTTCGCAAAGTGTTTGCCAGCCAAGTTCTCTCAGATAAGCATTCTATCAGCTCAGGAATTTGTAGATTACACAGCGGCAGGTACCTTTTACCTACGTTTTATCGTGGTGATAACGCTAAAAACAAAAAAATAATCAGTATAAATCTAAACACAATATTAGGCTTCTAAAACGCCTTAGGAACAGGTAGTTTAGATAAAGAAAATAGATAATTTAGATCAGTAACAGGTCTTTAAGATAGTTTTCATGGATTCGGACATGACCTCTAATAAACGATATGCCATATTTATGCCTGCTGAGAAAAATTGCTGTAAAATGAACATTATGGTTAAATGCCAAATAAATTTATGCTCTGGAGATACATTTAAACATGCTTGAGCAAAAACAAAATGTAATTTATATCTCAGAGAAGATAATATGCTAAATTTTGCAAATAAAATCTTAGGGGAACAAAGAAACGCACTTTGTCTGGCAGTCGGCGAAAAAAGATTTTTTCAAAGTTCTTGATTCGGGTCCCCCACCATAGAAACTCCTTAAAACAAAACATGTTTAACATATTTTTAAATTTTGCCGAACAAACCAACCGAAAAAAGAGACTTAAACTAACAAAATATTCCAAAACTATTTTAAACTAAATAAGTAAAGTAATAAAAAAATAATTACCTTTTTTTTTCGTTTGAACACTGTTTTGAATAAAAAATCCTGACATGAATAAATGATTCAATAAACTGGCTTTTGCTTGCAAGTGATAATCACTCAGGTATAGATCAGCTGAATATGGAAAACTGGAATTACTGGAAGTTGTTACATACCCTCGTACTGGTTTATAACTAGTGTTAAAAAGTAGAATAACGGATTTGCAAAAAATTCCGTAATGTAGTAATATTAAAAAACAATACATACTAAATTTCGAAACTGAGATATAGATATCCATGAACTGGATGAGTAAAAACAATAATCTTTTTCTTTCCAAATATACAGGCGCCATGAGTGGCTAGTTAATGTATTCATGTTACCTAACCGTCTAAAAATTGCAAGTTTGAGAAAGGAACGAGAGCTGACAACGCCAAATGCTCTTTGGCACCTTTTTAATACATTAACAGGAGCACCTAATTTCCTCTCACCATTTTTTAGAAAAGAGGTTATTTGTTTTTAATTTTTGTTGTTATCATCAGAAAAATAGTCTTAAAACTATTATTTTGTTACCTAGACCAAAAAAATCTGCACCAGAAATAAAATATTTACTTACAATCATATATGTTTAATTTTTATTATATATTATTTTTCATAGCTAAGTGTCTGTTAAATGCTATAAAAACGGTGATTTTAGGTTTTATCGAGGACTACCTAAACGGGTAAAAAAAGGAGAAACATTGGGACAAATTGCAGGCATTTTTCTTAATTTATAAAGTCTAGTACACATACATCTAATAACAATAAATACTTTCAGATATACTTACTGGATAAGTATAAAATATCAATTTCAAACTCTCCGCGTTCATTAAGAAGGGCGCTGAAAAGGCGGTAAAACAGTGGACTGAAAACGTATCATGTACAAACTAGTGGAAAATATTATTGGAATTTTCAATTGTGAAGAGAACAGACAAATTATTTTAAAAGATAGGTCAACTACAACATTATTAAATTTAACAAAGACAAAATCTTTTGTTAGACATTTCCGAACTGTAAATTATTAAATATGCGAATAACCGGCTGGCTGCGAATACCAATGTCTCTTATTTTATTAGCCGTGTCTTTAATTTGCTTTACTCATGACGCTTAATCCAACATTTTTCCCTTTGCAAAAGTCTAGACACGAAACCGGTCGAACTAAACGCTGTAGTGATATATTTCTACTTAAAATATTCTAAATAGCAAGAAATATGGTTTATTCATACAAAAATTATCCATAACAGCAAGTAATTTATTTTTTACGTTAATTCAAACACAACACCAATAATTTAAAAATTCAGCTAAACCCTACATTTATTTTAAAATATTGTTAATATATTCTGCAATCTTGGTGACGTTATTTCCCAGTAAAATTTGTTTATGATCGCCATCTAAATATTTCAATTTGATTGGCTGCATGCAAATCTAAAAAAAAAAATCAATAAAAATTTCATAAAGGAGTAAGAAGCAAAAAAGGCTCCATAAATAATTGTGTAAAAGTAAGAGTATGCAAATTTTGGTGACGCTAAACAATATTGACAGAATTAAGCATTTCTCCAATCTTAAATACCCTTTTACGGTAAAAACTTTTGTATTACTATATAAATATTCTACAACCAAAAATTTATTGTCACCTAATACACACATCTTGATATATATATATATATATATATATATATATATATATATATATATATATATATATATATATATATATATATATATATATAGTTTTGTAATAATCATTCGGTACTTATATATAAAAGTTAGTGTAAATTATTGGGTATCCGTCTGTAGTTAAAGAAAACTCAATTTTCAAAAAATCCCTCTATATTTCATTATTTATTTATATCTTCAGCAGGAGGTAAATTTCTAAAAACATAAAATTTTACAATGTACATAAAAAAAAGTATACATAATTCATTTACAAAAATAAAATGCTATAAAAACAGTATAAAATATGTTTTATGTAATTTAAAAATAAAATTCTTTTCCTTTTTTATATTTTAATTTTACTCCCATTTGGAAAACACAGTAACAACAAATAAAAAGTACTTACAAATAGAATAAAAATTCACTAACCATCTCGAGATGCACACTTAAAATGATCGGTCTATTCATTTTCGGTTCTTTTTTTATAAAACCAAAAAAAAATGCTGTCTGGAAATATTTCTTTGCAAAAGTTTTTATTGATCATTAGAATAGGAATAGAACAACATACAGGGTGAAAACTCGATTTCGATTTTGAAGAAACTTATACCAGGAGATGATCGACCTGCGCAAATTATGAAATTTAGAAAATTACCCTATACAGCTGGTCTTACTGACAATGTTGTAGGTTACTTCAGTTCCTACAATAACTTAAAAGTTCGAAATAAAATACGATAAATTTAAGGAATATTTTTTTAAGAGTTAAGGATAAAATTCCCGTCTTACAACAATCCAATGTAATATACAAGATTCCATGCTTAAATTGCACACAGTGTTACATAGGAGAAACATCACAAACATTTTAACAAAGAATCAGACAACATAAAAGTGATAGTAAGTTGGGTATAAGATCTTGTGCGTTGGCAATACACTTTCAGGGGTTAGACCACCGATTTATTTATGGTGATGTTTCAATTTTGGCCAATGAATCCAATTATAGGAACCGTTTATTTTTGGAAATGTCACATATTAATAAAACGAAAAGTTGTATAAATTTTAAAACTGACATTGAACAATTAAGTAATATATATTGTCAATTTTATCATAATTCACCATGTATTTTTGTATACAATATTCACCCTATATATTGTTCTATTCTTATTCTATAAATATAGGGAAAACAATAATAAAAAGATCAATAAAAACTTTTGCAAAGAAATATTTTCAGATACCATTTTTTTTTGGTTTTATAAAAAAAAATAACTGTAAATGAATAGACCGCATTCTCTTCGATCATTTAAAGTATGCATTTTGAAATGGCTAGTGAATTTTGGCTCTCTTTATGAGTACTTTTTATTTGTTATTACTGTGTTTCCAAATCAAAATATAAAAAAGAAAAAGAATTTTATTTTTAAATTATAAGGTATTTTATACTGTATTTTTTAACCTTTTATTTTTGTAAATGAATTATGTATACCTTTTTTATGTACACTGTATGATTTTATGTTTTTAGCAATTTGCCTCCTGATGAACCTATAAATAAATAACGAAATATAAAGGAATTTTTTTAAAAAATTGAATCTTCTTTAGCTGCAGACCGATTCTTAATAATTTAGGCTCACTATTATATATATATATATATATATATATATATATATATATATATACACATATGGATGGAACATGTGATTTCGTAGTAATCCGTACATTTGGTTTATTGTGGAAATTTGCAGACGTTTCGCCAAAATCTCATTTGGCATCTTCTATGCTTCCTGATTATAGATTAGCTGCAGAAATTCAATGTGCAGAGTGCTTTATAGGCGGTTGTAGATCATACCGGTGATTGCGTTGGCTCTGCCTGCTTTTTGAGCGCCGTTGGTAGTATCATTCTATACCCAGACGCCGTGCCGGTACAATGGCCCCGCTTGAAAAGAGTTCTTTGGGTGGAAGATAAATTAAGTGAGTCGTCTCTTCTATTCAGAGTGCCGTTCTTTTCAATTTCGATGAATTCATGAATCAATCTTGCCTCTATTGGTGAATTGTTAGCAGTTGTCAATTTCACGTCCTGTCTCACGCTGATATTGGAATGAGTACCTCAATGCTGACTCTCATCATCACCCATCACAAATACAGGGAGTAGCCAATACCCTGGTATCAAGATCCTTTCGTCTAACCGACAACCAAGGAAAAGAAAAGGAAATATCACGCAGACAAGGGCCCTCAAACCAAATGGCAACAAACCACCAACCACAAATAAAGCAATAAAATTGCACCTAAAACCCACGCAAAAAAATAAAACCATTTGGAGAAATTAGAAAAATCACCATACTTCCTTACACAAAAGGCACACACGAAAGAATCGGCAAGTTGCTTCGGAAACATAACATATCTACAGCCTACAAACCACACAAAACAATAGGCTAATCTCTAAGCAACTCAAAGGACAAGATCAATCTAGAAAATCAAGGCTTAAATATATCGCATGTGGCACCGGCAGTAAACATACATGGGCCAAACCAATAGAAGGATATGGGCAAGTCTAGAAGAATATAAACTCCGCATCAGAAACAGACAACATCGGCGCTTTTCCAAAATCAGCACGAGACTGGACAAAATGATTTTGATAACTGCCAACAAATCGTTAACATAGAACACTAGAAGGCATGATTGATTCGCAAATATATCGAAATTGAAAAGAACGCCATTCTGAATAGAACAGACGATGCACTTACTCTTCCTTCCACCTGAAAAACTCTCCTTAAGCAGGACCATTGAACCTACATGGCGCTTGAGCCTAGAATGAAACCATGGCGCTGGAAATGGGGGAGGAGCCAATGCCAATCAACCGGTACGATCTACGACCGACTTTGATTTGTTTACAATCAGCAAATATAAAGCTGCTAAATGAGATGTCTGCAAATCGTCTCCATTTGGACGTCATGGACTGTACTTAATGTAAAAGCCTGATGAGTCTCAATGAGAACGAAACAGCGCTGTCATCATTTTCCGAACATTGAGCAGTTTTTAATACGAACGTAATGTTTACTTATATCCATATCCGCACAGTCAAAAATATTCTACAATAATTTAAAAATATACAGACAATAACTTAATTCCTTAAATAGTAAGTATGCTGCCCATAATTACTTATAAAAGATATCAATCTTACCTTTTGCAAATCGTAGTCGGCCGGAAATTCGACGTAAACATCTTTTGACCTCATAAGAGTTGCTTGACCATGAAACAAATCAGATGGTTCATAAAAATAAGCAGCAGCCACTCGTTGTTTATACCTGAAAAACAATTAACTTTTTTATATAACTATATGACAAACAGAAATAATATAGTAAATTCTTAATTGCAGGCTTTAGTAAGCTTTTAAGATTTAGAAGAACCCTTATTCTTTTCTGCACAGGCAATTCTCAATCTAAAGATCAGACAAGACAGATTTGAGATATTCCTTAATAAATAAAAATCATCTTATTTTCTCACCTCCTACCAAGTCAAAATTTAAACTGATCTTTTAGTTTTTCCTATTCATTTTCCAGCGATGCGCCATAATCAGTTTACGCCTTTTTGAAATTGTTGTCTTTTCTTGTTATGTTACGTTATGACATTAATTACATTTTATTTTAAAACATAATATGGCGCTGCTTCTCACCTACTGTGTGATTTGTTATACCGCAACCACATGCCCATCGCACCCGACTGCCAAGTAATTTTTAACAAAATCAGGACAAATATTTCATAAAAACGGTTAATTTATATCTCAGCAACAAAATAAAAACCGAATTTGATTACATTACTAATTAAACATGAAACAACAATAGGCATAATATATCTGCAAAAATCTATCCTTTATTATCAAACGAAGAAATGAACTTTACCAATTTAGTTCATTAATATTTTTCTACCTGTTTGGATTATTATCATATTCATTTTCCTAAAATAGACTAATATTTTTAAAATTATCTCGATAAATACATAAAATCAATAGCCCAGATTAACTGAAAAGCTTTAAGTCAGATTCAGTAAAAAGATTTCGCATAAAAAGTGCTCGAAAATCTACAAAACACTATTTTAAATAGTAGACATAGTATTTACCTATCGGCAGAGACAGCAACATCTTTTGGTTCGTAATCGGTGTTTTCAGCTACAAAATTTCCCAAGCGTTCTAACTGCTTCTCCCAACAAAGGGTTTCATCAAAAATTTCATTTGCCTAAAATATAGGTACAGCCTTTAAGTTAATCAATTTTTCACATACTGTCTTGAAAAGACAAAAAACTACTGGTTTTTTAATGAGGTGATGACATATGAAAACAGAGCAAAATTTCCTAAGCGTTCTAACTGTTTCTCCCAACAAAGGGTTTAGTCAAAAATTTCATTTGCCTAAAATATATGTACAGCCTTTAAGTTAATCAATTTTTCACATGCTGTCTTAGTAAAACCACTGGTCACTTACAACGAGATTCGTACAAGAGAGTTAGGGCTTAAATCCGACCTAATTGCTGTGGCTAGTTAGCCTATTATGTTTTGTTTATAACAATGTTATAATTTGCATTACACATGTCAACGAATAAATATTTATATTACGATAAGTGCTAAAAAATTTCACACGCCCAGTGAATAAAGGAGTTGATTAAAATATCTGAAATTTGAAGGATACGCTTAACAAAAACTAAAATTTTTTTAATTGCCTATATAAGAAAGTAAAAAGAAAAAAGAGGGCTATTTAAAAAAGATAATATTTTTCAACTTAAAATTTTTCAAATTTGGTCCTACATATTGAACACGATACTCTTACCATAAATATTTTTTAAGCTAAATCCTTTTAAAACACCTAGACTATCTACATATCGAATCCTATCTTGTTTTTCACAAAATTATGGTTAGTATTTATAAGAAAAGATGTACTAAAAAATGTGATATATAATGAAAAACGGTAAAATTTAATAAAAAGTTTTAGGATGACATGTAGAATAATAAAATAAAAAAACTTCTAATTATACAGACTGTTAAATAATTAGTTGTAATATAACGAGTAACCTACAAAAAACTAAGTAACATTATTAGAAACAGTTTTCTTAATTAAAAGAAACCCTTAACCAAAACGGGTGCCACAACGTAAACATTTTTAACAGTCATATAGTAACGTCAGATATATTACATTCGTTATTAATTATAAAAATTCATAAATCAAATACAATATAAAAGCCGCTTCGTAAATACTGGCACTGAGTAGCTATTGGTCGCAGATCAATTTCAGTGGAAATAACGAGTTTATTTTAGCAAATCAAATTCTTGATTGATCTTTTGATAGCCAATAAATTGATAGAAATTTGATAGAATTAACTTAGATTATTTAACTAGTTTAATATTCTATTTCTTTGCTTCCAGAGAAATATTATATATTTTTTGAAAAACGAACGTATTGAAATGTTATATAGAATAAAATAAAATATGATAGGACAGGACAAGGCAAAATATAAAAGAATCCTTGACTCTTAGTTTTTATTCCCTTTTTTTTTTAATTCAGAACTGTTTTCAACAAGATTTAATTAGCGAATCCCCAATTATTTACCTTTCCCGTGAATGTAAGAATTCATACGCGCCATTAATCTCGCCGTTTTATCGACGGTCATTTTAATTTCAATTTTGGTAACATAAGACACGTACACGACGTTTATAGAATTTATGTTGTTCAAGACAACCTACTTTAAGAATCTCGATTTGTCCTAATAAGGAAACAATCCCGTGACACCCGAGAGCTAAACTCAATCGGGAAAAGGACGAGTTGACTCCAAAAGAGCAACCCGTAATTCCTTAACTACGCTGCCTTTTCGCTTTTATAGCAGTTTTGACGTTGCACTCTGAATTCTGGAAGCACCGCATCAAAGTACCGCCACCGCGTCGTTTAATATCTGGGTTTCCCCGTTTCGCAATCGAAAAATTGTAGTTTTAGCACTGTATGCCGTATTATTTAGACTATTTAACTTATTTAAGGAGTTTAGGGCAATATTGAACCTAAAATTTCATATTTTGTCGTAAAATAAGCGTGTATTCACAACAAAGAGAAACATAAAAACCGACATTATGAATGTTCGCGTTTTTCTATGTAATTTTTTTTTACATACTTTTATAATAAACTTTTTTCAATAGATAGCATAATTTTGCTACAAATCATTTTTCGCCCCTAAATTTCCACCCCAATAACTCGTTAATGGTTCGGATTATTTTTCCTTCATATGTCACAATAATTTTTTGAATTTTTCCGCTATCAGAATGTTGTAACGATTTTTTTTGCTTATTTCAGAGCTAAGACGACTGAACTATCCAATCATTCAAAAGAAATTTTGTTTCAAAATAATGCCTAGAATCGTTAGTTACATTTACGAAAGTTATTTCCCTAACATTCTGTATACTTACAATCAGCAAAGTCATGGGTTTATAACTTCATATAAAATCACATATATTATCAATTATCTTTAAAACTGTAAATAATTACCTTATCCTGATCAATCTCATTAAATGTTTTAAGGAATGATTTTAAAATATCAATTCTCAATTTTGTTTCCGACTTTACATTTTTTTCATAAAAGTGCTGGAACATAATTTTCAGAAATCCTGGAGTTCCGTCGATTAAAAACAAATTTACTTTGTCGTTACATTTTTCCAGCTGCACACCAATTTCAAACGATAAAGCACCTCCATAGGAATATCCACATAAAAAGTAGGGTCCTTCGTTTTGAACTTTCTTTATTTTTTTCACAAAATATGTAGCATGGGCTTTCAAATTTTCCAAGTCTAATTCTTTTATAGACTGAAGACCGTATACATTAGCATTAAGTTTTCCTGCCAGATGCAACATTACTTCCACGTTACCCTCTATTGGATGTACAAAAAACACTTTGTTTTTATGCGATTTGTCATTAATAATTTCCACAATGGATTTTTTTCTTAGCATAGCATTCACCTCTGGGCTATGATGTTCATTAACTGTATTAGCTCTTGCTGAAGCTGAATTAACTTTTGTATCAGAAATCTGAGCATTTTGATGTAAATTAGATATCTTATTAAATGTCAAATCTCGTAATTCTTCAGTACTTAAGTCGATATTAAAGTTTCTGTAAAATGTCTGTTTCATTTCGGCGGCCATAAGTGAATCTAATCCCATTTCAATTAAGGACTGATTTTTATCAATGAGATCTAAAAGAGAAAATAAATACATACAGGGCAAATCAAAAGTTTATTAGTATTTGTTTCTCAATAATTTAGGAACGACTAGGCAGTAAATTTCATCAAAAATTTCAAAGAAACTTTAAAATTTCAGTGTGCGTAAGAAAAAAGTATTTGAATAACGCTATAGCATTTAAATTTACCAGTTTGTATCAGTGCTACATATTTTTAGTCATATGATACAATTTGTATATTTTTACCTGATTAAATTTAATTATTTATCCTGTAATTTAAAATTGTAAACATGGAATTAGTTTTTTGGTTCACAACTTTTTTGGTCTTATAACTTATCACTCTTTCTTCTTAACAGAGTTTGTAAATTGCTGTAGTTTATATATCACATTATTTGGTTTGTTTTTAAAAGTCATAAAATATTTTATTTACAGTTAACATTTTATGTTCAATGAGATATTTTAAAATTATGTCAGATAAGAATGATCCTTCATTGAAAGTACCTAAGAAAATGTTCTCAAAATAAAGAATTAATTTTTGAAAATTATGTAGGCAGTTGTTATATACAATATTTACTACTTTTCACGAGGATATAAGAGCCCTCCACGATTTAAACTATTAACATTGCTCTAATGATCTTTGGCAACACAGGACTTATTTTAAACTAGATTTAAGTTACAAAATTCGCACTATTTTTTTTAAACACATATAACAGCAGTACCAACTAAAATAAGTTATTACTGACATTTCGTCTCTAATTGCCTCAATAATTTTGGATGCTAAATGGTAACTATAGTCATGGTCATATACCTGCTTGCTTTCCTAAATTCCTTTTAAAAATACAATTCATTGCGTTCTTTTAAGTTTTCCTTTTTACTTTCACGATTCTGAACCTTTTCAGAAAAATATTTAGGATAATTTGGAAAAAAAGATGGAACGGAGTCCTCTTTCAATCGAGGATACCTTTCGGCTATTTTTTTCGCAAAACACTATCGGTTGGAAAGCCAAAAATATGCACTTTCGGGCCGTTCTCGTTATTTCCCCCACCTTGGGACCCAACACTTTTTGGACATCATCATGAATTTTCAGTAACTATACAAAATCACTTTATACATCCACAGTTATGAATAAACTTGGCAGTCGGAACCTGGTCGAAATTCTAGGTTTCAGAAAACATAAAAACTAACCTACAAAACAAATAGTTTGGCGCAACAAATGAGTTCCTTAATAAAATGGCTCCATTCAATTCTTTACATAAATTAGTCTTTATTGCTCTTTCTATCTATTATAGAAAAGAAACATATAGCGAAAGTCGTCCGAGGGTACGATCGACTAACAAACGATTATTCACAAACCCTATCAACCAAATATCCTATGCAGTCAGCCAGCTGAGTATTGGTTAAGTTTTGTGTGGCTGACTACACGTAACATGTTATCCATTTGATAAGGAATACAAGTCGATGTATTCTTATGGACTAAAAAGTCAGCCCAAATTATGTGACGTTAAAGCCCAACTGACGTTTAGCATTGTGGCTTTGTTCTCTATGAAGTAATGAATGAACTCGATTCCTTTGAGTTTATAGTTCACCTTTGGCGTGTTGAGTTTATAATTTTTTTAGCAAGTTTTTATGACATTTAGTGCTAACTTAGGCTATTGCTCCGTATTTCAGTAAACAAAATCTCGCTATAATTGGGGCCTATATTTAGAAAAGAATGGGCGTGAAAAACGAAACACAAGCAAGTTTTCCATTAAACAATAATCCGTTCAGAGTATTAATAGGACTATCAGAAGACTTTAACGGGTTCATTTTTAAGAAATCGAAGGCCCCAAAGTGCAGTAACTCCTCAAAATGAGGATTTGGTTGAATGACTGTTTCAATCTCAAGAAAATAATCCCGGTATCCGTTTGTCCCAAAGACAAATTCAGGACAGAATCGGAATTTTAAGGTGATTGGTTGATAAATGTTTAGAACGACGTAATAGTGCTACGAACAATCTCGGCTACGGTTAAACAATGCCGTGCATCAATAGCCTAGCGATTATACCAGAGATTTTCTAATCAGTATTTAAGACTACCTACTTTACAAGACGAAAAGGATTTCACTCTCCAAAATAACATCAATATTCAGGGATTATACCATGAAAAGTCAAGATTCTCCCAGAAGCTAAAGATATCCTGTGTGATTTCTTGGACGGAAAGAATCCACAGCTGATTAAAACAAATACTGGTAATTACATCGCATACCGCCAAAACAATTTGATACTTGAATTCCATCAACTTCATCCCATAACTCCATTTGTGTGGAAAATTTTCCCATAGAGCTTTCCGAGAGAAAAATTTTCTAGTAGATAAATTTTCCACATTCACGAGAGTTAGCCAGTGGCCGCCAAATCGTCAGATCTTAATCCCATTGACTATTTTATATGGAATGTTTTGTAAGAAAACGTTTACCATCAAAGAAGCCAACCCTTTCCGAACTTAAGGCAGTTTTAGGAAAGAATTGAGAGAAGTAAGCCTACAATTAATAGGCAAAGTAATTTTGCAATTCAAAAGGAGATTACGTAAAGTGCATGCAGAAAGTTAGTGTGATTTTTTTAATACTATATATATATATATATATATATATATATATATATATATATATATATATATATATATATATATATATGTTTTAAATAATAAAAATCCGAAAATTTGATAACCTAACATTGAATAATTTATTTAAAAAGGCTGAAAAACTTAATTAATAATTCTATCCTAAGCGAAATCATACAACTCCAAACAGGATCAAAAATCAAAATCCGAAAGTCAGCCTTTTTGGATAGAGATAGAAAAAAACTGAGATGGTGACAAGCAAATTTGGCGCCAAACTACCATTTTAAAATCAAATGATCGGAAAACTTAAGAAAAAAAACGTGTTAAAAATAACAGAATATATAAGTCACCGTAGTAAAAAAAAATTATTTAATCTGGCTCACACTTTGTATATTATTAATTTTAGATGAAATTAAGTTTTTTATTATTTTAAAAATAAAATGTGTAAATGTTTACCTAAATTCCTGATTCCTAAAATATTAGCTACAGTCTCTGTAGGTGATTTACTAGTTAATGAAGGAACAGTATTATAATTATCTACCAAAAACGTAGATCCAATAGTGCAAGGTTGAAGCATAAACGTCTCTAATGCATTTAAACATGAAGTTATTGACTGTGGAACCATACCTAAGATTTCGATAGTCTAAAATATAAATAAACATTAGTATTAATTCCCAATTTAGCCAAAAATGTTACTAACACAAACATGTTGAAGCATTGCATTTACGTATAGGAATATGTGATTTTGTATTAATCCAGTAGTAACGTACATTCGTTCGTTGGTTCGATTTCACATGAAATCTCACAGATGCTTTTTCTATGCTTACAACCGCTTGCTATTCTTTAACAATAAACCTTTTTTTGTCAACAAAGTAATATTTAATAGGAGAATATAAAAGAAGAAATAATAGATTCATAAATAAAGGGGCCAGCCCACATAAAACAACCAGCTCCACTTACCCTGTCATACTTTAATTTTTCAGCAACTGCTCCAACGTCACCAATTGGTCCGTACTGTATAGCCAATCCAGGTAAGCCATCTTTTCGTCTAATTTCGCAAAGTCTTTCTAATGCTGAATTGGCCATACCATAGTTTGATTGTCCTGCATTGCCCCTTCCTGCAACTATAGAACTAAATACCACAAAATGATCAAGCTTGGGGCACCGTACTCTAAAATAAAAAATACTTGTTACGTAATACTATAATTTTCATACTTCAGGCTAGCTACTAATAGACTTCAACTTTAAATTATATTTTTAATAATATATAATATTTTATACTCATATTTTTTACAAGATTCTTTAAATTAAATAGAATATCTTATCATCATCGTCATTTTGAAACAAGTAATATAGCAATTCCCTTACCTACAGTTGCTGTAAGAGGAATTTAATTAAGTGTTGTGTTTTTCTTAAAAAGCATAGAAAAGCTAAAAACATTATTTAAGTGAACCCACGATATTTCATGAATCTATATTTTCTTTCACATATGAACAGAATGAGAAGCAACATAGAGCTTGCGCAAATATATCAAAGCCCCGACATCATTCAAGAAATAAAGTCGAGAAGGCTACGATGGGCAGTTCATACACAAAGGAGTCAAAACGATCGACTAATAAAACGTGTATGGGAGGAAGCACCACAAGGAAAAAGACCACTGGGAAGACCTAGGCTTAGATGGAGAGATAACATCCACAAGGATCTAGCTATCCTTGAAGTTGACCAGCAAGAATGGAGGGAGCTGGCACAAGACCGTTCCAGGTGGAAGCAGATAGTCGAGACACTCAAAACCCACCCTGGGTTGTAGTGCTACGGAGTCAGTCAGTCAGTCATATGAACAAGAAGACCTAGCTAATAAAAAAGCGGACCCACTTACACAAGAGTCTGCTACCACATTTATTGGACCGGAAGCAGCATTGGCATTACTAAGACTGCTATTCCTGGGTGGATATCCTGTTGAATAAACCATCAACACCAGACCCATTAGTACTACATTGCTGACCACAGGCACAGTAAACTATTGCTGAAGAAACCATACGGCAAATTAAGCAACGAAATGCTGTGTTTAAGGAAACAACAGAATAGGCTAGTAACAGGATTAATAACCGGCTACTACAGCTTAAGGGAACATCTACACATAATAGATATCTACAATGGAAAACCAACACGTAGCTTAGGTAACGAAGAGGATGAAACAGCCTCAGATCGTTTTTGAAAGCGAAGTTTCAACTTACTGGAGACATTTTCAAGGATCGACCAATCCTGAAGACATACTCAGAGGACAAACTAGTGAACAGGCTACTAGTGGGTTCAAATAGAACAGATATAACGGGCGACACAATAAGTCACTAGGCTGCAGTGTAAAGATTTCTCAATTCTAGCAAACTATATCATTTGATCAATAAATCAATCAAAATCTGAGAACATATTCCTAAATTCGTATCAAATTATAGAGCATAATAAAAAAAAAAAACATTTTAAAGTTATAGAAATTTTATATTTGGACCTATTTGAAATTCTGGAAAAATCCATGTGAGAAGTTGTTCAAAATCATATCTATTACTCATAATAAATCGATTCCACCCTAAACGGACCCTTTCGCTTACCCCCCTTCCCACACCACCTCTTTAACACTCAAAAAAATACCATTCATTAAAAGAATCTCTAGCAGATTCAGTTATTGTAAAACGTTCAATTTCCATAGATCTTTTATCCTAAGGCTTCTATGGGTCGCTGGCTACGAATCCAAAATCAGAATCGCGAAATTCAAAATGGCGGCCAGAAAAAGATCAAGTCTTTAATATGCATGAGTAGCTTTTAAAATATTTTTTCTTTACCAAAAATTCATGCCAAGATATTTTTTTTCTGGTTGTCATACTGGATCCGCCATATTGAATTTCATAATTCTGACTTCCGTATGTCGGCTTTCGCTCAATCCACATCGAGAATAATGATGCAGTGCAAACGGATCAAGGTCGTCTATATCTTATGTGATATCTATTTTATACGTATACTATACCGGTATAGTAGGTATAGTATACATATACTATACCTTTGCAAAGTATATTTCTATCCCTGCCTCCGATGGCCCGAGTCTACGCTATAATGCGCAAGCAGTATTGCAAAAGTCACCACTGAGTGACAATCGCTCAATCAAGTGACTTCAGGTGACTGACTACTTCGATAGGACCTCTATCAGCGCCTTATACATTAACTGACAGACATTGAAATGATCTTAACAGGGATGGTTCGACTTGATCTCTTTTTAATTGATACGAGAGATTTGCCAGTTGACAGCAGCAGAGCTAAGAACGCGAACATAATATTACACTTATAGCAATTCTTTTATATTCGGGTGATAAAAATAATATATAATTTAGGGGTAAAACATTTTTTGTATTATATAAGGTGAATCATTTTATCTTGTTTCTTTTTGCCTAACTATGGTAATTGTTCTGAAGTGCTTAAGCACTACCCACCACTGATATTTTTTTAGGAGCACAATAGGCGCGTTATGGGTACCAAAAGAATTGATTTTTCATAAGCAATAACATAAACAATCAATAGCAATAAAAAAAAGAATTACCTTGAGACTTCATCCATGTTTGCTCCAGAATAAAGTTTAGCCATAAAAACAGATTTAAATTTTTCAGCTGTCTGATTCACAAACAGTGCGTCTTGAAGAATCAATGCCATATTAAAAATACCTAAAATATGGAAGATAGAATAGCGTTTAGATGTTTACCTTCTTTAGAAGCAGACGAGAAAATTTTTATAACATATAAAACAAATTAACCAAGTTTCTAATTTTTTGGGCACGAGTATGTTTACTGGAGAATATCTTGTTTAATATATACATATATATATATATATATATATATATATATATATATATATATATATATATATATATGGCATCGGAAAAGTGTAGTTCTTGCGGGAAAATAATATTTGAAGCACCTCGTGCTGGTGAAAACTACCAGCATGCGTGACGCCGCCCACCGAACTGAGACAGTCTGCATACTTGTAGTCAAGGTGGAAGATAAGAGGAAGAATAGTGAGCCCGAGCAATGCTTCCATTGCCTGAGATACGAGCATACATAGAGCCGCTGCACCTTCTCTCAAAGGTGCGTAAGATACGGGAAAGACCACGTGACTGCCAAATACAGTCTCAAAAATGAAGAGAAAGTGACTTGTGCCCTCTGGGGCAAAACAGGTCACACAGCTTCCTGGAAAAGGTGGTAAATGTACCCTAACCTGAGGAAATAAAAAAAAACTCTGGCATAGAACGGCATCAGGAAGCCAGTTAAGACAATGGATAAAAATTCCAAGAAGGCTGAAAGGCAAAAGGAAGATAATATAATTAGATGTTATGTTAAAATTTAACTCACCTCCCACGGGTCCCATTTTTTCTGCACATTCCACTAAAGATTTGGCTCCATCTATTGACGATGTATTATCAGTGTTAACTTTAACATTCACACCTTCAAGATCAGACCACCTTTTTAAACACAAAGATTGGTATCCATTTGTTACACCTCGTCTTGAATTTAACACTATCTTTCTCGCACCACGTTTAATGAGAAAGCTGGTTAGTTCAAGTCCGACCCCACCAAGACCACCTATTAAAATGTAAGTCATGTCTGGTTGGAAATATATTCTAGGTATTGCCTGAATTGTTCTCTGTGGCGACTGGATTTCAGTGGTAGTTTCATTTCGAATTTTAATGAGGACTTTGCCTTTATGTTTACCTGTAGACAGATATCTAAATGCATCTTCAACCTCATCTTCTGTAAATACCGTTCGAGGTAAGGGTCGAACAACACCTTTGGCAATACCTTAAAGACAGACGGAAATATATTCAAAATTTCATGTTTAATTTTGTAAAACTTAATCTAAAGCATAATAAATTTAACTTAATCAGTTAGTTGCAACGTTTATAGGCTTCTTGATGTGTAAATCAAATCCTGCACTTTAGAAATTAAGAAAGGAACAATTCAGTATTTTATTTACAACATACCTTCTGCAACCAATCTATTAAGTTCTTGTTTTGTTTCACTAATTTCGTTCATGAGATCATCTAAATGAACACCGTGGAAGCTCGTATTTTTTGCAAACAAACTTGAACTTATAGGTGTACCGGCCCGTAAGTCAACTTTTCCAATTTCCAAAAATTGTCCTCTATGGGCAACACAACGAATAGATGCTTGGTACATATCTCCTGCAAGGGAATTTAAAACAATATCTACGCCTTTACCTTGAGTATTTTCCATAACCATTTGTTCAAATGACGTATTTCTTGAATTTCCTGATACAAAGAATGAAATTAAAACAATATATCAACACACGAAATAAAAATAAAATTTTGTATTTGTACTAAACTAAATTTTAATAGGGCTGTGGGGTAGAATTAGATATGAAACCTATTTCGGCATATTTAGCTTGTTTATAAATCGAATTTTAACAACAATATATTCAAAACTCCCAAATTGGAGGTATAACTGTTTGGTCTTTACATCGTGACTTTTAAAAAACATTTATATATTAGTACTATGCGAGAATATGCGAAACCGTTGATTTGACAATCCCGCAAAAGCATTTTTCGGGAATGTATGACATGAACCTGAATGGGTTTTTTTAGCGCGACAGACCTGTAAAAAAGCTTCTATTCATTTACCTCTCATCAAATTGTACACTGAAAGATTTTTTTACATTATTATTTTAAGCTTAATAGATCAACCAAAAATGGTGTACCTAGATAGTATGCAATATGTCAGAAAATCACATTTCCAAGGTCAACTAAACAAAATGAAGACTATGAATAACTCTCGCCTATATTACGCTTTGTCGAGATAAACAGGATAAAAATTTATAGGTTGTCGCTCTGTGTCCTCTTATCTACAAAGATGTTCATATTTTAAAACTTACCTATATTTTCACGTTTTAATTTTGGAAACATTTTTAAAAGAAAGTCTTGCTTTTCTTTAGTTCCACAGGTGGTAAAAACTTCGCAATCCATACTTAAAGCAATTGATATGGCTGCTATACCAATGCCACCTGTTCCCGCATGGATCAAAATAGTTGATTCCTTTCGCATATGACATCGTTGTATCATAGCGTAATAACACTAAAATAGTTTGAAGAACACTACTTGATACACAATAATTATGTAAAAAAGTTAACGATTCATCCATGGCCAATCATACAACGGTAGACCGTGATATCTCGGATTACCACAGAAATGGGTATATTTGTTCCTGGTGCCGTCATTGGAGGGGTCACTATTGCCCCTCTTTTAAATGGACGCAGCCAAATTCTTTTATGTATTTTACACCGCTGAACACGATTTTTTTGAATGGAAGTTCACCTGAGTGGGAGTAAGACTTATAAACAAATAGCTGTTATAAACAAATAGCTGCTTAAACATCTGGAAATTCGATTTATTTGTGGAATCCACTAGAAGTGACGCGAATATAAATATGGATATAATAAATAACAATATATATTCCACAATACATAGAATGGAACTATTTATACAGAATGAAAATTATTTTATTAGTTTATTTCGGTTCTATACATACAAAGAAAGTCAGATCTGATTGTTTATAGCTTAGTGGTGTATTCTACTTAACTGGATAAATATTTTCCTGCTATGGATAAAGTTCTCTCAGCCACCTATAATGAAGATGCAACGTATTTTACAAAATTTGACGAAATATTCCTCTACAGATATTTCCAAAAGTATTTGTGATATTAGCCATCAAACAGCTATACGACCAAGCATTCTCCTGAATTAAGATCGGCAATAACTTATCAGAAAGCTTTCATGTGACTAAAGGCCTTCGCCAGGGATGTTGTCTATCACCAATACTCATTAAAATCTACCTCAATGAAGCTTTAAAGAATTGGAGATCATGCAGTAGAATGGGAATAGAATTAAATAATGACACCCATTTATATACGTTTCATTTTGCAGATGATCAAGTGGTAGTGACCCAAGATAAAGAAGAGCCTCGAATTCATGACGAGGAAACTATTTAAAGAATACGCAGAATAGGGATTAACCGTCAACTGCAGTAAAACTAAATATATATGTATCGGTGGAGAACAAACAGATTTCGAAGTGGATGACAATATCATAGTAAAATCTTGTTCTGATTATACCGACCTTGGAAGAAAGATCAATCAAAGTGGACGAACTGAAGAAATATTGGAGCGAATAACTAAAGGGAAAAAAGCTATCGGATGCCTAAACTCACTATTATGGTCAACAAACATCACCAAGGAAAGAAAACATCTTTTATACAATGCAATATTTAAAAGCGTTGTATTGTATGGATGTGAAACATGGCCGATAAATAAAACTTTAGAACGTAAACTGGTGGCTCTTGAAATGAACTTTTGGCGAAGATCTGCCAGAAATCAAGGATCGAACGGATAACCAACGAGAGAATTAGAGAGATTACGGGCCTAAAGAAAACTATTCTCGATGAAATCGAACGTCAGCTGGTATGGTATGGACATGTGGAGAGAATGACGGACAAACGTCTACCAAAGCAAATCCTAAAATGGACACCAAATGAAAAAATAAAAAGAGGAAGACCAAAAGTTACCTGGATTAAGGGCATTAACCGAGCCATGTCCGAAAGAAACTTACTTCCAGGGGATTGAGAAGACCGAAAACAATGGAGACTGGGAACCGGAAGGCGTAAAACGCTATGAAACTGAATATATATATATATATATATATATATATATATATATATATATATATATATATATATATATATATATAGGTTGATAATATTATTTTAATGTTCATATATAAATATTTCATGTTACAGTAATTTCTGATTTGTAGGACTAGAAAATGGGCATATTTATAATTTAAAAAAAAAAAATAAAGAATTTAATGACACGTTTTATGACTTACACAAATGCCTAGAAAGTTGGTGAAATTTATTCGCACCTATTCTGATAAAACTATTGTTTACAATAATTTTGACACTTGTAAGGCAATTAAATAAAAGGAAAATTAATTTATTTTCATAAACTAAAATTAGATTAGCCTTATTTGGCGAAATATTCCTTTACAGATATTTCCTAAAGTATTTATAATATTGGATTGCTAGTTCGAAATGATATTTTAGTGCCCATATGTGAATATTCCATGTTACAATAAGTTCTAATTTGTAGCGCCAAACTAGAAAATGGACACTTTTATTATTTTTTAAATAACGAAACACCCCGTATAACTTTTTAAAAAATTTAATTATCCGTTTTAAAGTTTTGATAAATTCCACCAAGATTCGTGAAACCTACTTAGTTGGCGCAACTTTTCCTTCTGAGATGTAAATAATAATTTTTTTAGAAAAAATATTTCGTTTGTAAAAAATTTTTTTACGAAAATTTTTGTTTCATTTAGGCACTAAACAAAAAGAACTACAGCGTTAGAATCATTTATTTTTAAGTATTTTCAACAAAAAGTTTAAAAAACGACATATATAATGATAGGACGATTCAAAAGTGCAGTAAATGTCTACAAATACTGATTCAACTATCCGACAATGAGATTTCATGAATTCTATTGTTACTCAGAAAGTTCAAGATTTGAGGCTAAGTTACTATGGAGTTAAAGTAGATTAAAATTACGTTGTTGCAAAACCACGCGCTTTATTGATCTAATTTTATTTAAGCATTATTTTATAAAAAATAGATTGATTTTTTTTATTTAATAGCTATACAAATATCACAATTAAAAAAAATATTTCGTTTGTAAAATTTTGTTTACAATAATTTTAATTTCATTTAGCCAGTAAACCAAAAGAGTTACAGCGTTAGGATCATTTATTTCTAGGTATTATTTTCAACAAAAATTGTTAAAAAACGACATATAAAATTGATAGGACGTTTCAAACGTGTAGTAAATGTTGTTGTAAATATACATAATTACATCATAAAAAAATATATAAACAAATTCATTACATCAAAAATTCCAGCTAAGAAACACCAACAACGCGTTCATATTTATATGACGCCAACTTTCTTAGCAAGCGCCTCCTACTGCGCATGATCGCGTTGGAGCGCTCTCATTGGTTCGTCGACTCGTTTATATATCTAATCCGGCACGTTTACGAGAGTCAGTCCTGGGCTATCATCCGAGTCGAGTACATGCGATCTCGAGTTGTAACCAGAGAGCGAATATTCCGGAAACAAAGAAGTTCCAGAAGATTCAAGAAGTGCGGTCCAAAAGTGCAAACGGTTGGAGTGCGAAGCATCAAAACACAGTGAAGAGATTCATAGTGATAAACAATTAAAAGATTAAAAACCATTTCGCAAAAAGACTTAATAAAAAAAACGGTGAACGCGACGCACGGCCTGCGGGGGCCGGGCAACGGGTCCGGGAAAAATAAAAAAGACAATAAAGACTTATTAAATTATCGCGAAAGTGACAGTGCCTTTCCAAAGAAAACTGAACCACCAGTACAGCAAAAAATGAACAGAAACGAAGAATTGGATTATAGCTCATCGGAGTTGAAGTCTTGATTCTTCAGGTAAGCAGAGTCTGCGTAGCCCTCACAAAAAAAATAATAAAACTAAATCTAAAAATTCAGCATCTAAATCTCTTAAAAGAAAACACGAAGAGGATATGGCGTATTATGCGCAAACCATTGAATCATTAAAATCAGAAAAGTACGAATTGCAATTATTAAATAAAGAATTACACGAAAAAATAAATTACCAAACTGAGCAAAGCCAAAGGCAACTAAAGAAATTGAAATTCAAAAACAGCAAATAGCTGAATTAATAAATCAGAACAAAATACTAAATAACAAAATTAGCCAAATTGAAAAATCAAATCAAAATCTTACTTTAACAATTCAAAATTTAAGTAATAATGTAGGAAAACTCAATGACACAATCGTAGCAAAAAACGACAATGTCGAAACAAAAGAAATAAGAGAGGAGGATAATGAGATGGAAGTTGAGGAAAATTCAGAATTCCCAGCTCTGCCAACAAAGGCGTCAACTTCCACCCCATTAGACTCCGCCCACCCCGAATTAAAAATAAAAACCCCCAATTCCTATAACCCACAACTAAAAAAACACTTAGAAAAAACCCTTAACCCAACCCATCATACAGAAACTAACAAAGAAACTAACAAAAATACAAATAAAAACGCGGTGCCAATTGTAATCCGAGACACTAAAAATTGGACCAAAATTAACAAAGACATCAAAAATTCAAACATTGAAATTGTGTCAGTAAAAACGAGCAGTCTCGGAATACAAGTGACACCGAAAGAACCAGAAGGCCACAAAAACATTACTAAATACCTAGACAATCACCAAGTAGAGTACCACACCTACTTCCTCCCTGAGGAGAAACAATTAAACATTGTAATCAAGGGAATACACAGAAATATTCCCATAAACGATATAAAAGAGGAAATAGAGGCTATGGGATACCACCCCACAGAAATTTACAAAATAAAAATGGGACCAAAAAAGAAGGACTCTTCAATGGTGAAAATACTTCTCCCAAAAGAAGAGAAGCATTTTTACATTACACATATCCTAAACTTACCAGTTGTAATAGAAGCCCAAAATTCGACAAACAAACAGATCATACTACAATGCCATAGATGTCAGAAATACGGACACTCCCAACATAAATGCAAAGCTGCTCCAAAATGTCACAGGTGCGCTGGGGATCATCACTTTGCAGAATGCAAAAAAACAAAAGACACACCCCCTCTGTGCGTAAACTGTGGTGGTCCCCACCCCGCCAATTACAGCAAATGCAGAAGCAATCCCAAAAACTTCAACAAAAACGAAGAAGACAATACAACAGGACCCCCAAAACCCCCTTCTAGACCAATAGACATACACACAACATTTGCGCAAGCAACACATAAAAATAACCAGACAAACATACAAACAAACAAATAAACCCCAAAACAAAACACACAAAGAACACAAGTCCCACAACAACAACAAACAAAACAACACACAGACAGAAACCCAAGACAATCCACTTCAAACACAAAAACTTAATCAAGTACTCTTAGGCATGCTAACCCTCCCCTCAAATGAAATCAAAGAAAGAGTAACAACACTAGCAGAGACCATTGAACAATTCCCGATTCTAAAAGCCCTTATAAATGGCTAATAGGACTAAAAGAAAACCAAACAACCTGAACATCATAACATGGAACGCAGACTCAGTCGTAAACAAAAAACACGAACTGGGAGCTTTCCTGGAGGATTACGAAGCAGATGTCGTACTCCTGCAGGAAACCTTCCTAAAACCGGGAATGAGACTGAACATAAAAAACTATGACATTTATAGAGACGACAGACTGGACCGAGAGGCGGAAGGAACGGCCATTCTAGTTAAAAAATCAATAGACCACTACAGACTAAACACACTAGACCATGATGAACTAGAAACGACCAGAATAAACATAAACATGGAACACTACACACTCACAATAGTATCCGTATACAAACCACCAGACAGAAGACTCTCACGACATGACCTTGACATACTAACGCAACCAGAAAATAACGCTCCCCTGCTAATAGCGGGAGACCTAAACAGCAAAAACAAAATCTGGGGAGCCCTAGTATACAACACAGACGGACTAACATTACAAGACTACATTTCAAACAACCCAGACTCAATAGTGAGCCCATGGAAACCAACTCATTTCGCACATAACTCAATTGACCTACTAGACATCGCCATAGCCAAAAACATACCACACGTAATCAACACTACAGTTATCCACGACCTAAGCTCAGACCACGCACCAGTATCCTTCCAGCTTGGCCAAGAGGAAATTATCCCGAGGGAGAATTTCTTCACCAAAATAAACTGGACAAGCTTCAAGGAGAAACTAACAGAAATCAACATAGACGCAACACACATAGAGAACAAACAAACACTACAAACAAAAATAAAACAACTAACAAAAACAATACAAGACACAATAGAACAAACAAAAATACAGATCCCTATACAAGACCACAAACCTTACGCTCTCCCCAGGGAAATTAAAACCCTGATCAGGGAGAGAAATAGACTCAGAAGAAGAGCAAAAGCGACATTAGACCCAAACTTCGTCAGAAGTGCCAACAGACTAACAAACACAATTAAAAGACAAATCAACGAACTAAGAAACTCAAACTGGGAAAACTATCTTCTCTCCCTGAGACCAGAGGACAAATCCCTATGGAAAATCAACAAAACACTACAAGACAAACGAAAAACGAAAACACCACCAATACACGGACTCGACGGCATGGCGTACATAAACGAAAACAAAGCGGAAGCATTCGCACTCACGCTGGAAACCCAATTCGCTCTCAACCAAGACCCAGAAGACAACATAGACTGGGAAGAGCGAATTGAGAGACTGGCAAACAGGACAAAAAGACTCAGAGCAGACCCAAATCTAACACAAATTCCACAAGTAACAATAGAAGAACTCAAACAGGAAATCAGATTCACAAACAACAATAAAGCACCAGGACACGACAACATTACAAACAAAACAATGAAAAACCTCCCAGACAACACACTACAGACACTACTAGACATAATAAACACCTGTTTTAAATTAAAACACTTCCCGGACATCTGGAAAATGGCCATTGTAGTAATGATCCCAAAACCTAACAAAAACTTAACTTTTCCGCAAAATTGGAGGCCCATAAGCCTCATCCCCTCTTTCGCAAAGATTACCGAAAAATTGTTTCTCATCAGACTATGGGAAGAAATAATTCCCAAAAACATAATACCTGATGAGCAATTCGGCTTCCGAAAACAACATTCCACCGAACAACAGGCAGCCAGACTAATAGATAGGGTTCTGGACGGACTCCAGAGAGGCTACAAGACAGGAGTAGTCGCTCTGGACATCCAGAAAGCCTTCGATAAAGTCTGGCATGAAGGGCTAATCTACAAACTTCACTATAGATTCAAAATCAATAAAAACTTCACAGACTTTATCGCAGACTTTCTAAAAAACAGAAAATTCCAGGTCAAAATAGAAGACACCCTATCAAATGCCAAACAATTGGAAGCCGAATTGCCGCAGGGTTCCCCCCTATCCCCACTCCTTTACACATTATACACTGCAGACATCCCCAAAAAACCAAACACCAAACTTTCACTATACGCAGATGACATTGCCGTGGCTTGCACGTTTAAAAGAATCCATCTTATCATCAGAAACCTACAGGAACACCTCAATAGATTAGTCAATTGGGGTAAAATATGGAAAATTAAAATTAACTCCGATAAAACACAGGCAATAATAATTAAAAATTCAAGAGCTGTCCATAACGGAGAGAATATTGTCATTGATGACACCCAGGTAGACTGGAGCGAATCCATAAAATACCTGGGTTTCACCATTGACAAACACCTAACATGGAACCAACACATTACACAAAAACTAAATGAATCCAAAAGAACATATGGACAGCTCTTCCCTTTACTCGGGTGGAAGAGCAAACTATCGCTTAAAAATAAACTACTAATATACAAACAAGTCATCAGACCAAAAATGACATACGGCAGCTCAGTTTGGTGTCAAGTGGCAAAAAGTCACAAGAAAAAATTGCAAATCCTACAAAATAAAATCCTCAGACATATCACAAACGCCCCCTGGTATGTTCGTAATGCTCAACTGCACAGAGACCTTAAAATAGAAACAATCCAAGAAATAATAATCAAAAAACAAGAAAAATTCCTAACAGAAATGCAAATACACCCAAACCCCCTAATCCAGCAAAACTTTCCCATGAACAGAAATCCAGACTTAAACAGAAAAACAAACAGAAACATAAACGCCCCCATAAGACCTCCTTAAGAGCTTACGAACATACCAATAAAGAGAACATAAAGATGCTGAATAAAGATACAAACAAAACAAAATAAATAAAAACAAAAATAAACAAATCACAAAAACAAATAATGTAAAAGGGCTGGCAGATACTCTGCTTACAGAAGAAGGAGTATGAGAGCCGAAAGGCACTAACTCCGAAGAAATCAACAAAAATGAGTTTACGAGAGTCAGAAAGATTCTAAATACGGCCGGGGTAACATGAAAGGTAAGATTATTGAGTTTATGCTTTCAACAGATATGCAAACGGATCAAATAGTATATCGTCTAAATATCATATAATTAACATCCATAACATGCCCAGCCATGAAATAAACAAAAAAAATTTTCCTTGACCAAACATCAACGTAGCTGGTTCACACGGCGAGACGCCATATGCACGTCGTATTAGAAATTCGAGCGATGATGCCTTCGCCAGCACCATCTGTCGACTGCCAGGGCGGAAACCACTGTTCGACGGCCAATGGCAGAGTAATCAACACATGTGCAGAGACAAATAGTTTTATTAAACAGTCCTGGCCTGTAATTGGTCCAAATAAGAAAGTTTCATTTTTCGTGCAGAAAATACGCGGTCAAGAGAAATAATCGCAGTTTTTTGCAAATAAAAAGTTTATTTATGGACGGACTGGCATGAAATTTTCACCAGAATGTGTGGAAAATTTTATTACATCAGGAAAAACCGCCACATTAAACATTACCATCAGAGGAACGCAAAAAATACGATATTATTGAGATAACAATATGCATAGAACTAACGAGTAAATGGCCTACGGCACCTCGTTGGTCAGAACGGTTTTTTGCGTTTCCCGCCAAAAAGCTCTATAAAGATAGCACGAAACCGGCGGAGCAGTCAGTTTATTGTGGTTCCTGAATAAAGAAACATCAAGAAAGAAGAAGTACAAGTGAAAAGTAGTGAAAAGGCAACGCAGCTTATCGAACAGTGTTGTTCTCACGGCTCTGTACCAGATAAGTGCACATTATAAAAGAAATTCGTATTAATAAAAGAAATTCGCATCATTAAAAGAAATTCGTTAACTACAAGAAAGAAGACATCGTTGCTGCGCTTTGTGGAGGCTGTTTCAGCCAAGAAATTGTACAACACCGACGATCTTATTGACGGCTGCAGGAGTGTGTAGTGTAGTGTAAAAAAAAATCTAAAATTACCTCCGAAGTTTCCTGGACGAACTACTAGCTATCATTGCACTTCAACAGCGAAAGGCTGGGAGACCTGAAGACCATAAAGCGAAAGGCAAATTCGGTGTTAAATACGGTACAAGGGAATCTCTCTGTTTAAAATAGATTGTTTCAGGGAACGTTAGGTTTCATCCAACAGAGCCCCTTGTACTACAGTTCGAAAGTCGAGCGCTATTCGCGATTGCATACCTGAACTGAGGTTGCAATCACGGATCACCGACATAAAGATCGCGAATTTTATAACATTAACCGGGCAGCGAATCTCAAACATCATTTAATCATAACCCCATTCAATCTCCGTTCCAGCATCGGAACCTTCTTGACATGGACTTAGAGGATTTCCTCGCAGACTATCGGACAATATCCGAAGCCGAGATCAGCGGCGCGTCGATTGACAATCATGCGTTTGTCAACGAGGAAACTTCTAACAGGTTCGCCCCATTCATAACACGGCTTTCGGACATAGAGTATCCATGGCGTTCTACAGGACAAACGTATATATCACCCAGCATTGGACAGCACCATATCGATTCAAGTTTAGAGGCGTTGGCTGAAGTTCACCCTGATCAACCCCAACAAACATATGCTACGTACGGCGAAGCCCCGTTATACGAAGATCATCCCTTAACAAGCATAAGAGTAATCAGAAACCAAGACGAGCTCTATGAATTATATACCTCCCAAAAATCATACATCGACAACTCAGTCAACCCCATATGCCGACATGACGTTCCAAGTTTGGAACAGGCTACTCAACCAATCATACCATATCACACAACACCATATCATACATCAAATTCATCAAAAACCATGTCCCGTCATTTATTCCGACATAGCATCCCTGCTAAAGGAATAACCTCGAATCCACAACCAGCCATGCCGCATAATTTCCGACAATGTCTACATATAAAAATAATTTAAATACTGATTCAGCTATCCGACAATGAGATTTCAAGGATTCTATTGTCACTCAGTAAGTTCAAGGTTTGAGGGTAAGTTACTACGGAGTTAAAATTTATTAAAATTCCGTTGTTGAAAAACCATGAGCTTTAATGATCTAGTTTTATTTAATCATTATTTCATAATAATGATCATAAGAATCATTATTTCATCATAATCATCATAAGAATAGATTGATTTTTTTAAATTAATAGCTATACAAATATCAAAATTCTTGTAAACAAAATTTTTATCAGAAAAAATATTTTTTTTTAAATATTACTTACGTCTTAGAAAGAATGGAAGTGGCATCCAAATAAATTTCACCAATCTTCTAGGTATTTATTTAATTAAGTCTCAAAATATATCCTTAAATTATTTAAAAAGTTATACAGAGCGTTTTGTTTTGAAAAAAATAATAATAAAAATGTACATTTTCTAGTTCGGCCTTGCAAGTCAGAAATTATTTTAATATGAAATATTCATATATGGGCATTAACATATCACTACCAACTAGCAACCTAATATCACAAATAACTTTAGGAAATATCTGTGTGGGAATATTTGGCCAAATCCTGTAAAACACACTCCATCTTCATTATGGGTGGCCAAGAAAACTTGTACGTAGTAAATAAATATTTACCCAATTAACCACTACACTAAGTGTATTTAGATCTGAGTCAGCTCGTAAAAACAAAGATAGTACGGCCGCATAATACGTCTACAAGTAGGTTTCTTGTATCATACCCGTGAAGAGTACTTATAAGCTGACAAAGGCCCATTGTTAATAGCCGAAAAAAAGCATTTAAACAATAACTTTGACTTTAGTTAAACAATTAAAACTCATTTCAATTACGTTCCTTCTTTTTTAAAACATCCTCACGTAATACCACACATAATTTGACAATTAACTAAAAAATTACACATTTTCAGATACAAACATTCAATAGAATAAAGTTACCAAATATTTAAAAAATCATATAAATATTTTTTGTTCCAAGTAATTACCGTTGCATATACTAATGATACAGTTGCAGCTTCTTCTAAGCTCCAAGATGTTGGTACTTCCCAAGTAAATAAGGGGTCTGTCATTGCTTGCAAACTAATACACCCCACAGTGATGCCCATAATTCTTCTGCCTGAATTTGAAATTCCTGAATATTCAAATCCCAACAAAACTTCAGGAGAAGACGGATCAGAATTTTTATCATCACTAATTTTACCAGTTGATAACATGACATCTTTAAAGTTTAATGCTGAATAGTATACAAAAATATATTCTGAATCTGGCAGCCACCTAAAACAATTTTCCACTTAAATTATGGACTTACGTTTCTTATTTAAGTGTTTTATTAAAATATCTGGGTGTCCTTAAAAATGTTGAGTGAATTTTAAAAAAAGTATTTTTAACATACATTTTTTGGCTAAAGAACGACAAACTAAGAAGTAAGGAACAGCTCAAAAAAGCCCTGTTTGGTTACTCGAGCTTGCTAAAGTGTAAACATATCATTTTTGAAATTCCAACGTACTGAAGATTAAAAAGTTTTATGGTTTGGATGAGATCTATTATCCAACCAAATATTTAGCACAATTACTAATAGAAAGTAACTTTAATAAAACTTAAAGAAACAATAAAAGCAATAACAATATGCGTACTAAGAAATACCGGCAATCATAGAATCAGTGAGGATTTGAAACAGCCACTAACCAAAATACATGAATCTAAAATGGAAGGTTACGGTAACCACAAATCAGATGTCAATTAAATCACTTCCGTATGTCATTTTACACAATGATAATGAAACTTAGAATAAGTGGAATATCAAAAAAAGACTTTCTGATATAGTTCATCTACTTCAATAACACTTTTGTGTTGGCAACGCCAAGGTTCCAACATTTCACATTCACAAATCACTAAACATCAATCGATTCGTATTTAGCTACTGGGTTCGAATTTCCGCTTTTAAAATATTGTTTGTTTTTGATAAAATTCGAACAAAAATGAGCACAAAACATTACATTTTAGATCGTGAATCACAATTATCGTCTTTCCAGTCCAGCAAAGGTCCAAAGCCAACGTTGTGATGAGGCTGAAAAAAGTTTGTTACAAAACACAATAAAAATGTTAATAACAAGAAAGTAAAGTTTTACATTTACAGGGTAAAGACGAAACTTAACAATGGTCTAATTTCAAAGCTTCAGATAATAAAGATAATAAAAAATGGTTTTTAGACTGGCGGTCAGGAGGCTCTAGCTTTAAATTTCTTCATTGCAATTTCCAATGATCGTCACTGATCTTTTCGAGAATGGTTTAAGGTGGATTGCATCATTGTTGAAAATTTATAGTTTAGAAAAACCATTAATAAGACATACAGCAGTAAGAAAAATAATTTGTAGAAAAAAAAATTGTCCCACTTGAAAATCAAAAGTTTTATGCCATATTTGCAAAATTAGAAATTGTCAAAAATAATGTTACCTCAAAAATTATTTTTGATAGCCTATAACTCATACCAAGTTTCATTATCATCAGATTCTGGCAAATAGATTTTCTGCATGGATACTCTTAAGCATCAAAATCGATTAATACGCGATTTCCTTGGATAAAACCTTTTTTTAAAAAATATACTTACTTATAATAATTAGAAGGACGTTCAATCCATCTGAAAGATGACAAATCTCCAATGGTTTGAACAAAGTTACTAGCATGGGCAACATCAATAGGTTTTACCTCATGGACAGGAATATGTCTGTAACTACCCCAAATTCCATCTCTTAAAATATTTATAGTCATTTTATTTACCAATTGCTCTTTATAACAATATAAATCAGGGTTAAACGTAGCTGCATATCTCCCCTGGATAAATACACACTTAATAGATGCTTTCTCATTTGGTTCCAAATTAATGGATTTTACTAAACCAATTATACCACATACATCATCTCCTTGAGAAAATAGATACAAAGTTTGCTCAGTTTTTATGCATTCTTTGGCTTTTTCCAACCATAAAAAGTCTGAATTGTTAACAAGAATTACTTCATACGATGCTATTGGTGAGACGTTTCTTAACAAAAAGATGCCTAAAGACCAAAAAACATTAATACTCCCAAAAAAAAATTGCATTTGTAACTTACCTTTGTATTTATATGTATTTTGATAAACGATGGGTATACCTAAAGTAATAGCTCTATGTTTATCTCCATAAAATAATACAAAACCGTCTTGATTTAACTGCGGTAATATTAATTTTTCTAAGTGACCGTCAGAACATAAAATGAAATCTAATTGACTACTGTTCTCTTCCAAAAATTTAACTTTTACTGTGGGTTCATTTTCCATAATCTTCTCGATAATATCGACCAATGAGTTTTCTTTACTGTCAACAATTTCAGCGGCTCGTAAGATATGTGTGCTTCCAGTATTTTCTATAATAATTTGCAATGCCATTTTTAATGACAGCTCTTTGTTTATTTCATTTTGCTGATTATCAGTTATGTAAGGAATAAAAACATGACTTTCCAAAACGGGGTTAGATTTAATCTGCTTCCTGGGTGCCATTGAAGATTCTAAATTAATAATTTCCACGCCTCCTGATTTAATAAGTTTTAGGGCTTTATTGTAATATACTGGTATATCTGAAATACATTTAAAATATAAAAAATGTCCTTACTGATGCACTGATTCAAATAAACTTCGATGTTAAGTATCTGTGTGTCGTCAAAAACTATAATTCGATCGAAAAACATAAAAAATCGCACAATGTATACAGATCAATGAACCAAAAATGTTTTGAAAAAAAACATGCGCGCACTTATTCGGTGAATTTAAAAACGTACGTTACAAAGAGCGATGTTTGTATATTAAAAGTATAATTTGGAAATTCGTCGTCCAAGTTATTTACTGTTTATTAAAGATATTGTGTGTGTAGACAAAGTTTGAGATTGGAACAGAAACAAGGTAAGAAAGTATTTTTTACAAATTAGAAATACCTATGTATGTTTTTGTTTTTTATTATCGCGTATTTTCACGTTTTTTTTTTGCTCTTATCATAAAAGAAATTATAATAAAGCCGCTCTAATGAGATTTGATTATTTCTTGGTTAACAAAAGCTGTTAATTATCAAATATTGTTAATTGTTTATATTCGACTTATTATTTTTTTATTTTACAGTTCAATTTACCTACTACAAAGGATAAGAAAAGAAGTAAACTATGGAGTTTTTTTTACGCAGACTAAAGATGATAAGGCAAAATGTGATCCTTGTAATTCGTTGTATTCAGTGAAAGGTGGCTCTACTACAAATTTGAAAAAGAATCTCATGAAAAAACACAGATCAACCTATGAAACCATCATTCCATGCTCCGTGTCAGATGCAACTGTTCTGGAAGCTCCTATACCATCAACTTCAGCAAGTACAGAATCTACGAATCCTGTAATTAAAACAAATGAAACCAATTCGCAGCAGACTAAGTTAAGTGTCCTTATTAAACGTCCAGTAGATGTAGTAAGAGAAAAAAAATGAATGATTTAATTTTTAAAATTATAGTTAAAGACCTTCAGCCTCTTTCTGTAGTTGAAGATGCAGATTTTAAAGATCTTATTAATTATTTAGAACCAGGTTACAAAATGCCTTCAAGGTACATATTAAGCAATACTTTATTGGATGCTCAATATTCAGTAGTCTAAAAAAAATTAAAAGAAGAATTGGAGAGTGCAAAATATGTATCGATCACCACGGATGGCTGGACTTCAAGAGCAACAACTTCTTACCAAGCTGTAACAGCCCATTATTTATTAAATTGGGAGTTGAAGTCTGCTTTATTAGGATGTTTTGAATGTCGTGGGCGATACACGTCCGAATATATTAAAAATGAGCTGTATAGGTTGCTCTTCCATTGGAGCATACAAAATAAAATATTTGTCTGCGTTACAGATAGCGCAGCGAACATAAGGCGGCTATACGATTAACAAATTATAAACATTTGCCGTGTATCGCTCACACTCTTAATTTAGTGGTGCATGCAGGACTCCAGGACTGTGGACTCAAGGAGCTGATAAAAAAAAATAAAAGCCATTGTGGAACATTTCCACAATAGTCCAATAGCTACCAAAAAAACTAATTGCAATGCAGGAGCAGCTGAGGCCTAATCAAAAACCATTGAAGCTTAAAATGGACGTAGTGACCAGATGGAACAGTACCCTGGACATGATTGAGAACCTTTAAATGCGTCTCTTGGAATCCTACACAATCCGGTAGAAAATCTTTCGGAAGGCAAATGGCAGACACTGCCAGAAATAATAAAAATTCTGAAGCCATTCAAACAACTCACTGAAGAAATGTCTTCAGAAAAAAAAGTGACTGTTCCAATAGTCCTCCCTTTGACAGAAAGTATGATTAGAATTTTTCACAATTTAGATACAAATATTATTACAGATACAGGAAATAAACTGGCAAATAAAGTAATAACGGAATTTAAAAGAAGATTCAAGAATTGTTACAGGCACCCAGTGTTATCTAAAGCAGCACTGTTAGATCCGCGTTTTAAGAAGCTGGCATTTAGGTTTGATGCATCAAGTTATGAGTCTGCCAAAGATGCATTGAAAACTGAGCTGCAAAACGAGTTTAACTTTCATAAGCAGTCAATAGAACCCAACGAGAACGAATCGATGTTAGCTACTGACGACACCGACGCTGATAACGACTCAATATGGAAAGATTTTGACGCTTTAGCAACGTCAGCGTCTGCTTCGAACTCTATAGTTAGCAGCACCATAATTACCATGAGGCAATATATAGAAGAACGCATTATTCCTCGAAATGAGTATCCTTTGAAATGGTGGCAAGCGCGGGCAATTCTATATCCCGAACTCTCAAACTTGGCTGAGAAATATTTAGCAGAGATAGCTACCTCGGTACCATCTGAAAGGACTTTTTCCAAATCGAGCCAAATATTAAGTGAAAGGCGCAGCTCTACTGAACCAAAGCGAATGGAAAAGATTTTATTTTTAAATATGAACCAGAGATTCCTGCCATAAAATGTTTTTATTTAATATGTTTCTTTTTACAATATATAGTATTAGTGCCCATAATAATTGCGGCACTCTAGGTTCAATTTCATTCTAAGAAAAAAGATTTTCTTTGTTGTTATAGTTTTGTTTAAAATATGTTTTTATTTTATTATTATGTTTAATTTCATTCTAAGCAAAACTATTTTTATGTTAATTTATCGTTAGAATGTTGTTTAAATTTTGTTGTCAATAAATAAATTTCGAGACCTATATATAACATAAGCTCACGGTTAAAATTTTCAAGACAGTAAATCCATTGCAAATTTAGTAGATTCCGTCAACAGTTCTTGTAGTTCTACACTTTACCTATTAAATCAAACTAAATTTAGAATAACTTAACACAAGTCTGGTTCAAAATACGGAAAAGTGAAAAAATGCACCTTACGCAGCTTAATATGTAATGTATACCTAAGTATTTTTTCTACAAGAGTATGTTATGAGGTATCAGAAGTAACGAGTAACGGTAACGATACGATAGTAACGAGTACTAATTGTTATAATAACGAATATATACGGGTACCTTTTTTTCGTTACTTTTACACCTCTAGAGTGTCTCATTATTCAGCAGAAAATCAAACTTGTGGTTATTTGTTTTGAAACTCAATGGTCAATTATTAGATAAGAATCCAATTTCCAAAACAAGTTGACTATGAATAAACAAGCCCATTTCTCCCTAAATGGCTGCCTAAATCAGCAAAACTGCAGAATTTGATGAATGAAAAATACAAGAATCATTCACGAAAGATAATTGCATCCCATAAAATGCAGTGTTTGGCGTGTAGTGACAGCTCAGGGTATCGTATCGTACTGCAAAATTTTATTCGCCCAACCTTATAAAATTTGTGTTTGTTTGAAGGTCATAGACAATGATGTTTCTTGCCAAGTAGTAGATATCTGTTGGACTTCCACTGTCTTTATTTTTGTTGAATATCACGATGTTTCGGCTAGTAGTTATCTCTAGCCGTTTTCAAGTGAAACTAAATGGAGAAAGAAGTAGAAAATAAATTACCATTCTTAGATGTCTTGGTTGAAAGAAATGGCAGACAAATTCTAACTTCGGTTTACAGAAAAGCCACGCACACAGGACCATACCTTAATTATTCATCTAATCATTCCAACAATACCAAACAAGGAATTATAAGAAATCTCGTAGATAGAGCCTTAACTCTCTGCAATTCCAACGAGAACTGGATGAAAGAAATAGATTACATTAAAAATGATCTGACAGGCAACGGATACCCAATATATCTAGTGGATAAATGTCTTGAACAACGCAGAAATAGGACAATATCGACAAAGAATGAAGAACGAAAACCAGGATTGAACATCTCCTATGTTAAAGGCATTTCAGAAAAAGTTACAAGGATGGGAAAAATATATAAAATCAACATTGTTTTCAATTCAAATAACTTTCTAAGAAGTCGGCTCACTAGGGTCAAACCAACAACTCAAAGAAACATGAACCACGCCTGGACTCATGTCCAGATATAACTACTAGCCGAAATGTGATATTCAACAAAAATAAAGACAATGGAAATCCAACAGATATATACTACTTCGCTTATAAAACTTCTTCTTTGAAGTTATTTAAAGGGGAGAATTTACGTCAATAAACCTAAAACTTACCACCAACAAGATTCGATAGGAAATAAGGCTCTAACAGGGAAACCTTTTCAGTTCTGTCATTGAACACAAGTCATAAAGAACCAGAATGTATGAGTCTGAAAACGTAAGAAGTTGTATTTCGTTGGAAATGTTAAACAAACTCTATTTAGTGAGCTAACTTTGTGCGGAGACCGTTTCAAAATACATCATTATTGAAAAAAATATATAGTGGCTTTGTAAATTACCTACGAACTTACGATCACACTGTATAAAAGAGAGTTCTCCTGTTGCATCAATCTGTAGGATAACTAAAACTATTAGACTTTGATATAAAATATATCGAATATACCATAATATATACGAATCATGACGATGATTTTATATTAAATCAAAGAGAAAGAGGTCTGTGCGCTTGTTATACATACACTGATTAAAAAAATTATAGGTGTTCAAAAGTTCTACATATATGTATGAGAGAGTCTACGTTTATCTTTTACAAATGATCCACAATAAATAAATTTGTCATTTAAAAATTGATAAAAATTCAGGAATATTCTGAGAACTTTTTGTAAAATAAAATACGAGCTCTTATAAAATCAAACATTTTAATTTCCTGTGGCATTTAACGTAGCCGAAAACTTTTACACTATATCAATTAAATGAATCCTTTAGAAGTTACAAGACTGTTAATATGTGTTAATATTTTTTAAAAGCACAATTGTATGTAAGCCTGTTTCTATTTATTTGCTGGTTTCAAAAGAAAAAACGCTTAAAGTTATCGAAAAATAAACTTAACAGCGAAAAGAATTCAACGGCTCAGTCCAACGCAGTTATTTTATATACTTACTAATATCTAGTTTTCATTATTGCTATTACAAGGGTAGCCGATTTTATTTTCGAGAAAGCAAAACAAATATTTGTCATTGGAAATGGTTTTATTCAAAATATTCTTCACGATGATCAATATACTTTTGCACGCGTTTGGAGCAACCCGGAAAGCATTCTTGCCATTGTGAAAATAGCTTTTGAACGTATCAACCGTCATCAACCAAGCTACACAAGCCTTAATGGTCTGTAGAAACGTAGCGGACAAAAGCTAGGGCACAAATTCAAAAATCCTGCAGTGAATCTACACAGCAATAGTGAGACCAATCATCACATACAGGACAGTGATCTGGAGTAAAAGAATCAGTCTTTCCAATACGAGAACTAACGTTCCGAAAGTTGAAAGACTGGTCTATGCATGTATAACCAGGGCAATGAAACCCTGCCCACCGGCCGCCATGGAAGTAATTCTAAACCTCACATCTCTACTTGTGAAGACTATGACGAAGAAGACAATGCAAAGATCAAATCTCTTATTAACAAATCTAGAAAATGTCCCAAGAGGAAATGACAAAGAAGTTCAACTTTGTGAAAAACTTCAACACAAAATTGATTCACAAAAAAGAATAAGACATAAATAACGGAGAGAACTGAAACAGAAATATATGGGCCCAGGACCAGACACCACGAAAGCTTGGTAAGTTATCAAGCATCTTCTAGGCGCCAACAGAAAATGCATTCAAAATTTATCAAGTCAGATAGTCAAGCAGCCATCAGTGCGCCGAGTTCTCAAATAATCAGTTCCGAAATGGTCTGAGAATGCCTAGAGGAACTAAGCGAATTAGATAAGAATAAGAACTGGGTACAGGAGCACACATTGATGTTTTCTTGCACTACGACCAATTTTGAATGACCTTCACGCGACTCGTCCGTGAGTAAACGACGGCCACGAATAAATTGATTAAACCAGCGATATACAGTGGTTTTTTAGGTGTTTCATCGTCATATAAAGAATTAATTTTATTGGTGTACTCTTGAAGTAAACCACGTCAAAAGTGGTGAAAAATAATCGCACGAAAATCTTTACGGCTTGATTCCATTTTTCGGCAGACATGAAATTTTGAACTTACTGTAGATCATACCAATAACGTCCGTATGTCAAAACTTTCTGACTACGTATACCGTATAAAATGTCAAACTTTAAAATGGATATGTTAGATGACACCTAGCAATGCTCATGTTGCTGATTCCCGAAATATAAACGGCTCCTCTCATATTCCTTTATTTTAATTCAAATATAAGATTTAGAAAGCGGATATAATCATTGAAACAAACTTCCATTTAAAAAAATATAAATATAACTTTACATTTTACTTCTCTTTCACTGAACACCGTCAATTTATTTGAATAGTACTCACTAAAAAAGATGTTCAAGGAATGAAATATATAAAAAAATATATTATGTATATACTAAATGAGCTTCAAAAAATTTCACTGAAAAGTAAAAAATAAATTATAAACTATTTTAAATTGAAATCAATTTAATAATTTGGAATCTACTCAGTTCTTTAATACCTTTTTGAAGTCGGCGACATAGTAGCTGAAGGAGTTGTTTTAAAATTAATTCTAGGTTGATTGGTATTTCATTGTTATTTCATGTGTACTGTTTACATAACTTTTGGCGTCTTCAACTCCTTTTTAAGTATGTGTATGTATGTACGTGGAGATGAGAATATGTGCACTGCGACCTGAAACATATCTTGTACACCACTTTTGCTGCTAAGTCGTTGGGGACACCGCGCCGATTAAAGCAGGTTCTCCATTCCTATTTCTCATAGAATACTCAGAAAGTGAGGTTGGTTCAGATTGGCTAGATCTCCCCGTTCTATTCGATATGCCTCTTGAATTTTGCAAATCGACGCATGGTTAAAGATTGTGGAAAAGGTTCCGTCCTCCTTCTCGTCAAATCTGCATTATTCTCTTTCTGCTTGTTCAAGCTTCTTAAGATGTCCCCTCAGGTGGGAGTTCCCTGTAAGAATTCTTGTTAGAATTCGAAGTTTTTACTTCAGCTTATAATAAATTTCTTCTGGCCATAACTCCCAAGACGTATCATTGCTTGACTCATTCCTTGCAGATCTTTTCAATAATTGAATCCTCTACTTTCTGTTTAGTGATTACACGGTTGCTAATTCCGCAAAAAGGTTCAGGTCCCAAATGACATTTCAACCCCCATTTTTGCAAACTTGTTCACTACTTTATTTCCTTCTGCTCCGGTGTTTAAGTGAGTTAGAAGTGTGTTTACATAATTTGGAGATATTTTGTATAAATTCGAAATTTGGCGACGATTTCAAAAAAGTGCTAAATTTACAAATTACACGTTCACTTACAACTTTTTCAGTTTTTAGCTTTTTGCCTTAACCTAACCTGGAAATATTTTTACGGGTTCCCCTAGTAGTAGCCTCTACAATGTATTGAAAACTGCAACATAACTCATTTCTATCAAAAGTCATATTGAAATCAAGTCGATTGTAAAGTTCACTAACAAACAATTTTTTTCAGTTTTCAACCCCCTAGCAATAAACCTATGTTAAAAATATTTTTATACGACTCTTAAGAACTTCTTAAAACATGCCAAAAATGTCATAAATATCTTACTCTTATCAAAAATATATTAAGAGTCCAATATCCTGGAAAAAATTTAAGACAAATGCAGGAACTGCATTCAATAAAACTTCTATTGTCAGAAACATATATGGGCAAATCCAGCAACTTGTTCACATTGAGTGTGATCAGTTTATATTGTAAACTAATATTATTCTCATTACATATATATATATATATATATATATATATATATATATATATATATATATATATATATATGCTAACAATATTTTATGGTGATATTAATTATTTTCAAAGTTATCTAGTTATCTAGTTGATGAATTAACCTATATAAATGCAAAAAATCACAAAATATAATCTGTATCAATACACATGCGCTACGTTTTAACTCATTTTTTCGGGCTCCCTGTGTGGAATCATTCTAATTATAATATTTGTAGCTAATCATGCATCAAATATCATTATCATGTAACTCGTACGTATGTGACACGCCTAGTAATGGAGATGTAAAACTTCAAATACCCGTTATTCGATTTACAATTATTTTATATTTGTAGCAAGTTAACGATATAAGACATGCTTCGTGTTACCCAATCTCTTTCCAATCATGCAAATTACCTTGTTATTTACGGAAAGAAATAAATTTTTCATTGCTGGGTCAATGTGTATTGCGTGTTTTTTTCCACAGTATGTAGAAAATAACAAATTAATGTATAGATGGTTTTGAAAAACAATTTTTTTCTGCGGCACACCAACACCTCAAATCGGTTCGTTCACTTCGTTTAGTGTTGTAATTGTATCTTTAACGTTTATGTTACACTAAAATTGTATTGAGGTTTATTAAATTCTAATATATAATGAGAATCGAATTTTATATATTTGCATAGCCCTGTGAAATATTGAAACTCAAGCAAGCAACGTGGAATTTTTCCACTGCTGGTCAACTTCTTATGTCAAATGCCAGAAATGATTTGTTATTTTTAAATTATCTTTCGTGTACTTTATGTATATTGTATCCTCCTTGTACACATTTCATATTTAATCCTAACAGCTCTTCGATGTTAAATATTGCTAAATATGCAGCAAAGAAATAGATGTTAACTCAAAATAAATAATCAAAAAAGTATTAAGAAATGAAGGGACTGGACCTTATTGAGCATCTGTATAAGCTGATTCAGAAAGCAGTTCTCCTTGCAACCGTGCGGACCGTCCGAAAATTTGTGGGAAATACAGCAGACCACGTCACCTAGGACCCGATAACATGGAAAGGATCCCCACAGAACTCCATACTTTTGGTATTTTTGTATACCTGGTATGAGTCAATATTCCTTGGAGGGAGTGCAAAGCCGTTTGGTTTGAAAATCATAAAATAATATAATGTCATGTGTTAAGGGTAGCAGTTGAATATCTATAAACCTAAATTAGGAATGAATCCCGCTATTATTTATTCGTTAAATTAATTTTAGTATAATTTTCTTAAACAAATGGCGAAAAAATCTTATTATACTCATCTTCAACGAAATATTCTCATTGCAATAGTTATTATAACCAGAACCGCTAACTTAGCCGTATGCATTTGCGGGTTTAATCGATGAAATCTCATTATTTAAGTTAATTGATTAAATTACGCGCCGGGTGACGAAAATTCAATTACGGTAAATTTAAGTGTTCAATTTATGATTAACGATCTCTATGAAAAAGGACAAAGGTGTGCTTCATTTTTTTAGGTGCAATCTGAACAAGTTTCTGGATTTGCCCACATATCACCACTGATCGTACGATATTAATTTATTTTTATTACTCAAATATATGCAAATTTATTCTGGCAAAAGTATTTTTTAAATTCAAATTCGTTGATCATAGATAAAACGTTTGCCCTTTTAATTTTGTCAATTGTTTTATTTAATGCTCGACTTAAAAAAAACTGAATACTAGGTAACTATGGACGTAAACCCATCGTCATTTAAAATTCACTTATATTTATGAGGAATTAAGATGCAAATATTCATCTAAGAATTAGATATTTGTGGAGGTTCTTTTCAAAACACGATTATTCCACTTTTTAGCCAGTTTTATTTTAAGTTTTTTTTGGGCAGGAAATACAAAATCTACAAGTACTCTAAACAGCCCTCACGAAAGTATACATTTTTACAAGAAAAAATAGCAAAGACGCCAAAACAAAAATATTTTGTTTTCTGAGAAAATAACAAAAGTAGAGTAACCGTATTTTCAAAAGTTCATCCCTATTTAAAAAGATTATAATAAATTCTCAAAAGATCTGAAATAGCGGAAAATTTTTTACAACAGAACATAGGGGAGAATCTGGTATATTGTCTGATAAATTGTACCACCTGAAAATTTTACATTTAGTGTAACTTTTTCTTTTTGTCTTTCCTGGCAACATGAAACTAAGCGCTGACAGCGCCCTCTACTACTTCTCATTTTGTAATGGCGTCCGTTAAGTGCATTCATTTTTAGAGAAAAAAAAAACGTTTTTGTGTTTCATATAAATTTTGACGTGTGTAGCTAAGGACATTACTCAGTGAAAATGTAAGTTACGATTTTGCTATATTTTTTATTGATTAGATCTATAATCACCGCTTAAACCATAAACTTGCGAAAGTATTATGTTTAGAGGTTATTTTGTGACAAATATTTATTTTTCAAATCTCTTTCGCTTGGGTAAATTGTACCACCAACAGTTGTTTTATTTGTACTGGTACAATTTACCTAACTTGGCGCAATATTTATTATTTTGTATGTTTCCAGATGAATGATGACCAAAAAAAAGTATTATAAATGGAAGGAGGAGGATTTGGAAAGGGCATTGTTGGCTCTGGAAAAGGAGATGAGCTTGAACCGGATATCTGCAACTTATTCTATTTCAAAAGCAACTATTTTTCGTCATGCCAGAAAGCGAAATAAGTTTGCCAATGATTAAGGTATCTATAAAGGGAGACCCACTACCTTTGATATGGAATTGGAAAATATGCTAGTCAAACACATTCTTGACTTAGAAAAGAATTTGTTTTGACTGACAATCAGTGACGTTCGGAAATTCGCATTTGATATAGCAGAAAAACATCATATCTCTCACAAATTTAATAAAAGTAGAAAAATGGCTGGTAAAGCTTGATTTTACGCTTTTAAAGGCCGACATCCAAAACTGAGCGTAAGGCAGCCTGAAAGCACATCCATAAATCGAATAGAAGGCTTTAATAGATACAATGTTTATGGTTTCTATGATCTATTAGAAAAGATAATTGATGAAAAATGGCCTAACAGCTGTAAGTATATTTAATGCCGATGAAAGCGGATTTTCCACAGTCCAAAAGAAACCGCAAAAAATAGTTGGCTTCAAAGGCAAAAAAAAGGTTGGCGCAATCACAAGTGGAGAAAGGGGGGTTAATACAACTGCAGTTTGCTGTGCTAGTGCCGCGGGACAATTTGTGCCACCAATGCTTATTTTCAAAAAAATTAAACAGAACCCAGATTTGGGCAATGACGCACCTGAGGGTAGTGTTCTTACCATTTCAGAATCTGGCTACATAAATTTTGCCCTGTTTATCGAATGGATTAAGCATTTTATTAGTGTAGTCAAACCATCTCCTACAAACAAAGTTTTGCTTCTGTGCGATGATCATACAACACACTCAAAAAATCTAGAAGCGTTAACCTTGGCCAAAGGTAATGGGATTATAATGCTCCAACTGCCTGGGCACACTACCCACCGGCTTCAACCACTGGACGTTTCTTTTTTCAAGCCAATGAGCACATATTACATACAAGCCGTGGAAAAATGGCTAAGAACAAATCCTGGTCGCCAAGTGACTCAGTATCAAGTAGCTAGTTTATTTGTGGAAGCTTACGGACGAGCTGCAGTGATTGGTACAATTTGAAATGGATTTAAGACATCTGGTGTGTGGCCAGTGAATAGAAATGTCTTCCCAGAACATTTGTTCGAAGCTGCTGACAATATGGACGCTGATAGTTATAAACTCTAAGCAATGAAAGTACATCGATTTTGCAGCATTCTACGACTTTGATAGCTAATAATGATCAGGAAATAAGCAGCATAACTCAGACAGAAAAAAGTGTTGAAAGAACAGAAGACAACATTATCAAAAGAAAGGAAAACTCCCCGGCATCATCATCACTAAACTAACAACCATCGACTTAAGGATTGAACACTAAAAATATTAGGAAATCGTTAAACTCTTTGTGCCCTATACCCAAAAGTAAACAACACAAAAAACACTATTCAGAAAGCAGTTGAAATTACATCAAGCCCTTATAAAAATAAATTGTAAGAATCAGTTGCAGCTAAACGAGTAAAACCACAGGAAAATTAAAGAAGCTACCCGGAACTACTACTAATATTACATTAATAAATAAAGAAAAAGCACAAAATATTAAAAACGAAGAACGAAAAAAAAAAGATTATTAAAACTCAGAAGAGAAACAGATCTTCTTCTACAAGCAGTGAAGATGATGTTTTAGAAAAAGTTAGAAAGGCACAAGTGAATGTAGGAAAAACTAAAGCAATAAAAAAAGGACAAGCGCACAAAATAATAGAAACGTACTTAAAAAGAAAAAGATAAGGAAAACTCAGAAAAGACAAAGATCTTCATCGACGAGCAGCGATGACTGTGGGGATGTAGTTCTAGAGCTGACAGACGGCAATGATAATGATGATGACGAGGAAGATGTTTGCGCAATATGTGAGATTCACTACTTTGACAAAACTGGGCTAAACGTTGACTGGATACAGTGCGTAGACTTTAATACGTTTGTTTTTTTTTTGACATATTATGACTGATTCTATTGAAGAAATATTTAATTTTTGTTAGCACTTTTTCATTAATAATAAAAATATAATCAATACATTTTGTGTATCATTAAAACGATTTTATTTTACTTTATTATAATGTTTAGAAGTCTCTTAAGTCTTAGTGGTACAATTACACTGACTGGTTGGGTAAATTGTTCCAAAGGAAAGCCTTTAGGAAAACGTATATTTTGTGAAATCCGTTAAGAGTATGGTGTTGCGGTACATGTTAAATGAGATTTTAAACTATGTGACTCATGATAAAGAGCTTGTTTTAATTAATATCAAAAAAAGATATTTTGCAAAAGCTGAAAAATGGTACAATATATCCGACTCTCCCCTATGTTCGGCACTTTGATTCAGAACTTAAATTAGATTGATAACTAGTAAAACTTATTAAATTTAATAAAATGTGTACAAGCAAAGTATAATTTTCAAACAGTAACATAACAATAGGGGTGTGAAATAATTGACAAGGTGAAAAAGCTTCTTACAAAATCTTTTTTTTTTTTGTTTTTAAAATGACGTACCGTTATTTTTAGATAGTTCCGCCAAGTGCTTTACTGGATCAATCACAAGCCTCTGTATACGAGTTGGCAAAAACAAATCCGAAGAAATATCTGGAACTAAAGTTATTTGCAACATGTTGTCTAGAAATGTTGTAAATGTACCATTCCACTTTATTTTTCCAAATGAGCCAAAAACATCCACTAATTCGATTCCTTGGAATAACCCAGAATAGAAGTATCCTTTTAAATGAAAACTTTTATACACATCCTGTTTTTTTAATGGCATATATCCATTTGAAACCGATTTAGGAATGGCAACCTCTAAAAACTCTTTGGAAATATTTTGGGGTAATTTTACTGTTCCGGAGCAACACACAGTTCCACTTTCAAAAATTTCAAAGTATCCAGATTGTCTCATAATATTTATCCAGAATTCAACATTTTGATCTTCAGACAACACGGTTGCTCTCAATATTCTGACCGATTCAAAGATTATAGGTAGTTCTTTGACATCTACAGTATTCATGCTAGCAACAACTTTCCACACAAGTTCCTAAAATAGATTTTATCATGGATACGTAAATAGCCTTCAATACAAACTGTAAGGAGTATGAAACCAAATTTTGTCATTAGAGTAACTTTATTAACAAAAATATTTTTATAAAAAATAACATATTATCTACATAGAATTACCACACAGTAAAAAACCTGACTGGAGACCATTTTTTATTGCATGGTAACACTTTCAAATCTATACGAGAAGGTAATGAAAAGTTTCCAGATTGCCAAAGAAATGGCGCTCGCAACGTCATTTTGACTATGCTACCTAGAAATTACATCTTTTTTAATATTATTTAAGTGTTTGAAAAAGAAGTTTAGTGTTGTTTTTCAGTGCCAATACAACAGCCCTACTATCTGAACATATGTTTATTGTCTTATTTCTGTTTATGGTCACATTGCAGAATAGTAAAATTTCTTCTTGAAAGATCGTTGCACATTATCCGAGAGAGTAAAACTATTTGACCATCGATTAAAACTGAAGCAGCAACTGAGATTACTGGCATATCGAAAGAAAGTGTAAATCATATTATAACTGAGATCTCGGGAAAAAGAAAATTGTCAGCAATAAATATTTGCTAATTGTGAGCCAAAAACTGTAACTCATGATTGTATCGGAACAATGTGTCTGTAGATGAGTCTAATAAAGAAGAAAGATATGTAGAAAAATAAAGTAAGTTTATGCCATAATGTTAGCATTTACCTGGTTAGACCGATAATGTTTTATTCAGTGCTCGTATTTCTAGAAATATGATTATTATTATTAAACAATGAAGTCTATTACTAAAGCAGAGTGTAATCAAAACAACAAGTAATTTAGCTCCACAAAAACTAAGTCATGAAGTCACTGGTCTTTCTTTGACCTCGATCGGCACTGAGATGAATGAATTTCAAGATTAATAACTAGTACATTACAGGCATGCATTTTTTGTTAGGCCTTGTTTCATAATAATAACATAATTATGTAACTGATTTTATATATTTTAAAAACAATATATATATATATATATATATATATATATATATATATATATATATATATATATATATATATATATTTAGTTGTTTCGGTAACTATTTAGTTATATTACACCATTTCTTCGGGATAGATGTTGATGACAGAGGCTCATGATTTATGTTCATTAGGTTTATTTTGATTATTTAGCTAATATTTCTTATGAACACATTCCTTTTAGAGTGTAAGTTGCGAAAATGAAAACCAAATTTCGCATGTCATTCCTAGCGTTGACTGAAGTTACACCAGGGAAAGCCCAAAACAGAACATTTCGGCCTTTAAGTAAGCAGCAGCTTCGTCAATTGTCCGATCAGACTGGAAGTTTGATTGCGATTTGGCCTTTGCCTATACGGTATACGAGGGTAGCAGTTTACATTTTAGAAACTGGCAAGACAGGCGTTGTTAAGTGTCATCTGACATATTCGTTATTAAGGTTGACACATTGGAAGGTATAGGTACTGAAAGCGCTATATATTTTGTTTAGAAATTTAAGCCAAAAAATGGAATTAACTCATTTTCGTGAGATTATTTTTACACAATTTTCCACGTGATTTACCTCAAAAAAAATGGCATCGACGAACTTAGTTTTTATGTAGCGATAAAACACCTACAAAACCAACTGTGTATCGCTAGACTCATGGTCGTGTCACGTGAAGGTCATCCAAAATCGCTTGTGGTGCAAGAAAACATCGATGCTGTGAATGAACTGATAATACAGATGGACATGTGGCATACCAACAGATTGAGGCATCGCTGGGTATTAGTAACACCGGCGTATATAATATACTGCATGAACATTATGTTCGCGTCAGATTCCTCAGAACTTGATAATCACTCAAAAAAGGCTCGCGTCAACTGGTACAAGGAAATGCTCAAAAAATGTGATCAGGGTGCCTCAAAAAACATTTATAAGATTGTAACAGATAAAGAATCTTGGATCTATACGTATGAGCACGAAAGCAAACAACAGTCGACCGTATGAGTTTTATCTTAGTAAAAATCAATAAAAGTTGCTCGAGCACGAAGCAAATGGTCGCCTGTTTTTTTCAGAACAACTGGCCATATCATTACCATGGTTTTAGAGAATCGTAGAATAATCGATTCTGAAAGGTACACAATTTTTCGCTTGCGGGAAGTTTTCATTAAATTGAGGAAAACAAACTGAAAACGATGAATTATTTTCCACTATGGCACTGCAAGCTTTCACACATCGGCTCCAATAAGTGGTTTTTTAAGGAATCAAAACGTGAAATTGCTAGGATGCCATCATTCAGCTTTGATTTGGCACCTAGTAATTTCTTTTTATACCCTTACATGAAGGACAAACTACGTGATCATCGATTCTCTACACCAGAAGAGATAGTTGATGCATTCAAAAACCTTCTTTTGGTAATTTTATCTTTACAGTGGCAAAAATGCTTTTCGGAATCGTTCGAACGCATGCAAAAGTGTAGGATTGTGGAAAATATTTTGAAAAAGTAGTAAAATCATTTTCAATGATAAATATTTGTTTTTGTTTGTTATTCCCGAAATATAAGCAGCTACCCTAGTATAAAAATTTATGGCGTATAGGTCAACGAATTGCATACTGACAGACAGTGTCGAAGCCAGGATTTATTTCTGGGGTGGTACAAGTGGCAGACGGGCAAAAACTTTTATCCAGGATTTTCTTCGGGGGGGGGGGGGGGGGGCACAAGGAGCTAGATATAACAATAACTGCACGAAATAAACTTCTATAAATATAAAGGTTTATTAATATGAAAAAGATTACATGTTTAATAAAGACATGTTTTCTTTTAACCGTCTCGGGGGGGGGGGGGGGGGGGCACGTGCCCTCCCCCTTAAATCCACCCTTGCTGACAGATACGGTTGAAAAGTCTTCGACTTAAACAATTTCGAAGAATGGAAACCTTACAACTAAGTAACTAGGGATCTACAAACAACTTTTAATACAAAAATAAAAGACCTACCAAGTACCCGGTAGCAGCCATTAAAACTCTTCCATCAATGTTGTGTCCTTCCAAAAAGCTATATTCCTCCATTTTTGTGTTTATTGTTACTTTTTTACCAAAAGATTTGTTCGCTTCAAAGAAAGGAGTAAACCTGAAATTAAGTAATGAAAGCATTTTTACAAAACAATGTTAAGAGGTAATGAATATTGAATGGACAGTGGCATAACTAAACAAAATATGAAAGGTATAGAATCAAAAACTGAGCAAGTGTGTGTGTGTGTGTGTGTAAATTCTTTGCCTTTGAGTTCATGGGCAGCATATACCTGCAAAGTTTTATCGGATATTAAATTTTAAACCTCCATTTTTGGTTTTTCATAAATTAATAACAGTTATATTACCAATATTCGTTGGAATGACTTACTACGTGCTGTTATGTCGGAATTATTAAAATTCATCATGGAAAGAGCTAAAAGGGTACATAGTAAAGTTTCAAAGGAGAAATGCCTAGAAGGCTAGTTTTCGGTTTCTCTCAATATTGGTCAAGAAAATGAATATATATATATTATATATATATATATATATATATATATATATATATATATATATACATATATATATATATATATATATATATATATATATATATATATATATATATTTATATTGCTTAATCTTAGGATTTACCGACATGATTTGGTAAATGAAAGGATTTATAAATAAAAAAGAGACCATTTTTTCGGGCTTTTACTACTAGAATTTAGTACATGCTAGGTGACGGCTGGTAAATGTTGGTTTTAGAAATAAAACAATGAGAACTTCTTAATCATTTATTTCAACTATCAGTCGAAATCTTACATATTTTTATGTATCATAGGAGAGTAATTATTGATCATTTATATTAGTAGTCAGTCAAATCCGTACATATTTTAAATTATTCTAAAAAAGACAATTGTCATTTATTAATAGGTAGTAAAAAAACATTTTACTTGTTACAGCACAGAGCGCTATTGTGCCTTTTAGAATTACAAAGTAATCCTGATGACTTGCAAGTACATTTCTTCGAAAAGCATATTTTGAGACAGTTACATTTTTTTAATCCTTGCCCTCCAGTCAACGACAATTTTCCGACAAGACTCACTTCTTTATCTTTACCAACTTCCTTCTATCTTTATAAAGTCTTCAGAGCATGAGGTAAACTGATTCTGTGTCTAAAGCTAGTTTAGTACTCCAATTTTGGTACCCAGTTGGTAAAACTCAATGTCCCTTACATCTACCACAACTGCAATAATGCTTGTCGGGTCAGTTTTAACTCTGTCAATGTCAGGTACTTTCAGTCTTACATTTTGGCCAACCTTCACATTCGGATATTTATCAGCCGACGTAGCTTTCATTTTTTCAGCTTGGTTTTCAAAATTCAATACTGCTTTTTTTTCTTATCTGGACAGATTCTATCTTTTTCGGTATTGAATCTTCTTGAGCTAGAATTGCGTTTTCTGTCTCTGAATCGTTACATTGGTTATTTGTTTCTCCTTCATCTTTTCAGTTACAATCATTTCATTTTCTTGTGTTTTGTTCCTCACATTGTCACTGTTTATGTCCTCTTTTGACTTCTTCCTTGTCCGGTTCAATTACATTTTCGATGTTAATATTCTGTTCCGTATTTTTTTGAAAATGCAACAAATTCTCTAAATCTTCTTCAGATTTTAATAATTCAATCAAATCTTAAGGAACTGTTAACGTCGCAATGCCCATTTTAATTAGACTACCAAACATTGCTTCGTAGGGGAAGCATTTAATTCCCTCTATTTTTCATGGCCTGAATTTCAAGCGCTCTGAGCACTTTGACTGATTGGTTTCAATCCACGTGCTGAGCATATTCTCGATGTCTTAAATGGCACGCTCCACTGATCCATGACTCTGGCTATATTTTCAATTACTTGGTTAGAACATTCCGGACCATTATCGTAATGAAGGATGTTCGGTGCTCCAAAAGTGGTGAAAATATCCAAGAGATGATATGCAACACGTTATGCTGCGCGTTTAGTTCGTAGTGTATGAAGGATCACAAATTTAGTGAGATGGTCTTGGTAAACTAATGTGAATTTAAAATTTCCGTCAGAGTTGGTTTGTAGGTATATGAGACCTACTTGACAACGCGAGTTCATTTCACTATGAAATATAGGCTTGATGACAATGCCCTTTTTCAAAGTCTTCCATTTCTTTTGACACGGTTGGCATAGCTTCAAAAATGTCATCATAGCCTCAACTGTTATGTCTTTCTACTTGCGGTTATATTCCTTAAGCGTTCCTTACTCCGTGTCCAACAGCAAAATGCGTTTATTCGAGAATGTTCAATAAGTCGTCGTAACAAACGTAAAACTTGAATTCTCCATTCTCTTCCTTCATCGACGCAATTATAGATTTTCTTCGCCACCTATAGTCAAAATATCATAGCGCTTTATACGCCTGTAATGAACAGCTTTCTTCCTTTTCACGTTTTTTGCAGTATTTACTTCCTCTAACTTTGTGTATTTGTCCTTATCCAGATAAAAATTATTATTTTTCTTGCTTGCCACGAGCTCGTCATACGACATCTACAAAATGTCAGTATCATGCTGCTGCTTCAAACCCGAAGTGATGGGTTGAGGAAAAGTCATAAAATCTATGTTTTACACTCCGCCATTGGTGTCAGTTTAAGCGTGGCATGCATATTGGTACAAGAGTCCCGCTTAAAGAGAGTTTTCCAAGTAGAAGGAAGATTAAGTGTATCGTCTCTCTTATTCAGAGTGCCTTTCTGTTCAATTTCCATGGATTTACGAATCAATCTTGCCTTGTAGTGTTCTATATTAGCGATTTACTGGCAGGTGTCAAAATCAATTTTGTGTTCTGTCTCGTGCTGGTGTTGAAAAAACGCCGATGTTGTCTGTTTCTTATATTGAGCTTATGTTTTTCTAGTCTTGCTGATATTCTTCTGTTTGCCTTGATTTTCTAGTTTGATTTTGTCTTTTGGATTTCTTAAAGAGCCTATTGTTTTGTGGCTGTAGATATGTTTCCGGAGCAGTCCACCGATTTTGTCTGCTGTGTCTTTTATGTAAGGAAGTATGGTGATTTGTCGATCCTCTGCAGGTGGTCTGGTTTCTTGCGTTGGTTTTTGTTGCCTTATTTATGGTTGGTGTTTAGTAACTGTTTTGTTTTGAGGGCCCTTTTTATGTGTGACATTCCTTTTCTTTTCCTTGATCATCAGTTAGGCGAAGGGATCTTGATATTAGGGTATTGGCTACGCCCTGTATTTGTGAGAATCAGCATTCAGGTATCTGTCCGTGTGGGTTGGTTTTAGATATAGTGTGTGTCGTAGATCTCAATCCATTGTTTTGGTTACGAGGACGTCTAAAAACGAAAGTTAATTATTTTCCTCAAGTTCCAGAGTAAACTGTATCTTTGTGTGAAAAGAATTAAGAAACTCATGGAAGCAGTTGTGCTGTTGTTTGCCATGAGTTTGGGTTTGAAATGTGATTTTTCAAGAGCTTTCGTTTCGAAATAGGTCATGAATAGATTTACCACAGCTGGAGATAGTGAAGAGCCCATGACAGCGCCATCTATCTACCAATATATTTGACCATCAAATACAATGTCTGGAGAGATTCATAATATGAGTTAGGAAATCCTCTCTTGTAAAGCTTGCAATTATGTCGTCCTTGTCAATTCTTACGAGAGTAGAATAGTTAAGAAGTGCTCCGAGTTTTTAACGTAAGAAGCGACATTCTCGACACACGGTTGCATGAAGCCAGCAAAGTATTTTTCTAGTTTCTGGGTGGCAGAGTTGTAAGCGCTAACGATGGGTCTTAGAGGGGCATTTTGCTTGTGGATCTTTGGAAGTCCGTATAGTCTTGGGCACCTGCTGAATTTTTTCCGTGGTATCAGTTTCTGTTTGACATCCAGTTCTATGGGTGAGTCCATGATTTTGGTCTTTGTTATCTTCTCAAGATATGTAGTGGGATCCCTTGACACAGGTTTGTAAACAGTATCTTTCAAGATATCTTTCATTCTTGCAGTAAATTATCAGCAGATAAAGGCAATGCAACTGTCGTCATGGATACCGACGTACAAACCTGAGTCAAGGGATCCCACCCAGGGGTGGATCCAGCCCCTCTCTTTTGGTGGTGGTGGGGGGGGGGGGGGTGATACCACAAAGGTATAGCATGGCAAGCGAAAGCAAGTTGTCGACGGTGGGGGTGGAGACACCAGCAACATTCCCATTTCTAGTGCAAAAGGCAGGATCGGGTCTATTTTTCTGCATTTGTAGCTCTTGGAGGGGTGGTGGGCGATCACAAGAAAAACATGATTTTTCTTATTTGTGCTTGTTTTTATATATTGTTTGAGATTAGTGAGATACCCAAAAGATATGGCTTCCACATCTATATTTATATCCAAAATCGTTAAACCAGGGCATTTTTTTCTCAACGAAAAAAATGTTTTGATGCCTTAATATATCAATATCTAGATAATAATGTTAAAAGCTCTGTTAAGATGTGTTCTGACAAGACAGGAGTTGGAAAATCTACTATGTACTTAATAATGAAGGAGAAAAAAACGACTGGAATTTTTAGTACTCCCAAGGCACATTCGATTACAGGCAGACGAAAAACCTCGTTGGAAGAAGAGATGTAAATTTCAATAACAGGAGTTGTACATACATTTTATTATGAGAAGCAGATCCCAACTGTCGACAAAATTCTAACTAAAATCAATGAATATCGGTATTTACCTGAAATTAAAAGAACTCAGCTCTGGAAATTGCTCAGAGAACTTAATTTTTGATGAGAAAAACCAGATAGGAAATCTGTTCTCATAAATCGTCCGGAAAATGTCCGTTGGAGAAGGAAATATCTCTCTCAAGTAAAAGGAAGAGTGGCTGGAAATAATACAACTTATAAAATTAGTAATTTAGTAAAACTTTTGAAAGATTTTTTTGAATAAAGCTACTGCAGAAAATTGGGGAAAATCCATATTATTAAAGAATAAAAGAAAATGTGGAAACTCGATCTTATGATCGGTGAGATAGAGGATCCAATGATAATTAATTTGAGCGAAGATAGCTTCACTAACTTTGATTACGAATTAGACAATTTATTATTTAAATTTTCTGTAACATATAAAAATTAATTACATTTGAATCCCCTTTTTAGTGTTTAATTGTAATTCTGCAGATGGTTTAAGAAATAAATAAACTGCAACGTCAAATGTCCTAAAAATGTTTTTAATTAATAATAAAATGACCGATAGCCCCAAAAAAATTTAATATTATACGGACGAATTTATTTATATATGTATATATATATATATATATATATATATATATATATATATATATATATATATGCTTAACTTCTTGTATTTTTGACAATGGGTATTTGATAAATATTTAAATTATAACTTAGAATTTTTTGAGAAAAAAAAGGCTACGTTTTAGTCTGAATGAGCGTAAAACGGTTTCTATGCCAAAATTAAAAATAATGAAAATACAGTTGTGATTTGTGTTAAATGTCAAAATTATCTATATTTTCTAATGTATGTGAATTATTAACAAATCATAAGAAATAAAATAATATTATAAAAACTTTTTATTTTAAGTTTATTGCCGAAATAATATTCTATGCCATACATACTAAATGATAAAATAAACCTCCTTCCGACGTCTATGACAAGGATTAAAATAATTTTTAACACTTCATACATCTAGATATCTATTGTTATCCAACCCAAGTAGTCCATTATTATAGACCGGTATTTCTGATTATAAAATTTCAAACTCATTTCTACAAAAAATATGTGTCTAACAGATTTTGCCAAATGCCCCAGACTAAAGAACACAGGTAGTTTGCTAAGAAAAAAAAGGGTAAAAAATGCTTTATTACTCGCTCTAGTTCTTGAATTAACTATAGTACAAGAGGCAAAATCGGGTCTATTTTCCTGAACTCAAAGCTCTTGGGGGAAGGGGGCAGTTGCCCCACAGCCCCCCCCCCCACTGGATCCGCGCCTGATCCCACCACATATCTTGAGAAAACAATCATCAAAATCATGGATTCACATTATATATATATATATATATATATATATATATATATATATATATATATATATATATATATATATATATATAACCATTTTCAAAAATACAATTTTCCTTTCTAGAGTATTTCTTTAGCTGATTAGAGTAACCCACAAATGGGTAATAATGTTTATTGTTTTGTTATTATATTTAATAACTCGTTCATAAAACTAAATTATTGACTGTTTTTATGACACCTACTGGTCCACTTTACGTTAAGAAGCTGTTGTTGACGTATACAACATATTCTTAATAAAATATTTGAGATCTACAAAGTATTTGTCATTATTTTCTCTATACAAATAGATATGGTCTCCCTACTAATACACTAATATGACCTACTCTTCCGTGCCTTGAAGAGATTTAAACCAAAAATCATTTAAAAAAATATATATATTTCCATCTCAAGTTAGTGAGGCACAGAAAATGATACCGATCTACCTATTCTTTGTTTATATTAGTAAGCAGTCATAGTTCAAATTTTTTGCATGCTTGTAAAAGGGGGTTCGTCTCTCCCGGACTCCCCTACGTACTTACCATTTGACACTATGATCCCATTTAATAAGAGATCCGATATTGCATGTTCCTCTGCCAACTGGATAACTGACGTTATCATAAAATCCTTTTAAATTTGGCTGACCACCGCTGATATATAATCTGAAATTAATGAAGATAATCTCAACAAATATCCGTGCATAGCCACCTTGCTTTGCAAAAACTTTGTATTACTAATACAGTCTGTAGTTATTACTTACTTGCCAATGTTAGAAGTTAAAAACTGAACATTGTCCTTGCTATTTTTATTAGCCAAACTTAAACACGTGACCTCTGGACCCAATTCCTTTTTCAAAATAGATGATAACAATCCATGTGGTGCTATTTCAATTAAAATGGCATCTTTAGGAATGTGCTTAAATACTTGATTGAATAATACCGGATTTGCGAAATTATTATAATGATAATCACTTGAATTATTTTTGGAAAGTGGATTGTTCCAATCACTTTCATTCCAAGAACTTGATATCCATTTACTGGATCTTGGTTTTGGATGGGTAATAACTTTACTTACGAATTCTCGTAAAATAGGTCCAACATCAGCGAGATATTTCGAGTGAAAAGCATAGCCTGCAGAATTTACTAGCTTTGCAAATATTCCTCTATTAATAAGGCTTTGGACAAATTGTTTAACTAAACTCTGAGGTCCAGTTATGGTTACGCTGTCCCGTGAATTAATGCAGGCCACATAAACACCATCTGGAAGCACGTTTGAAATGTCTTCTTGGCTTAAACCAACAGCAGCCATCAGCCCGTTTCCACTTTTTGACTGCCTAGCAGCAAAGCCTCTGGCAAAACCAATTAATACCGCTTGTTCTGGTGTTAAATCTCCATTACAATATGCACAACCTAAAAATTTATATTTATGGCAAAATTAAAGAAACATGGACTAACGCAATATGAGCAAATCATTTTATAAATTATTAGTAAAATTTTAGCAATTACTCAGCGCTTTGATTTCATTCTTAGAATCAAAGCCCCTCCTGAAGAGACTTTATTATTTTCATTCCATGTCAAATTCCTTCCTTGAGACAATAAAAAATTGTATACGAAGGCTAGTGTAGCAGTGATACAATTAATAGTTGATTCTTAAATTTTCTGAATAATTCAACTATTTTTAAATATGATTACTCGAATACTCTTCATCATGTCTGGTTAAGTCAGTTCCATTTTTTCTCATCAAGACAATAAAACAAATCATGTTTACTTTTAAAATCAAGCTTCATCTTTCTTACACAGTTTAAATTTGCCTACCTATGACGCCGCACACTGGACATTCTGGCCTTTTTTCAAACAATCTACAAACCTCAATTTCTGTTGTATATGAACGTATTGCATTTCGATGATCCATCAGAGCCGAATTCTTAATTAGATACTAAATAATTCTATACTCTTAATGAAATTATGAGTTTTTCGGCCTTTCCAATTTCGGGTGTGGAATAGTCGTAGCTATATGTTTGTTGAACAGCAAACCCTTCGAATGATTTTAATAAAAGTGGTTATAAATTCTTAATATTACTGATCCCAAATTCGACATCAAATTTTACAAAATTTAAGACGGTTTTCAAAATGGCCGATCTAAAGTGAGAGTATGTTATGATAACAGTGAAGTATATTATCTATAATAGTTCCAGTCAACTAATTGGATGCGGCACAGTTTGCATTTACTGTTCGCATTTTATTTCATTCATATACGGAGCTGCATATAGTTTTACGTTTGCTGAATGTGATTTCAGCACTACAACGGCATAATGTGGATATATCCACTGCTATTGCATCTCACACGGAGGAATCCGTGAAAGCCGCATAAACATATATATATTATATATATATATATATATATATATATATATATATATATATATATATATATATATATATACGGTGAGGAATTGCGGTGGTCTGTTTTGACTGGATAGCCGCGGAGTACTTGCATAGTCTTAAGGGGGGATTTAATATTAATCATGATGTTAACTCGCAAGAGATACTAAAACTAAAATGTGTTTTCTTAGCTCATAATGTAAAAATGCATGTTAATTCATTTATCAGAATTAAGAAGAAGAGTGCAACACAAAGTGATTATTTTTTATAGTAATAAGGTGCCTAATTTGATGGTTATTAAAACTATGCACGCAGATCGTAACGATCACGAAGCTACTAAGATAACAATTTCTACTGAAAACAGTAGTAACACTAAGAACGATGGTATGCTATCCCGTAGTTATCCTAAAAGAAACAGCTAAATTCAAAGATACTTTAAATAACATTGAGTGGTCATCACTAAATAACAATCTTTAATTCAAAAAATTATTATGCTTCAGGATAAATATATTGACACAATAGATAAATCTTTTTCTTAAGTAAAAAATAAAAATAACAGTTTCCATATTATGTAACTTCGGATATTAGAGTTTCAGGTAGAAATAAAAGGTAACAACTCGCTTATCAGCAAATTTAACATCTTTGTCGCTTCATCCGCTTCTTATGTACCTGGAATTACTAGACCATGGATTATCACGTGACTTGACGCTGATATAAGATACCATTCCGATTATTGTACAATATACCAACTTCACCTCAGGAGTCATCAACATCCCTAAGTAACTGCTATGATTGAACGTAGAGTTACCGGTAGTTTACATCTCTACAGTAAAAAGTGGATTTTTATAAAAATTAAATTGACCTCTAAATGACTTTGAAAGTCAAATTAAGGTCAAATTCTGGGTCACCAGAAGATGATCAGGAAAAACTTTTGTATCTAACATTTTTTTCACACAACCCTTAGTTATCATGCTATTTGGAGGTTTTCTTCGTCCAAAAATTTATACCCTTAATATTTTAGGATTATGAAACACTTTTTTATAAAAGCCCTTAAACGTACCTACTTCGCCCAGTGAATGTCCCGCAAAACCATCTGGTTCGATTCCAAGCGACTTAAGTACATCTGTAAGAGCAATTTCAACCGCAGCTATTGCCGTGAAACAGTTGGTAATATCATCAAAAACTGCAGGATCTTCACTTAAAACTACTTTTTCTAGGTCGACATTGTAAGGTTTTAGAGCGGTTGCACATCTTTTAAAAGTATTTTTAAATATATTAATTTTCATCAGATCTTTGCCCATGCCGGTCCATTGACTCCCCATACCGGAGTATATAAACCAAATAGGACGGGTTCCTCTGTTAAGTTTATTAATTTCACTTAAAGGATTTTCACTCAAAACAATATACCTAAAAATATAAACAAATCGTTAAAAAAGTAGTTTAGTGAAGAAACTTCTTTTTATTTCTATTAATCTTAATATTAAACAACTAAATAAAAATATAAAAATTACTCTCATAAACAAATTAGAAAATGTTTAAAATTTTTATAATTTTTTTGTGAAAAGTAAAATTTCGATATATATAATCAATTTTAAACACTTTACACTTTAAATCAACAATATTATGCTTTAAAAATAAAGCCAAATGTTATAAAAATAAGCCTTAACTGCAGGTAAATAAAAATAATAATATATTCAGACACAATACCATATCTTCTCTATATGGATGATCTTTAATTGATGCCTGCCATCAGTAATCAGATGGAACAAATGCTCAAAATTGTGGAAGAGTTCTCCGAGGATATAGTAATGCTATTTGCCTTGATAGATGCCTCATTTAAACACAATTGGAGGAAAAATAGAACTAGGAGCATTTGAAATGTAGAACAAACCATTAAAACAATGGGGCAGAACATACCTATAAATACTTGAGCATGAAGCAGGCACAAAGAATTAACCAACGAGTTCATAAGACGGGTGAAGCACGTATTGCGAACCAACTTAGACAGCAAAAATCTATTTAAGGCACGCAACACCTATGCTTGCTCTGGTTTCAGTTACTCTTTAGAATTGTGAAATGGAGCAGGACTGACATAAAAGTCTACAGAAGAAAGTCAGAACACTACTGACCAACATACCACGGAGGATAAAGATTGGTGGATATTGGTACGCGATGATGAACAACTAACGAACCTACGCTCATATTTTCACAAGCTGTCATCGTCTTCTGCGCTGCACCGAGCAATATGCCAGACTGACTTCTCATCACAACCAGATCAAGAGAAACTTCAGGCCTGGCTACAGAAGCCCTTTAGGACAACAACTAAAAGAGATCAAAAACTACTGGCTGGCGTCAGAGCAAATGTTTTCTGAAACCAAGGCTTTCTACTAGCATATCCAAGATCACGTCAACCTAATGAAAATCCAATCTCAAACCCAAAATCAGAGACCCCTCGATCCAGAACGACCAATACAGATAGGAATGTCAAAGAGAGACCCGATTCAACCGCCAAGATCATTCTTCAAGAGCAGACAGAGAAACGAAAACGGTTACAAGTAGAAAAAGTGCCATAATTTGAATACAAGCCGGAGCCTATACTGGAAAAGAAGCTGTACGGGGATGAACTGTGTTTACGAATCATACTGTTGCACATACAGACTAAACCTCATTGGATAAAACATCCAAGCGAGCAACATTAATAAAAGTTGTCAGCATTAGCAACAACAATCCAAGGAATAAACATAATGAGAAGATCGCCAAATACAGACACCTGGAGATACAAATATGGAGAGAGTGGGTTATGAATAGCGTCTCGACGATCCCCTAATTATATCCACCACCTGCGTCGTACTGAAAAGTATTCTGCTTAATATCAAGTGATCGGGCCTTAGCCGGCACTTATATAAAGTCATGCAAAAGCAGTGAGACGTTCGAGTTATCCGGAAGTTTAAGGGATGTACAAGGCATCATAACATTCTCTAGGGCCCGACAACAAGCTCCATCCTGATGATGTGCATGAGCCGTTTGGTTAATTAACGTAATCTTTCAACTTCAACTGAATTAAAATAACCGAATTAAATCAGATCAAATCCAAAAATTTAATAAGCAATGCAATGCACAAAAGGGCAAACGACATAAAATGATATTAGTAACCCTCCCCCAAAGTATAATACATTAACTCAAAAGTCACAAACGATTACGAGCCAATAATTAAAAAAAAAATAGATAAAACAAGTTATTAAAATAAAAACAACAAATCAACTAAATAAGGGCATAAAACGACAGGGTCTGGGAGACTTTCCAGCAACAATTTTATTTACGTTTTAATAACGGTAATTGAAACAAGTAGAATTGGTTGGGATCCATATGGTTTAATAGCGGGAGGCATAATCTTTGCCAGATGCTCCGTCTCCTCATTTCTGTATATACCCCAGTTATCCGGGACTAAGCCAAGTCTGATTGTGCAGCCGTTCCTTACCAGGCTGCTCAGTATATCCTTGCACTTAAACCCAGTCGCACAGTTACGACTCTAGGCTTCAGTGCCAATGTCGCAGCTCCGCTGTCTAAACATGTTTATTATCTTATTTGTTTATATCCTTCTCACAGAGGTAGCCACACTGCAGAATAGCATAAATTTCCGCTGTAAAGATCGTCAAATGTTGTCCTAAAAAATAAAACGACTCCCGTGCTTCTGCCGAACACTCCGGCTATAGCTCTTTAATCCTTTCGACATCCATCTCTAAACTAGCTTAGCTCCTCCTCCCAATCCTCGCTACTTGGCAAAAGAATCGCAAAAGAGTGGTTGGGTTTCAAAAGCGGTGGACATGTAATCTGTTTGCATGAGGAGTGATTGACATCTCTTTACCACGTTTTCCTAGACACCGGAGTAACCGCCCGTTTCAGTTCCGAGAATTTCTAGGCAACTGAAACGATAAACAGCCTTCAGGGTCTCGTTTTTTATGTATAAGTGGGATGAGATGAGTTTACTAGGACTAGTAGAAACTGTCTTCATTGGAATCATTATTCCCACACAAGCCATTATTTGGACTTTCGTTAAGTTGAATTGATTGTTCACTAAGCAGTTCATATCAGCCCATAATTAAAAGGCAAGCCTCATCCTTCTCACTGGGCAAAAACTAAGAATATAGTTAGTAACCAAAATATTCTTCTCAAACTCGACTAACTGCTTGCATCCTTTTCGGCATACTACTAGATAGCATTTAAATAATTCTTGAGGAACTGCGTTCCATTCTTATTGGTCTGCAAACTGAAGATATTCTTGTGTATTTGAAACTCGATTTCTTCGCCTTATGCGGCGTTTCAACTGACCCCGCATAAACCTTATTGGATTTAGGTCTGGGCTATAAGGTGACCAATATACTTTTGGAATCTGGAGCGCATCGTGGTAATGCCAGCTGCAAAGATTGAGCATCACTGAACATTAAAACAAATCTTTCATATCGAATATTGCCGACATACATATGGCAAAACATGATTTTGCAGGATATTTCCATTATAAAGGTCCCGAATCATTCGTCCAGTCACTTCCAGGAGTCTGAGGCATATCTCTCAATTACAACCCTCCAAAATCATTATGCATCCTGTCAAAACTAATAATTTTCCAATTCCTAATATTCCACTAAATATGGCTTTAAACCTGCTTTTTTTTTATCTTCGTCTGACTGTTTCCAATTTTAGATTACTTTGTCTTATATTTTTGAGATGCGTTATTTCATGTAGAAATATTAAAAAACGGCCATGAATAGCTGTTGCACGCCTTTTGCGTCCTTGACTGTGTGTAGGAAATTTCCATCTATCCATTTTTAAAATATTCAATACTGCAGATTGACCTCTCCTGAGACGTAGTGCGATATCTGTTTGTCTATATCATTCATTGTATAGAACTACAATTTGTGCTGCTTCAGCTTTATTATCCTTTCTAACCAGTGGCATACTGTCGTTTCAAATAAAGGAAAACCAAACGCGAAACAGTATTCCTTACTTATTTCACTACAAATAACTTAAGTCACTTTAATTCATAAAGTTTGTGAAGAATTAAAATAATAAAATACACGAGAGCCACTAACGCCATTAATCTTGTAACGGACTTTATAGCATTATATATTTCATAGTATTAGTTTGTGTTTGTAGTTTGTAGGGTTTTAGGTTTATTTCCTACGAGTTCTGAATTTATTTAATTATTTTTACCTTTGTTGATTTCCTCAGGCGACATCCATGAAAGAAGGTCTGGAACGTTTAAAGAAATTCTATTTCCTTATTTTCAACATGGAATGGCTATGACAGAAGGTCTAGAAATCGCCGGATTATTTTTTTTCTTATTTTTATTACACCCTGTGGTACGAAAATCCATCTAGAAAGATCCGTAACCTTCTAGTATCCGGAAAAAGGGTATATTCCTTATTTTCAACATGGAACGGCTATGAGAGAAAGTATAGAAATCGCCAGATTATTCCTTTTTCTTACTTTTATTACACCCTGTAGTGTGACAATCCATCTAGAAATATCCGTAATCTTCTGGTATCCGGAAAAAGGGTGTATAAAGGGTCCAGATGACAATAAAATGCTTTTAAAATAATAGAGTGTGTTCAATACAGTGTGCATTTAAAAGACAGGCCGTCCGGAACAAATTGAAGTCGGAAGTCGATAAAATCCAGAAGAGGTAAAAAAAAAGTGATTTGAAATTCTATGCCAGTAGAAACTAGAAAACAGAAGGCGAAATTGGAGGAACAACTTCAAACTAGTTTAGATCAGATACTCATGATGATACAGGACATGAAAACAAGCCAAGAAGATATGAAGAAAAACCAAGAAGAGATGAAACAACAATTGAAAGAAGATATGACGAAAAATTAAGATGAAATAAGAATTGATGACACTAAAGACAAGTCAAGACGCTATAAAACAAGAATTAAAGACAAGCCAACACGATATGAAACAAGAATTAAAGACAAACCAAGATGATATGAAATAAGAATTAAAGACAAGACAAGATGAAATGAAACAAGAATTGATGATACTGAAAACAAATTAAGAAAATATGAACCCAGAATTGAAAGAGAACATTAAGAAAAAACAAGCAAGCATAAAACAAGAACTAAAAACCCAGAAGACATGAGACCGGAACGTGAAACACGCCAAGAAGATTAAAAAAATTAGAGAAGACGTACATAGTGAAGTACAAATGAGATGACGGGAATCCAGAAACAGATGCAATAATTTCATTTACAGATTAAATACATGGCGAAGTACAACACGAGGTGGCGGGAATCCAGAAACAGATGCAACAACTACATTTGCAAATCGAGAAGGTAGCCAGTACAGGTATAATAAAGATAGATGGTCTTCCTGCAACAAAGTACCTTGGATTACCTATGTCCCTCAATTCAAAGAAGCCGCCACCCACCGGAGAAGGCACGTGCTCTTGTTCTAGCACTACGAGGTGAAGCTATGGAGGTTCTAGGTAATATTCCTCAAGAAATATTGTTACTTTTCTGAAGATGCGCTATGGGGAAGCTCACCGACAAGAAGTTTATGAGGCCCAACTCCATGACAGTCTTCAAGAATATGAGGCAGATATAATGAGACTAATAAATTTGAGCTACTCAACACACCCAGAAGAAATAAAGCCGTTAGCAGTGAATAGTTTTATTGAATGTTTACGCGACCCAGAAACACGTCAGACACTAAGAATGGCCCGACTGAAGAAAATTTCCGAGGCTCTTGCTTATGCCCTTCAGATTGAAACAGCCAAACAAACCTCAAGGAACCTAGGAACCATAAGAGTCAATGTTTCCCAGGATGATCGCAAGACCAACGAGGAATTTTTCATGAAGTTAATGAGGGAGATGCAAGAATTTTTAAACAGACAAAAGGCACATGACAACAAAAACACAACTTTCCACGGCAGAAATAGAATTCGTTGTTGGAAGTGTGGCCAAGAGAAGCATTTACAAAGCCGCTGTACTGGCAGTACTGCTCCCGACAATGTTCAGAATCAGGAAAACTCCCAGTGGCCAATTTAAAGGGCCAAAAGCTCGCTAAGTGCTACCAAGTCCCACCAACAATAACAATTAAGGTATCCCGGCTGCAAAACAATGGTTCCAGCTTGGTAGTACACGGAAAGGTATGCGGTCGGGAATGTGAAATGGCATTTGATACTGTTTCTACTCCCACCATTGTAAAGCCGAACATCTTGGCTCATGGTAAAATATGTCTTCGGGAAAAGCATTATATTCTGCAAACCGCCAATGGTGAAGTAATACATGAATCCGAAATAACCCTGGGAAACACCGCTTTCTAACATGTAGTTATTGTTGCTGATATTTTGGACGAAGTAATGCTAGGTCTAAATGTCATGGAACACCATAAGTTTGTCCTTGATCTTCCTCAACAAGTACTGTGAACTAGAAATGAAGAACTTGTTATGAATCTACCGAACAATAGCAAGTGTCAATCCGAGAAGTTGTACTTCTTGAAGATACGATGTTACCGCCAAGTTCAGGTTAGTAAAATTAAAGGTTGACGATTCCGACTAAGGCGAAATAGTTTTGGTTGAACCAATTCAAGATTGCTCGTTGTATGCAAAAGGAATTCTTCCTGCAAGAACACCGATCCAAAATAAAAGAAATGCTATATTTGTCAAGATGTTGAACTTGAAGGATTATCCTCAACAGATCAGAAAAGGTGACAAGACTGCTATCTTTAAACCTGTCGATGTGATATTTACAATTATTCCGTTACAACCCGAGAAATTACCTGCTAGCCTACCTAAAGTACTCCAAGACCTAGTTATTACATTAACATCTCTATTGAATGAAGTTCAGGTGGCTTTCAAGAAGAAATCAGGATGTTTTCTCTTTAACTGATAGCGACTTGGGAAGGACCAATGTAGTCAAGCATCGAATAAATACTGGAGAAACAAGGCCCAAGGAGAATACCATTAACAAAACGTGACGAGGTGGACAAGATGCTTAAAGACATGCAGGATCAAGGCACTATTGAACATTCCCAAAATCCCTGGACATCCTCAGCTGTACTAATTAAGAAGAAAGATGGCTCAACTAAATTTTGTGTTGACTTTAGATGACTTAATGACGTCATAAAGAAAGACACTTTTCCTTTACCTCGCATTGATGATACTTTAAATACTTTTACTGGATCAAAATGGTTTTCCACATTGAACTTAAAAAGTGGCTATTGGCAGGTACAACTTCATCCAGAGAATAAAGAAAAGTCCGCCTTTTCTACCAGAATGGGGCTATGGCAATTTATTTTTATGCCATTGGTTTATGCAATGCCCCAACCACTTTTGAACGTTTAATGGAACGAATCCTACATGGACTAGCTTGGAAAACATGCTTAGTATACCTAGATGACATCATAATTCTGGGAAAAACATTTGACGATCACTTGAAAAATCTCGAAAATGTATTTTAAAAACTAAGAAGTGCACAGTTAAAGATCAGTCCAAAAAAATGTCAGCTTTTTCAGAAAGAAGTGAAATGCTGGGGCATCTAATCACAGAAGCTGGTGTACGAACTGATCCAGAGAAGACGGAAGCCATTCAAGGTTGGCCAGTACCGAAAAACAGGCATGAACTAAGAAGTTTTCTGGGTCTCTGTACTTACTACAGAAGACATAAAAGGATTCGCCGATATCGCAAGACCTCTCCATCAATTGACTGAAAATAGCAACAGCTGACTGCAAATCCGCTTTTAAGGAACTAAAGAAGGCACTTTGTAATCCTCCAATATTGTCATATCCTGACCCTGATCAGATGTGTAAATACTGACGCTAGTAACTCTTCTATAGGGGGAATTTTGGCCTAGATACAAAATGGTCAAGAGAAAGTGATTGCTTATCTTAGCAAAGTACTCTGCAAAGCTCAGTAACAAGAAAAGAACTACTCGCCATTACAAAGACATTGAAACACTTTCACAAATATCTATACGGCCACAAATTTCTCCTACAAACAGGCCACGCATCATTAAAGTGGCTTTTACAATTTAAAAATCCTGAAGATCAAATAGCAAGATGGTTACAACGCTTGCAAGAGTACAATTTTAAAATCAAACATAGAAAAGGCTTGAACCACAAAAATGCAGACGCTTTGTCAAGAAAACCATGCCCAAAAGAACGTAAGCATTGTAACAGACACGAAGAGTGAGAGAATCCTGACGATTTCTTTTGCCGAAAGACACAACTACAATGCTCTTCGGAATAACATCTCAAAATCATTTCCAAGGAACAACAAGAAGATCCAAATCTTAACATTTTCATCAGATTAAAGAATAATAAGTGAAATCGACCCACTTTTCAAGAAATATCATCAAAATCTCAAAAAGTAAAAAGTTACTTGGCCTTATTGGTTTCCTTGATTACACACGATGGTCTATTAAAAAGAGTTTGGGAGAGCCATGATGGGTAAGACTACAAATTGCAGACTATATTATCCACCAAAAAGGTTCCAGAAGTACTGCAAACTTTACATAATGGTGTATGTGGCAGACACTTAGGGGTTATGAAAACTCTTGAAAAAGTTCGAAAGAGGTTGTGTTGGCTGGGGAGTCGCGCAGATGTAAAAGATTGGTGCAAAACCTGTATTGACTGTGCTGTCAGTAATGGACCAAAGACCCGTAGCCATGGTGAAATGAAGCAGTACAATGTAAGAGTATCCTTTGAAAGAATTGCAGTAGACGTAGCAGGACCATTTCCATTAGTAACTCCGGAAATCGATATATGTTGGTAGCTATGGATTACTTCAGCAAATGGCCAGAAGTCTATGCGATACCAAATGAAGAAGCCACTATCGTTGCTGAAATATGTTCAAACACAGTGGATTTGTAGATATGGAGTGCCAAGAGAAACACTCTGAACAAGACAGAAACTTTGAATCTAGAGTTTTTACGAACCTGAAAATCCACAAGCCTAGAACAACACCCTACATCCACAGTCAGGTGGAATGGTTGAGAGATTTAACAGAACGCGCAGACAATTACATCAGAACACAAGTAAATAGACAACAAAATAGCTGGGATAAATGTATTCAGCCACTTTTACTAGCCTGTCGATCATGAAACAACCGATCAAAATAATTTTTGGAAAAGAATTACGTCTTCCAGTCGATTTGGTTACTGGACGACCACCCGATCCTGAAGCAACTGGGGAAGACTACACTAACCAACTTAGTAAGCAGCTTCATCTCTTACATAAAGAAGTCCGTCAAAAATTACAAATAGAAAGCGACAGAATGAAGACGCGCTATAACCTCAAAGCCAATACTTGTGGATTCATGGTTGGTGAAAAAGTTTGGTTGTACAATCCGAAAAGAACCAGAGGACGTTTAACAAAACTTCAAAGGTGATGGAAAGGTCCGTACAATGTAGTGATCCGATTAAACGATCTGGTATACCGAATTCAGAAAAGCCCTCATACGAAGATGAAAGTCGTGCATCTTGACAGATTGGCTCATTATCAAGATCAAGAAGGTTGACCGGGACGATCAAGACTCGGAAGGGGGCAATGTAACGGACTTTATAACATTGTACATTCCATAATATTAGATTGTGTTTGTAGAGTTTTAGGTTTATTTCCTACGAGTTCTTAAGTTATTTAATTAATTTTACCTTTGTTGATTTCCTCATGAGACGTCCATGAAAGAAAGTCTGAAACTTTTGAGAAATTCTATTACCTTATTTTCAACATTAAACGCCTATGACAGGTCTAGAAATCGCCGGATTGTTCATTTTTCTTATTTATATAAAAAATTAAGCAGGCGGAAAACTTATACCCAATTTTCAATGCAGGTTAATCGAAATCGTAATTATATTAATACTGCCAATTAACGATTATGTTGATATTTTTAAAATCATGATAAAAACGTGGTAAAGATAATGAGTTATGTCTCTTACCCCCTATACGAATGACCAGTGATGTTCATTTTGTGTATTTCGTCAATTAAAGCCAAAAATTCCACATCATTGTTCCGTTTTTTTATACCCTCTAAGTAATATCTAACACTATCTTCTGTTCTTCCAGATACATTAACCAAACGATGACGTCTTCTCGATGCCTTTAATTTGGATTTCTCGTTAGATTTTAAAACTAAATGTGAATTGGCGCCACCAAACCCAAAACAATTTAACGATACTAGCCCACCATTCCAAGGGAAGTTTTTTGTAACTACCTAAAATAAAAATTAATTTTTTACTTTTTCATCTGTTATAAGATTAGAAGCAAAGACAAATAAAATAATAAGTTCCCATAGTTTTTCTGGGTATTTTGTCGAACTAAACTGAGTTTTTCTTTAAAAGATCAGTTTCTCTAATATACGAAACTGATATTTTTTAATAAATCTTTATTCTTATTAAGATTCTTATTACATCAACTTCAGAATTTAAAAAAAAACGTTAAAAAGCGAAGAATCATTATATACGTTTTTATCTGTGACTTAAATCTTTGAAGTCGGCGCCAAATTAATATTACATAAAATAAATTACTACTAACACTAGATAAGCTAGATACATCAAAGAAGCAATCACAAGAAAACAAGAAAGTTTTGTAATTTGTACGAATGCACGTTTCTAAAAAAAAAATATATGAACTGATCAAGTCATAAACTGAAAATGGCGGCAATGTGCTGTGCGCCATATTGAGTGCACTCACTTATGGCAACATTTAATTTCACTGTCTCCAATATGAAAATTATAGGCCCCGGATATAATAGATTGTCGTTAAATAGCAACTGACATAAGTAGTTGAACGGAATGTTCATATCTCAATTAGGGATTTGTTTACATATGTTGTTTCTGTATGAGCTCAATGCAAAGCAAAAAAGAAGATAAGAAAAATATGGTAACTTACCATCAATTTTCCACTATTAATACCAGGTAAGGAATAATCAAGCTTGTTGCAATGTAAATTTGCCGGTATTATTCCAGTTTCCATAGCTATCAATACTTTAGTAAGAGAACATAAGCCTGATGATACTTCCGAATGTCCCATATTGGACTTTACGGCTCCAACTGGTAATGGTTTCTAATATTGTATTAAAATGTGGGGTTAAAAGATATGTTTGATGCAATTTACAGGATCAAATTTTAAAGTTGTTATTTTGTTACAATTCTAAATCAAATGCTGTGGAATTAGTTAATTTCTTATATTGCATTATTATATTAAAAATTAGAACTATTCCTCGTATTTTTTTACATTGTATCTAAAGAAGTTGCCAAAAATAGATTGAAAAAAAACCTGAAGTAGCTAAAATCATTTCACGGTAATATTAATTTTAAATCTAACAAAAAAATGGTTTTTAACATGACATTTGGCAAAATCACAAAGAAATTGTTTCTATACTTTTCATCAGTGTATCTCTAGAGTCGGTAACAAAGTATAATTAAAATTAATGAAGATGCTACTATTTTTTCAGATTTCTTTCGCGAAATATTCACAACGGATTCAGTGGGTACGCTTATAATGCGACAACTCGATCCACTTTATTATTCGTCTATATTCTACGACCTTGTTTTTAACCTAGCATTCCGATCCGATCGGACCGATCCGATGCATTTACATCCACTTGAAATTCACGGTATAAACGGTTTCGATCAAAATTTCGATCGGATACAACTTTCAATGTACATCGGACGATAAACGTTTTCGCAAATTAACAACGGAATCGAATTGAAATTACAAAGTAATTCAATAGTTAATATATCTTCTTTTTTTGCCAAAAATTAACCTATCACTTTTATGAGAGAGATAGTTGGACAAATTTTATATATTTTCGTGAGTAAAATGTCACAGAAGCAGAAAGAAAAGAAAAAAGTAAGAAAAAAATGTATGGAAAACATAGGAAAATAAATATTTTTTAACTATTGGAAAGGAGTTGAGTATCTTTTTTTTTTCAAAATAATTATGTACCTACCTACCGGTAGTAATTTACAGTTGTTGAAACCTTTAAAGAGAGAAGAACAGCTAGCATCTCTTTTTTAAAATATTATATAGACTAGTTAATCGAAACGCATTTGATTTTAAAAGGTCTCCATCCGATAATTCCAATCCGGTTGACATTTTGAGTTGGAAACAAGATCTATATCGTTCTATTAATGGAATTTCCTATATAAACATGCTGGATTATCTTAAAACTAAAGTATGCGTTAAATGTATTTTGGCGGTCTTTCGAATGAGATGTTATACGATACAGTATTCTACTTCAAAAAAGGTAAGAGGGATTTGATATTCGCAATAACACACTAGAAATCTGAATTGTCTTTTTTTTTCCGAATTTATTCTAATTAAAATATTCACCATGTAAATTAAAATATATTTAAATTCTCTGCAAAATTCAAGTCATTTTATATTAAAGTAGTTCTTCGGTTAATCGTATTTCTATACATATTTTCTTGAAACTTCGGGTATTCTCATTGGTGATATAATGTTCCCTAAGACTGCGAAATTTTAGATACCCTATCCATCTCATAGTTGGGATAATCAATATATATATATATATATATATATATATATATATATATATAAAGGCTGCATTTAGCATGAGCTATATGGAAAAAGCCATAGTTAGTGTGACATAATCATAGATAACTCAAAATCTTCTCTATATACAGGGTGATTCAAAAATCGATCACGAAACTTAAGGGGGTGATTCTACTTGACAAAATAAGGGTAGAGCTTCATATAATTTTTTTTCAAAATGTCATTCGTTTTCGAGTTACAAGCCGTCCAAGTTCAAGTTTTTATTTTTTGTTTTTTGAATTACTCGCTTACAGGAAAACCGATTTGACTAATATTTGAAAGATAGGCTAAGTCTTCTGCGCTTCATCATTTTAGTAACAATTCACATTGATTGTTTGCCGCTAGAGGGCACTTTACCTACATTGAAAATTGTTTTTTTGTCATAATTTTTTAGTGTTGACAGCTACAGTAGTTTTTGGCATAATTTCTGAAAGACTGATGCCAGGCCTTTAAAAAAGGTGCTCTTTATTTACATCGCTAAACCCAACGGTTTAGACGTAAATCACCCTTAAAAATTAAGTGGTAAATTTACTTTTCTCATTTCATTACCACCAGCTACCAGGTAAATAGCTATCAAAGTATACTAGAGCTGTCAGTTTAACATCAAATAAATTCGCTTTTTAAACTATTTAATTTATAATCTTAAAATAACTAATAATGGCTAATCACTAAATATTCATATTATGGATTATTGCGATATACATTTAATTGATAAAAATTAATGAAACAGTACTAAACAAACTAAAAAAGATTCTCAAAATGTCCCCCATTTTCTTCTATACATTTCCTAACACTCTTCAAAAAATGTCGCCTAACTCGATGAAAAATTTCTGGTGTTTCTTTAATAATTTGGCACTTTTCGATTATCCTGAAGCGAAGATCCTCGACGTTGATTACTGGAATATCGTACACCAATTGTTTCAAATGACCCCAAAAGAAAAAATCCATAGGATTAAGGTCTGGTGACCTCGCTGCCCATGCCAATGGTCCACTTCGTCCTATCCATCGCTCAGGATACGTTGCATTCAAATACTGTCGGACACGTATACTAAAGTGGGGCGAAGCTCCGTCTTGGAGGATCCACATGTTGGCCCTTACTTCCAATGGCACATCTTCCAGATACAATGGGAGACGATTTTGGATAAAATCTAAGTATACGTCACCAGTTAATGGGCCATCAAAGAAATGAGGACCAATAAGGTAATCTCCTATTATCCCTGCCCACACATTTAGTGAAAATCTACGCTGATGTTTCGTTTCTACCACATTGTTTGGGTTCTCGTAAGCATATGTGTGGATGTTGTGTAGATTTGTTATGCCATCACGAGTGAAACCAGCTTCGTCAGTGAATAATATGACGCCAATTAATCGATTATCGTGTTCATACTTAGCTAGGATCTGATTGCACATTTCCAACCGTCTCGGCCGATCATCGTCATAAAGAGCCTGCACCTTTTTTGAATGAAACGGGTAGAGTTGTTCTTCTCTTAGTATCCTCCATGAACTAGCCTGACAGAGCCGCACTTCATTCCCAATTTTTCTAGTACTAATACCTGGATTATCTTCAATAATTTCAAGCACTCTTTCTTCTTGTTGCACGTTTCTAGCAGTTCTAGGTCTTCCCCTATTTCCATTATAACTTTTAAAGGAACCACATTCCGCAAGCCTCCTGTGCACACTGGAAAATGTTTGAGCATGAGGGATATTTCTTTCCGGATAACTCTCCATATAATATCTTCTTGCCAACTCTGCATTACCATTTGCTTTTCCATAACAAAAATGGATATCACAATATTCGATATTTGAATATTGGTGATTAGCCATTATTAGTTATTTTAAGATTATAAATTAAATAGTTTAAAAAGCGAATTTATTTGATGTTAAACTGACAGCTCTAGTATACTTTGATAGCTATTTACCTGGTAGCTGGTGGTAATGAAATGAGAAAAGTAAATTTACCACTTAATTTTTAAGGGTGATTTACGTCTAAACCGTTGGGTTTAGCGATGTAAATAAAGAGCACCTTTTTTAAAGGCCTGGCATCAGTCTTTCAGAAATTATGCCAAAAACTACTGTAGCTGTCAACACTAAAAAATTATGACAAAAAAAACAATTTTCAATGTAGGTAAAGTGCCCTCTAGCGGCAAACAATCAATGTGAATTGTTACTAAAATGATGAAGCGCAGAAGACTTAGCCTATCTTTCAAATATTAGTCAAATCGGTTTTCCTGTAAGCGAGTAATTCAAAAAACAAAAAATAAAAACTTGAACTTGGACGGCTTGTAACTCGAAAACGAATGACATTTTGAAAAAAAACTATATGAAGCTCTACCCTTATTTTGTCAAGTAGAATCACCCCCTTAAGTTTCGTGATCGATTTTTGAATTTTTAAAAACGAATATATCTAGCTTAACATTATAACGCATGATAACCTATAAGATGGAATTAACCAATTAACCAAAAAAAAAATAAACTTAAAAGTTGCTTGTTGTCTATCAGACCCACGTGGTAAAAACAATGTTCCTAATCATTGTTTCGTTGTACACGATTTACTCTTGTGAGAGTGTATAGTCAGCGTCAGTAGTTCAGGAAAAAAGTAGAGGGCGTGTCGTACGAGAGAGTACAGAATCGGGAGTAATACTTTTGGCTACGATTACGTTCGATGAACTACCTTAAACACTAGAGACAAAATTTAATGGTTTTCATTATATTTATATAAAATTACCTTTAAACTTGCAGCGTTTGAACTGAAACTAAAAAAAAAAGTATTATTGTACCTGCTTATTCTTGCAAAAAAAATCAACAACAGCTTGACATTCAATTATATCACCTACTCGCGTTCCTGTTCCGTGCATTTCCACATATTCTACATCAGCTGGATTAAGTTTGTGTTTATTGTAAACTGTGTTCATAAGATCAAACTGCATTTCCAATGAAGGAAAAGTGATACCTTCTACTTTATAACCATCGCAATTTATTTCGGAACCTTTAAAAAAATGAATTATTGAAAATCTTGATCCTAGAATGAAAAAGCTACCAATCCACAAAATAAAAATAAATCTAGTACATCAAATAAAAATCGAACATTACATGTCTACATTTTTTTAAATCTTAAACTAATCCGAAAGATTTATCATCAGAATGAACAACGATTAGTACAACCACGAGCTAATGTCAAAATAGTGATCAGCCGAATTTTCAGAAAAGGTTCTCTCAGTGTTTCGATAAAATTGGAGCTTAACGATGCTTCAGTTACATTTTTTATTTAGGAGTATTACTAGAAAAAATTTTTACCAACAAATATTTTGTAAGTACAAAATAAAGGTGGACTCTGACAATGCCTTGCTATTTTTGCAATAAATTTTGCATTTAACGTTCTATGGAATGAAAATTGCAACGTAAACCCTTGAAAATTCGCATCAAAAATATTAAGTTTAGAGTAAAATATTGTAACGAAGGTCTAGGACAATTTTTTGATGTGTCCTTACAAAAATATTATATCGATAAATCATCAATGGTCAGAAAAGTGTTGTTTTAGTTGGACCCAGCAAGCGATTTTAAGATCGTAATAATCGGTGTCAGAAATGAGGATTATCACCGGATTTCCAGAAAATTCTATTTGTAAACCAGAAAAGATAGAAAAAAATAGACTCTACTGTTGTATTTATTATCAAGTACGAATATAAATTTAATTTTTGATAAAGTTCTAGAACGTTCTATTTGGAAATTCAAAGAGAGCGAAAAACGGACTTCACCATCGGATTTATCATTAAGAAAGAGACTTCGAACCGAATTTTCGACAAGGTTCTACAACATTCTATTTGGAAATTAAAAGATATAGGGGGAAACTGACTTCATCATCGAACTTGTTCGATAACGTTCTAGAATATTCTATTTGGAAACTAGAAGGGACAGCGAAACACTGACTTCACTACTAAATTTGTCATCAATAAAGAAACCTACACGTTTATAAGAAATCATAATGATATTCTTGAAGCAAAAGATGGTAACACCAGTAGAATGAACATATCCCAGCATGAAATGAATATTGGCAGTGCACAACCAATACGCCAGCTACCTAGGAAACTTTCCATACCCAAACGCCAGGAAATGGAGTTACTTGTTGACAAAATGCTAAATAGAAAAGTTATAGTAGAATCGCCTAGTCATTGGTCATCTCTGGTTATACTAGTAGCCAAAAAGGATGGAAATACTAGATTTTGTGTTGATACAGGAATCTTAATTACGTCAGTCAGAAATATAGCTATCCACTGCCTAGAATTGAAGACACTTAGACAACGTTGGCTGGATCACAATGATTTTCCACACTGGATCTAAAAAGTGGATATTGGCAAGTAGGCATCCAAGATACAGATAAGGAAAGACTGCCTTCTCTACTAGAGTTGGTCTGTATCCTTGCAACGCTCCTGCCAGCTTTGAGCGACAATGGAAACAGTACTGCGAGGTTTTACATGGAAAACAAATTTAGTCTACCTTGATGATGTCATGATTATGACAAAAATATTTGATGACAACTTCCAGAAACTACAGAAAGTTTTTGCAAGTATTAAAAACTCTAACGTTCGACTTAACCCCAGAAAGTGCTTACTGTTCCAACAAAACCTTGAACTTCTTGGACATGTATTATCAGCAAAATGGAGTACAGTTCAAGTAAGAAAATACCTGCATGAAGACAATGATCTGGCGCCATTCCTTTCACTTAAAGAAAATAATGAAAAGCGTTCTATTTGGGAAAATATCTCGAATAAAGGACTTATATTCAAGGCACTTTGAGTTCAGTTGAACTCGCTATTGATTGAAGACCGGTTACTAGAGAGGTCCTTCAAAATTGTCGATGACAAGGAAATTAATACTCAGTTGATAGTACCTAGAAATAAAATTCTAGTGGTTTTAGAACAAATTCACAATAGGATGTCTGGTGGTCATTTAGGGGTTAACAAAACTCGAGACAAATTATTATTAAGAGTTTACTGGGTTAACTTCTGTCAAGGCGTAAAATCATGGTGTAAACAATGCTTTAAATGAGCAGCTAGCCAAGGTCCAAGCGCAACATCAAAAGTAAAAATAAAGAAGAATAATGTTGAAATACCTTTTGTACGGATGACTATTGACATAGCTGGACCATTTCCAGGAGACGTCGACAGTAGCTGAAGTCTTCGTAGACAATGTGTTCAGCCGATCTGGAACTTCCTTAGAGCTACATTCTGACCAAGGACGTAATTTTTAATACAAATTTTTTCAAAAGATCTGCGAACTACTTAGCATCCTTAAAACCAGGACAGTTTTATATCCTCAGTCAAATGGCATGGTTGAACGATTTATTAGGACCATTGAAGAACACCTCTTAAAGGTTATGGACAGAGATCAGAAAGATTGGGACAAATATTTTTATAAATTTTTACGATTAAACTATTGACGAAATAAATTTAAAACAAGTTGATATAATTTCGATTTCTGTCAAGACTTAAAGCGTCAAAGAAACTCTTGCCAACTAGCGCCTTCAGATCTATCTACGCTACTGCACCACACCACAGCAAAACTCTTTATGGGCTTCCGAAGATACATAAATAAGACATAATTTTACGATCTATCACGAATTCCCGGAACTCTCCGATTTCTAAACTTGCCAAGTTTCTACTTTCAATCCTGAAACCGCTACAAGGAATAACTGAGTCAAGAATTCGCAACATTTCGTAGAAACTATTCGTGACATAGAAATACAACTAGAAGACAATTTTATTAGGATTAACGTGGGAAGCCTATATACCAACGTTTCAGTTAAAGTGTCATTACAGATCATAAGGAAGAAACTTGAAGACCAGGCCCTTTCCAATGAGCATCTCTACAATTACACGCCGAATATTGTTTGACCACTTCCTATTTTCAAGAAAAGGAAAAATTCTTCGTCCAGAATGATGGACTACCAATGGGACCTTCGCTCTCACTGGTGGTCGTAAACATTTTTATGAAATGATTCAAGATCTTTGCAATTGAATCCACAAATAGAAAACTAAAATTATGATTTAGATACGTAGACGACGCCTTCATTATCTAGAATGGAAACGATGAAGAACATCAAAACTTCCTTTCTCTTCTCAACAATATTAATTATCCCAACCAGTAAACTCACTATAGTAAAAGAAGTACAAAAAAATTACTATTCTTAGATGTTTTGGTTGAAAGAAGTAGCAGGCAAATTCGAACCTAAATTTACAGAAAATTCACACATACAGAACAATACTTAACCTATTTATCCAACGACTCTGACAACACCCAATATAGAATTGTAAGAAACATCGTTGAAGCAGCACCGACTCTTCGCCACTGCAACGATAACTTGATGAAATAAATAAATCACATTAAAAGTGACCTGAAAGCCAACGGATACCCAGTAAATTTGATGTATAAGATTCTAGAACAACGCAGAAACAGAACAAAATCGACAATGGACGAGGAACATCCCCTATGTTAGAAGTACTTGGGAAAAAATTAGAAGAACAGAAAAACGATGTAACATTAATGCTGATTTAAATTTAAATAACTTACTGAGAAGCCAGTTCACTAAGGGTTTTAAGCTAGAATTCTACACCGAGAACAACACTGAAGAAAACAAACTCAAAGAAGCAGCGGTTATACATCAGAACCCGAATTACTGTAAGAAACCCTTTTTAGGTATGTGGAAACCACTTCTTAGTAATTATAAAACTAAATGTACCTTAAAAGAGACCTTAAAACAGCACGCATGATTGCATTCATCTCAGTCACACTCCACAACATTTACTTTTAGTATAAATAGTTGTGTATCTCAAGATTTGTTCAATTTCACTTGAAAATGGCTAGAGATCACTACTAGGCGAAACATAGTGATATTCAATAAAAAAAAGAATTGAAATCAAACAAGTATCTATTACTTCGCAATAAAATATTTTTGTTCTTTTGTTAAAATTAATCTAACCTAATACAGTCGCATACAGTCTCCTGCATTTGGATTTCTTCTGTAAAAGAACTGTAACAACAGCTTCTGATCGAACATAACCATCTCTGTCAGTTGCAAATACTTTACATTTCCCATCTTCAGCTAACATATTAAGTAAATTAAATTCTTTTGTTTCGTGTGGATGTAGATTAATTTGAACAGCTAAAAATAAATAATGCACGGTTCAACAAAAGGTGTAAAAATATTGAAGTATAAAATAGTAAATCAATAATAGTACGTGAGCTAGTATTTTATAAAAGCAAAATTATTTTTACTAACCCGACAACTGTATAATGAATACTGAATTTCTCTAATTAAAATTTTATAAAAAAATTGAACCAATTTCTAAAAATGCACTAAAAAGTGAGAAATAACATTTATTTTTTATAAGAAATTGAAATTTTTGAAGTCGGCGCCAAACTAATACCTGACAAAATGTGATTCGCATAAAAAGATTAAAAAATACTTTATCTGTAATTGATGTACTACCGTAGTTTGTGTATATCTCGTGTCACTAGTTATTTATTTCATTTAGAACTAATTTGATGCCGACTGCAAAAATTTTAATTTCATACATAAATTTATATTTTTATTTTTCGCTTTTTGGTGCATTTTAAGAAGTCGGTTCAATTTTTTTATTAAAATTCTATTTTACGATTTTTGGTTTTGAATTCGTTATGATGTCCATAAATTATTTGAATTAAGTATTAAGCGAGATTAATGTACCTCGCAATTATTCCAAGGTTGAAAAAAGTACACATTTTATCCAAAGTTGTAAACCACAGTCAAGTGAACAACTAAAAATTCTTTGATTCTGAGAATTCCCCAAATATCAGTATTCAATGAAATTGTATCAAACAAATATTTAGTCTGCCATAGTAAATCCGCTGTCTTCAATTTTAAATTAATTTTTAGAACAGTAATATAGGTCCTCAAAACCTCCTAATACCAATATTTAAAAATCTTGAAACGTAAATCCAAAAATCACCCCATACCGATTCAGAACAAAATCGAGAGCTATAAAATTTTCAGTCATCTTGGATTCGCCATTTTTTTTTTATATAATTTCAGATTCGCTATTTACGATCACGAAAACTTCCACATACCAATATTGGAAAAAATCGTACAAAACTATTTTTTTTCCGCCTATTGAATATGGAATTATTTAAAAATAATTTTAGATTTGTTATGTGGACCCCGAAAACTATCCCGTACCAATTTTAGAAGATATCGGACGAAATTAATTTTTTGTCCGCCATATCGAATTGTTTAAAAATGATTTCAGATTCGTCATGTGCAACCCCAAAAACTCCCCCCTACCAATTTTGGAGAAAATCGACCAAAAATTTTTTTTTCCGCCATATTTTATTTTTTAAAAATAGTTATAGATTCGCTATGTACGACCCCGAAAAGACCCCCTTGCCAATTTTTAGAAAAAATCAGATAAAATTTATTTTATTGTCGTCTGCCATATTGTTATCAGCACCATCTTATATTTTACTGCACCAATTTTGTCTAAAATGATATGGGACCACCGCAGCAACTTCTTGAACATAACGTAAAAAATTTCAATCAAATCGGTGCCGCCGTTTCAGAGTAATCGATGTACATACATAAAAAAATACATAGAGATCGAATTAAGAATCTCCTTCCTTTAGAAGTAGGTTAAAAAGTCCAATTTTGCTGAGCACCCATCCATCAGGTAAAGACAAGACACAGACGCGACACACAAATGAAATACATGTGTGTGAACATGTCGTGTCGCCCTAGTATGCGCAACCTAATTTAAAAGGCATGCGAATCACTAAACAGATTTGTTGTAAATCTTTCTCACGTCTGTGTCTTGTCTCTGTCTGATAGATAGGCGCTCCCCCTATGGAATCTAGCAGATAAAGATACGACACAGACGCGACAAAGATTTAGGACTAATCTATTCAGTAACTCCCACTCCTTTTAAATTAGATCGCATGTACTAGTGCAACACGTCACAATCAGACAGTTGTTTTTTCATTTGTGTCGTGTCTTTGTCTGATAGATGAGCGTTCGGCCTAACAATCCTAACTTTTAAAAGAATTACAGTATATTTTTAATTATGATGCAGTAAATAATTTTATATTAATTACGATGCATAACAAATAAATAATATTATTTTAATTATGTACTGACTTGGATTAAGTTTAAAGATCTTCTATTGTTTTTTTGCAACAAAAATTACCTATAAGATGTCAATAATGCGGATATCTTAATTTTCATTAAAAATAATGTTAATAAATATTAACTTACTTTGGCTGTTTAACAATAATACTACAAACAAGTATATACAAAGTGGCTCTGAGTTCAAAACTCAAATTATTTACAGGACCGAGACGAAAAGTTATTCCTACCCAATTCTCATTGAAAGAAATATTCCTACCCAATTCTTATTTAAGAAATATACACAATTTCAAAATATTTTTCAGTATTCAAGCCGTGTTCAAAAAAACATTTCATCCCCAAATTAGTTTCTTGAATAGAATTCACCGCATATTACGTCAATTTTAAATTTTTCTCAACACACTACAGGTTCTTTGATTATCATCAATTTTCAAATTAGATATTGACATACAAATAATGTCCCTTTCACATTGCTGTAGTTTTCAAGCTAGAAATTGATATTGATAAGAATACCTGAAACTATAGCATTTTCTATATCTCCGTTCTCCAGTGCTTTAAATGCATTTGTAAAAGCGTATAATCCTGAGGAACATGCTGTATCAAGAATAAAACTTGGTCCTCTAAAATCGAATGAGTACGATGTTCTATTTGCTATCTGCCCCAAGGTCAGACCTATTATTGTATATCCATTAGTTTTTTCTATTTCCTTATATGCTGAACTGGAATCTAAAACCCCAATCCCAACATATACACCTGAAACAGATAATACATTATCTTATGTCATTATCCAAATTGATGTTATTTTTAACACTAACTTCTATCGTAAAATCAAAATGATTTATTTAAGGTCAAGAATCCAACATATTAGGAGAAAAATTTTTATTCTCTTTAGACTAGTGATTCCCAACTAGTGGGTCGCGTCTTACAAGTGGGTTGCCACTGGCCTTTATGGAGGCTCGCCAGTTATAAATATTTAAATCCAAAATTAAATTTTAAATTTAAAAGTAGATGACGGTCGGTGCACGCACCGTTTCTTATATCTGGTGAAATCCAACTGAGCAAGCCAGCCGGGTAGTTCGCAGTGATAGCGACATTCCAAAATCTCGAAGAAACACACAAACAGAGAGAGAAGTATCTAGACAAAGAGCCTGAAATTTCTCTGGGCCAGGAAAGTTCTTTTGTCGTTTGTAAATAAATATTTCGTTGTTAGTCTTGTTTGATTCAAAAAACCTTAAAATAATATTGATAGCCCATCACAATCGTCTTCGACTGGCATGCCAAGAAATTTAAGCCATTCAAAATTTTTAAATATTTAATTTTCCATATATGAACATGATGTAAAAAAAAAAATATTCGAAGAACTAATTAAAATTAGGATTTTTGACTGTTATTAATAACAACATAGAGAATACAGTGTTGTTCTTGGTGCTGAATTTATAAAACTCTCAAAGCTCAAACGTTACTTAGAAACAACGTATTCTGAACAAATTACGAATTGCGAAATGATAATATTGGGACATTTCAACGACAAAAGTTGGATTTTTCTAGGACATTTCAACAACATAGCCAAGCTGTAGTGCAATATGAAATTACTCTGAAAGTTCCAAAAAACAAAAAATCCCACATAATTGCAGACATCCTCATCAAACCTCGTTTATTTTTTCGTGAGATATATTCACTTGGAGGTCATCAAAGAAATTTTGTTTTGTACAGCACTAAAAACTATTACAAAAGATGAAGACATCACGCAGATGATAATTCATTCATTCTTTGGCTTGCATTGGAAAAACGTGTATGAAGTGTGTACTAATAAAGAACCAGCCATGCTTGGATCGAGGTCGGGCTGCCAATTGAAAGTTATAGATCCTGCATTCCAAGCAAAGGGATTGCACTTTATAAATCACTGATTTGCCTTTTCTAAAGAAACTTTTCCACAGCCTTTGCAAGAACTATTCAACTTTTTCGTGACAATTGTCCATTATATAGAATATGGCGCTCTCAATACTCGTATGTTCAAAAAATTGTACAAAAACATGAACTCTGTTCACGAAATTCTTCTTTTCTTCGTTAATAAGCTTGTTTAAGCCGTTTGAAAACTCAAAAATTTTGTGTTGTGCGATGTTCAAGTGTATGATGTAAATTTTACTCAGCTTCAGTCGTTTAATGTCAGAAGGATGAATCTTGTCGGGAAGATGACTACATTAGTAGGAGGATATTTCTACTGTATGATTTTATTTAACACAGTCGTTCAAGAAGTTCACCAAAGACTATGAATAATCGCTAACTGAAACTAATGGGGGTGGATGACATTGCTGACTAATCGACAAGTAGAGATGAGAAAATTGTCAGCGGTGGATGGACAAGAACCAATACCGAAATAACGAAAACCGTCCCATCTACAGAGATGCTAAAGAAATCTTGCTGGTAGATTACCTAGAAAAGAGCGAGACGGACTATAATGTTATCCTTCGGAATCAACAAAACCAAGAATCATATGCCAGATCTGGCGAAGAAAAGTCTTCGTTCATCAAGACAACGCGCCTAGTCACAGGACTCATGATGACAGTCAAAATGTATGAACTAAAGTTTGAAGTCATGCCGCTTCCACCTTATTTATCCGATTTCAGGGTCATTCTAAGGTCAAATTGAGAAGAATCTACTAAATAGACCTGTAAAAGAATATATATATATATATATATATATATATATATATATATATATATATATATATATATATATATAGAGAGAGAGAGAGAGAGAGAGAGATTTTTGATGGCGCTGAATCTGAATTCGTCATTTGTTTAACACCTTAAGGTTAACCAGAGGAAATTTCAAAGTCATTTCAAGGTCAAATTGAAAAAATCCACTAAATAAATCTGTAAAAAAGAGCACACGCGCGTAGCTAGGTCGATATCCGTTACACAGCAGACAGACAAGCGGATCGAGTTTTCGAGTCGAATCTCAAGCTCCCAAAACCAGGTACCCCACGCAGGCACGTGAACGGAGCGAGTTTTCAAAGCGAAACCCAAGCTTCTTAAAATACATACCCCTCGCGCAGCTAGATCGATATCATCCGGTACATAACAGCTAGGCTAGAGAAGCGAGTTTTTATAAGTGTATAACACAAACCCCAAACTCGTACATGCTTTCCCTGGGGTATATGATTTTCGGAGGGCTTGGGTTTATTTCATATACTCATAAACCCTTGCTTTTCGCCTCTATCGGCTGCGTAACGGGGATTGATCTCGCTAGGCGTGAGATATGTGATTAGAAGAATTTGTGTTTTGGCATATTTATAAAAACTTGGCCGCGTCTGCATGTAGAGTGTGTGGTTTTAGCAAGTTGAGTATCGCCTTAAAAACTCGATCCGCTCCCCTGTCTGTTGTGTAATGGATATCAATCTAGCTGTGCGTGGGTTATGTGAGTGTCAGAGCTTGGGTTCTGAATTAATGTTTCATAATAACTAACTCCAACCTGAACCAACTCCGCTTGAATATCTGCTACGTAACGGACATCAATCTAGCTGTGCGTGGGGTACGAGGTTTTGGGAGCTGGAGTTTAGCCTCAAAAACTTGATCCGCTTGCCTGTCTGCTAACTATCGGATATAGATCTAACTGCGCGTGGGCTCTTTTTTTTTACAAATTTATTTAACGGATTTTTTCAACTTGACCTTGAAATGACCTCTAGTAAACCCTGAGGTATTATACAAACTACGAATTCAGACTCAGCGCCTTCAAAAGTCTACCTTTCTTCTTTTACAGATCTATTTAGATATTTCTCAATTTGACCTTAAAATTACGTTAAAATTACCTCCGGCTGACCTTAGGAGATTAAACAAACCATGAATTTGGGTTTAACGACCCTAAAAATCTACATATCGTCTTTTCAGATTTATTTAGTGGATTTTTCTCAATTTGACCTTGAAATGATCTCTCGCTGACCTTGGAGGATTAAACAAACCACGAATTCGGATTCAGCGACCTCAAAAACCTGCATTTTTTCAAATTTATTTAGTGTTTTTTTTCTCAATTTGACCTTGTTATGACCCTAAAATGACCTCTAGTCGACTTTGAGGAATTAAACAAACCACGAATTCGAATTTAGCGACCTTAAAAGCATACATATCTACTTCTTCAGATTTATCAAGTGAATTTTACTCAATTTGACCTTAAAATGACCTTGAACCTGACGTGATAGAGGTTAGCAGACCTCAGATTTGGATACAGGGCGTCTAACTACATAAGAACAAAATGGACTGGTCAAATAGGCATCGACTTTTTTTTGTAAACCTGTGTAATTTGTAAGATATATCGGCAGCACTACGCCATTTTAGCTTAAATTAAATCGAAATATGATCGAAATTTCTAAATTCAATTATTACTTGGTATTCAGTTCTATAATTTCCTTGTTTTTCATGAGCCTGACTCAGAAAGTCAACGCCAGCGACGGACGCCTGTTTTGCAAACCTGGGAGAAACCGCCCACAAAGAAGGGATTCAAGCACTAAAGCACCGGTGTTGCAAGTGTATATCTTTAGAAAGAGATTATATATAAAAATGTACGAAACTCTATAACTAATATACATTAGAATTTCAATCAATATCAACAAGTTTTATCGTTCCTAATCTTTTAGATAATTTACAAATATTCACCTACCGGTTTTCGTTCCTCTAAGTTCTTTAGGATTATGGCCAGAATCAACTATAGCCTCAAATACTGTTTCAAACATAAGTCTATGTCTAACATCCATACAATCTGCTTGACGTGGACTTATGCCGAAATATCCAGCATCTAAACATTCTATGTTATTTATTTTACCAGCTCTTCTAGGAGTATCGTAAATACCTAAAATATATTTGAATGCAATTTAAGTTGTTACTCAATTTAGGTAAAAATACAGTGCACTGAAAATACTACATAAATGTCTTTTAACATACGAAAATAACAAAATTTTAATTTGATTTACTTGAAAATCATTGAGACTGTGACTTTTTTTAATACTACCTTCATTCTATTATATAGAATCACCTCATTAAGTTGTATGTTATTTTCGGTCACCCTTTAAGGGTCTATAGCAACTAGTGTTTTTTTTAAGGTCACAGACAATGTTGCTTCTTGCAAAGTAGTAGATATCGGTTCGACTTCCACTGTGTTAATTTTGTTGTTGAATATCACGACGTTTCGGCAACTAGTTATATACGGCTAGTATATTTACATTAATGATTTACCTGGTGGAAATCGCTTATTATCTTCCGTTACTAAATCAACTCCATCAAGAAGAGCATCCTTAAATTCATCAAAACTATCACATCCTGGGTATCGTCCAGCAATACCAGTAATGACAATTTCATCATTTAGATTCATAACTAGAAAGAAGAGGACCTGGAAGGAATTCTGGCCTTAACTTCACTTTATAGCACTATAATGAAAACAGTTATTTAATTAAATTTATAACTATTAATTTTTGTCATAACTATATTTTTTAGATTAGCATTGTTGATATCTATACAGAGTGGCCCACTCAAAAATCCTAAACGAGTATGGTAAAACGTACGAGTCGGTTTTAGTTTTAAAGGCAAGTTGCACTTAAGCTGTTCATTTTTGTAAGTACTTTAAAGTAAACATTAAGAACTGGTTATGCTAAAGCTGATTAAAAATAATTAGTGATCGACCGAAGATTTGGTATGGGTTTCAGCCAAAAAATCTAGTTTTGGTCACATTTTTGGTTTCGGCAAAAAATCGGCCGAAATTTCAGCCGCGCCGAAACGCGGTATTCGTAAATTGTGCGCATGGTTTGGCTAACTGTTGGTGAGCTTGTGGCTCGTAGTCACCAGCTGATTTCGCCGGCCTGCACGATTGTATTGAATTTAGATAATGTGTTTTCTCTTGCGCATAAATAATTAGGTTGGTATTTATGTTAACTTCTGACATATTAATCGCATTTATTAGGTATTGAACTTCTTGCTGTTGAGTTATTCAGTCGAATTTATGTATGATGAGAATTATATAAAAATAAAGAGGTTAGGTTCAATTCAAACGTTACTAACATTTGTTTGTAGGTAATTGTTGTATTACACTTTGCATCCTAATTTAACCACCCAAACAACTATTTGCTGTGATTTATTATGATGTGTGATTTTAACCGTGAGAAAGCGCGTATAGCTCGTGTGAATTACCTAGGCAATTAGTACGGGTAGTACGTGTAAGTTTTCATTTCTAGATGGGATTCATATTTACTTGAATTAATTTTCCTAATTTAGAATGAATGCTATATGCTTGTTACAGTGGTTTTATTTTATGTGATATATGAGGTATTGTTTATTTATCTTATGCATGTTGTTTCAGGTGAAAAAAGTCACAAAAAAAAAAATACGATTTGGCAGTTTTTCAAAAAAAAAACACTACGGATTCATCTAAAGCTGTCTGTAAAATTTGTAATAAATCGTATTCATTGGGAAGCCATGAACCCAAAAAACAAACATTGTACAGAACAAAGGAACATTTATCCAAGTTTCATGACGCGGAACATAAGCAGGTGTTAAAATGACAGATGAAAACAAATTGAAAATGTTTATTATGTTTGTTGATGTCAAATTGTAAATATAAATAACTATTTTTGTCACATACTTTAATTATTATTTTTAATTTCACGAGTTAACTGCCTTACGTGAAAAAAATATACTAGATTTCAGTATGCAATAGAAATTTTAACATGTCTAAATAAGTTTCGGCTGAAACTGATACCGCGGACGAAGATTCGGTTTCGGCTGAAAATCCTGTTTCGGTCGTACAATAAAAATAATTCTACCTTATTGCTCTTAATAATACTTTTTGGTGCTTTTAATTGTTTATTTTGAATGTATGCTGTTAATTCCAATACGTTTTAGTTATTTTAATATGTCAATGTAAAGTATGTATTTTATATCATTTATAATATATTGCCCCAGACATTCGGAATAATTCAGTTGGTATATATTTAGGTATGCTGACAAATCTGATAAAAGTTCCGATTGTTTATTTCAATTACCCATGGGAATTATCCCAACTTCATTATTATTTCACAATAAACCTGGCAAGCTAAGTCACCACACAATAAAAAAATTGTCACATTTATACTCTTCCAAAAGACAGTTCGCTGATGAACAATACTCTTCGTACACTTGTGGTCGAGGAGGAATATATACACAACTCAAAATTAATTTATATCGATTTATGGTGACCATAATCAAATCTGTTCAATACTTTGATTTGGTGATTTGAGCTGGTCAGATGAGAGATTCCTTACGGCAAACGTAACTCCACCGCCACCTTGAATTACACTGATATCATTTGAACGATTACATCGGTATATGTTAGAGTCAAAGAGTTTTAATTCACTACTCTTAATATCAATCTTTGGGGTGTAAGGTGTATGACGCGCGATATATATATATATATATATATATATATATATATATATATATATATATATATATATATATATATAGCCTTTCGTACACAAATGCCAACCTCACCTTCACGAAGTACAGCGAAAGTTGTATGGTACACCCTGTTATTTAACTAACGAGGCAATGGCGACCGAGTGACTACCGGAATAAGTAGTCCCCCACTTACCGATCAACAGCTTCGGGTGGACGAATTGGTAAATGATAGGGCAACTCATTGTCCTGAGATTGAGAAATCGATCTCAAAGGCGAAGGAACTAATGTATTAGTCAACGGCAGTGGGATGTAGCAGGCAACGAGAAACCACTACATTAAAGATCCATAGGATATCTCTAGTACAGTCATCATGACATGAAATACTACGATCATAACCTTACTGATCATGGTTGTCGGAGGCCAAGATCCGGCAAGAAAAGTGGCAAGGCTTTTCGGGTCGTCAGCCAGCGAAATCCTTGTCAAAATATTAACAACGAAATATTGAGAATCGGAACATGGAATGTTACAAGCATGTACGAACCAGGAAAAGCACACAACATTGTTCAAGAAATGCAAAGAATGAATATCGGCGTTCTGGGTATAAGCGAAACCCGATGGCCAGGAAATGGAAACTGCCACATTAAAGATCATATAATATACTATTCTGGTAGCCAGGACTCTCAGGACACTCAGCACCGAAACGGAGTGGCTATAATGGTAAACAAGTCTGTCTCTCGACATGTCCTGAACTTTCTCCCCTTGTCTGATCGTGTTATGATGTTACAGCTAAGCACTAACATCAGAAAAATTAATATAATACAGGTGTATGCACCAACATCGGACAAAGAAGAACAAGAAGTGGAATCATTCTATGAACAAATAGACGAGGCATTAAAACTAACCATAACAAGGGACATCACAATAATAATGGGTGATTTCAATGCTAAGATTGGGAAAGGAAAGATAGATAATCTGGTTGGTAACTTCGGATTGGGAGATATGAATGAAAGAGGTGAGAGACTGGTACAATTCTGCCAAGAAAATAAAACCGTGGTGACAAACACCTTTTTCGAACTACCTAATAGGCGTTTATACACATGGAAGTCTCCACAGGATACAGAACATCACACAGTCAGAAACCAGATAGACTATCTATTGATCAATGAGAGATACAGAAATAGCATAACATCAATTAAGACATACCCTGGAGCAGACGTATCGTCTAATCATAATCCACTAATTGCAAACATGAGAATAAAACTAAAAAGAATTAGCAACATAACATCCAAAAAAGCAGTTGATCTCAATAAACTAAGAGATTCAGAAGTAAAAGAACAGATCGTAAAGGAAATTGACGAAACACTGAGAACGATACAGACCACAATACAATATACACCAGATAATATCAACGACAACTGGGTCAAACTTAAAACAGCGTTAAAGAAGCCAGCTGAAGAACATCTACTTAAAAGTGAGGTATATAAGAAGGAATGGATGACAAACGAAATACTGAACTTGATGAACGAAAGAAGGAAACATAAAAACAAAGACAAACAGAAGTATAAAGACCTGCAGAAGGAAATTCGCTCGAAGATACGTTCAGCTAAGGAAAAATGGTTCGGGGAAAAATGTGAAGAAATTGAACAACTACAAAATAAGCACGACAGCTTTAATACACACAAGAAAATTAAAGAATTAACAAAAAGGCAAGACAGTAGACACAGCGTATTGATGGACGAAAGAGGAAACATAATTATGGACACAGAAGAAAAATTGAGAGTCTGGAAAGAATACATAGAGCATCTGTATAACGATCAACGCAATGAGGTAGAAAACGAATATATCAGCAGTGACACAGGACCAGAAATAACAAGTGAAGAAGTGGAACACACGATAAAAAGAATGAAGACTGGGAAAGCTACAGGTCCAGATGAGTTACCAACAGAAATAATCAAACTCATTGAGGGACGTAATTTAGAAATGATTGTGGAACTATTTAATAGCATTTATAAATCTGGTATAATACCGAAAGAATGGCTACTAACAACAATAATAACTTTACCTAAAAAGCCAAACGCGAAGCAATGCTCCGAACATCGGACCATCAGTCTTATGTGTCATATGATGAAAATATTCTTAAAGATCATTCATAGTAGAATATACAAGAAATTAGAAACAGAAATCGGACAGACACAATTCGGATTTAGAAACGGACTAGGAACTAGAGAAGCACTATTTGCTTTTAATGTCGTAATACAGCGATGTCTGGATGTAAACCAAGACGTGTTTGTCTGTTTCTTGGACTACAACAAGGCGTTTGATACAGTTCAACATAAGACATTGTTACAATTACTCAGAAATAAAGGAATTGACTCAAGTGACATTAGAATAATAACCAACCTATACTACAATCAAGAAGCTACAGTGCGCATTAATGGCTCCGAATCAGAAAAAATAAAGATAAAAAGAGGTGTAAGACAGGGCTGTGTGTTGTCGCCAACGTTGTTCAATCTCTACTCGGAAGAAATAATTAAGAAAGCCCTGGAGAACGAATCAGCCGGTGTAAAGATCAACGGTCATCCTATTTGTAATATACGATACGCTGATGACACGGTACTCATGGCAGAAAGTATCGAAGATCTCCAGAGACTATTAGATAAAGTAATAGAAACAAGCGAGGAATTTGGTTTGTCACTGAATACAAAGAAAACTAAATTCATGATAATTACGAAGAAACATATCGACAATATCAACCTATATGGAAACAACGAGCGAATAGAACGAGCACGAAACTACAACTATCTAGGAGTAAATATTAACGAGTCAAATGAATATACACGGGAAATAAGAATAAGAATAGAGAAAGCCCGAAGTGCGTTTAACAATATGAAGCAAATATTTTGTAGCCGAAATCTAAGCTTAAAATTGAAAGTGCGATTGCTTAAGTGTTATGTTTTTTCGGTCTTGTTGTATGGTGTGGAGGCGTGGACGCTGAACAAACAGTGTATAAATAAATTGGAAGCATTTGAGATGTGGGCGTATCGTAGAATCTTGAAAATCTCCTGGAAGGATAGAACAACTAATCAAGAAGTACTTGACAGGATGAACAAACAAAAAGAGGTAACACTGACTGTTAAAATAAGAAAGCTTCAGTACTTGGGCCATATTACAAGAGGCAATAAATACCAATTGCTCCAATTGATTATGCAGGGGAAGATTCAGGGCAAGCGCAGCATCGGGAGGAGAAGGATGTCTTGGCTGAGGAATCTCAGAGAATGGTTTTCTTGCAGTTCTGTTCAACTGTTCCGAGCGGCAGCTTCTAAGGCAGCGGAGATGGCACTTGAAGAAGAAGAAGAAGAAGAAGAAATATCAATCTTTAACCATGTCTCAGTAAAGAGAATATTTTATTTATTAGTGATTACTGAGGACTTCAAGTCAAGTGTCTTATTACACTCCTTGTAGTCTGATAGTATGCTGTTATAATAGGTCAGGTCTCGAGAACCGCTTTCCATTAGTACCAGGAAAGTTAAAAGGCTTAACTATTACATCTGTTGGCCAATTATGACTGTCAAGAGCATTATCGTGAAGGTGAGCAGGAACTGATATCTTAAGTGAAGCAATATGCTCCTGTCTTGAAGGCAACTTCTCGTAGCTCGGTACACTGATGTGATTATTTTCCATATGGGATCTAATCATCTCCACAGTTTGTTAAGCCATTCGTATTTCTTTTACTTTAACGGGCCAGTCATTAATTGAGAATACCCGAGGATTCTTTGATCAGGTTGGGCAGTTGTAATTATTTGATTGTTCTGCTGTTGATGCCGAAGTGAAGATTCTTGTTGTTCTGGATGGTAAGAACGTTGGGACAGTCTATTAGGGGCTCTATCTTTTAAAAATTTTGAATTGGTCACCTCCTGGTTTTTTAAACCAGAAGATTTATTTTTTTTTATTAAATTTATTTTTCAATTCTTTAAGTTCATTCTCAAGTGTTGTAAGCCGTTGCTCAAACTCGAGCCTACTTCTATTATTATTAAATGGGATATTAATATTGTCTCTGAAATCCGTGCCAGAACACGGCTTAATTAAATGTATATTGCTATCTTTCAGATCAGTTACCTTCGTCGACAATATAGTCAAATTACCCATAACGTCATTATTAGAGATTTCAATTAGTGGTGTTAATGTTTCATAATTTCCATACAATTTAATCATATTATCAATAATTGCATTAATCTTTAAGCTTATATATTCGAATTGATCTTTCAAAGCCATTCCTTTATGTTTGAAGATGTTTTCAACCATGGCATCCATCTTATCTTCAATGTTCTTTTTATGTTCGTTCGCTGATACCTTAAGCTCCATCAGTGCAGGCTTAATATTTTGAGTAAACAACTTTTGAAGTTCAGCTTTTATTATTGCAGTCAATTCCACTTTCAGAATAACAAGCTGTTTCTCTGCATCAACGTTAGAACATTTCTTCGATTTTTTTTTATAATTGGCAGACGCTCTTCACAAGCAAATATAAGAATTCGTTCCTTCGTAAGGCGAGTAACACATGCTTCTGACGAAGACAATTTTGAACATGGCAGGCAATGACTGTTATTACAAAAATCACAAACCATCTTATACTTTATTTCTTCTGGTGTCAGTTCGTTGTTACATTTTGAGCACGATATTTCAAAATTTTACGGTTCCCACTATTTTAAAAACTGAAGCACGAATCTGAACGCACAAGACTGCAGAAAAAGGTCAGAAATCTGCTAAACATAAAAGATAATATCGGCTATAAGTAATCTCAAGCACAACCATCAATCCAATTGTATGACTAGGCCAAAACTCTCCGAAGGCCAAAGAATCCACAAAAAAAATATACATTCACCAATGTTTATTGTACAGTCTTTAAGTGGAGTTTATCGACTTGTTTCGTTCTTTTTTTTTTGCCTTAAATATAAATTTTGAAAACCTTTCAAAAACAATTTACACCAAATTAGTCAAAATAAAACGATTCTTCTTTAATTGTAATTAACAAGAAAACACTTAACTGAACTAGAAAAACCCACAAAAATTTTCGATCACTTTAAACCATATACCAGGTGTCAACGAATCTATTAGACAATCATATTTTCCAGAGTATTATGTGTATCAAAATGAGAATTGGTACAGGTAAATGGTATGTGAAGGGGAGAGTTTTCGCATATTTTCCACTTTCCGGCCACTTCCGGTTTCACCGGAAATGGTCCCGGTTTTGAATTTTTAAATGGAACACCCTGTATATTTTAACATTTTTGGATTTCTGAGACAATTCTAGATCAGAATGTGACATTTTAAAAACTTTTTACCTCTACTTCATTTTTTTAGAGCCACTTTTAAAATTGCATCTAGGTGGCCATGATCGGACGCAAACTAATCTAAGGACCTTAGGTGATGTCAAAAAAATACAATCGCAAAGTTTTAGTTACTAGTATGAAAGACAGGAATAAGACAAGTTGACAAAATTAGGTTTTCATTTCTAACTATTAATTTTCAAATGGCGACCCCTTTTTGACAACTACTTTTCGAAAAAAGCATACTTTGACGAATCTAACGATACTAATTTATTTGCGATTGGATTAGACATAAGAACAGAAATTAAATATTATTAAGCAAAATACTGGATAATTTATTTACTTATGACAAGTGCGCCATGGACAGCCATGATGCATAATAATTTGCAACTGTTTTTATCAAGTCTTCTTTGGAAAACAAAGCACTCACTTAAGTAGATAATGACAGTGACATACGCTCCAAGAACAGACGTAAAAGTTTCTTAATTTTCGTAAAGTTTAGTTTAAATTTTCGTTAAAATAATGTATACTCAAAGTAAAAAGTGGATATGCTATTAATATTTGGAGAGTGTCATAGAAATTCAAGGAATGCTGCCGAGTATACATTATTTTAACGAAAATTTAAACTAAACTTAACGAAAATTAAGAAACTTTTACGTCTGTTCTTAAAGCGTATGTCACTGTCATTATCTACTTAAGTGAGTGCTTTGTTTTCCAAAGAAGACTTGATAAAAACAGTTGCAAATTATTATGCATCATGGCTGTCCATGGCGCACTTGTCATAAGTAAATAAATTATCCAGTATTTTGCTTAATAATATTTAATTTCTGTTCTTATGTCTAATCCAATCGCAAATAAGTTAGTACCGTTAGATTCGTCAAAGAATGCTTTTTTCGAAAAGTAGTTGTCAAAAAAGGATCGCCATTTGAAAATTAATAGTTAGAAATGAAAACCTAATTTTGTCAACTTGTCTTATTCCTGTCTTTCATACTAGTAACTAAAACTTTGCGATTGTATTTTTTTGACATCACCTAAGGCCCTTAGATTAGTTTGCGTCCGATCAGGGCCACCTAGATGCAATTTTAAAAGTGGCTCTAAAAAAATGAAGTAGACGTAAAAAGTTTTTAAAACGTCACATTCTGATCTAGAATTGTCTCAGAAACCCAAAAATGTTAAAATATATAGGGTGTTCCATTTAAAAATTCAAAACCGGGGCTATTTCCGGTGAAACCGGAAGTGGCTGTAAAGTGGAAAATATGCGAAAACTCTCCCCTTTACATACCATTTACCTATACCAATTCTCATTCTGATACACATAATACTCTAGAAATTATGACTTGTCTAATAGATTCGTTGACACCCGGTATATGACAAAAACTTGTCAATTCATCTCTATATTGCCATTAAGAGTATATCTGCTGGGCTGCCAACTGCGGCATATTCATGTCAGACGTGGAAGAAACATTATTTAGTGCTTGGCTTAAAACAATAAGAGGAAATGCAGAATATTGATTTTGCTCATGGCGTGTGGATTGAGCATGGCAGTCCAATTTGACCAAAATAAACAATAAGGAGAAACGCATAGGAACACAAAATCTTGAAGACCTTGCAACAACATACATCCGAAGATATTTTCTGCAATAGGCTATTTGCTAAGTAACACTGAAACCAAATGCTTTGGGGAGTACTTCAAAAATATATATAGTTCAAATATTAAAAAATGTGCCTACTGTTTTAGGCAAAACTCCTTAATCAATACTAATATGCATTTGGAGTCGATGTATAAAGAAATTAGATACGGTTGGAACAAAAGTGTTAAAAGAATAATAAGACTAACCAAAGGCGAACATCCAAAAAGGGCACGACAACGCACGAATCATAAACAAACAGTACGGGAGTTTGGCAGTATGATATTGTAAACAGAAGAATGAAAATAAGTCTTATATTGTTAATCAATTCTTAAAGGAAAAGTGCTGTAGAGAAATCTGTATAATCTGTAACACATATAGCCACATGTACTCCTGTGAGTGTCAATTTTACAAAGAGAGGAAAATTATTTGTAAACGCGTACATATATTGTTATGAAAAGCAAACATTTGTGATCAGACGATCAGTCAGGAAACTGTAGGAAACATATCCTAGTCGGAAGCCTTAGCCGCTCTACTCAGGGAGACTTTCAACAAGGACAAAAATATCAGAAAAATAAAACTTAACTCACAGTTTTAAATAACTGTAATTATGAAAAACTTGATGATTCAGTAATTAGCCAAATACACTAAAATTTGTTAGTTGTTAACAAGTTAAGTGAATGCCCCAGCATACTTACCAAATAAAGTAAATTTAATGTCGAAAAGAAACTAACAAAAGATTTACGATCCTTAGCTTAATTTCTTTTTACAAAAAAAAACGTGTTTCAGCAAATACAAGTTTATAAAGGGCTACTCCAAGTGAAGTAAAAGAGATACAAGAGAATTTGAGTCATGCTGCATAAGAATCTTTTATTGTACAAAGTACATCAGCACTAAATGATCAACATTTAGTTATATAAATTAATATTTTAGCTATTAAGGTTGTAAACTAGAGGCAATTAGATTTTTGTTAAAAAGAATATAAACTATTTTAAAACTGGCCTTATCTTAAATAAAGTGGTTCATAGGGCGTAGACTAAAGTAGCTCTGAGAGAAAAAAAACATACTAAAATGTATAAATGGGTTAAAGACAAACCTTAATACTAATCAAGGCCCCCGATTCAGTATAATTAGTTGGCCTGTGTCTGAAATGGTTAGCGAAATTTAAATTACCCAAAAGTAAAAAACTTAATATCTTAAAGGCCATAGAAATTTATAAAGGTAATAAAACCAGAAACCAGTACCATTAACCCTCTTAATGATCAAACAGACCTAGATCTGTTGTCCGATGTTCTGCCTTTAGTACCTAGATAATAATAATAATAATGTGCGAAATAAAAAGCCCTCTAAAATAATGTAATCCGTAGTTTTTAGGGCACTGCGTTTGAGAATATGTTATGAAACCGCGGTCACACCAATTTAATAATAAAAGTGATGTCTGACAAAGAAAATTTTGTTTCATTAATTATTTACAATGTAAAGGATGTTTTTTAAAGAGGTATAGAACTTTAAGTTGGCAACATTTTTTTTAACTGGCGGCCATTTTGTCAGCTGCCAAGTGATTTATGTTTAGTTTGGTTTGGCATTTCAACATGAATAGATTGACGCCTGAACAACGCTTCCAAATTGTGCAAATTTATTTTGAAAATCATGGTTCTGTTCGAAATACGTATCGCGCACTACGTTCATTTTATGGTCAAAATAATCGTCCATCAGAGCAATTAATTCGATTAACTATGGAACGTTTTCGCACCACGTTTACTCTAAATGATAATACTCATCCACAGAGACGTCGTACAGTGCGTACAGAAGAAGTCATTGCTGCTGTAGAGCGTAGCGTAGAGGAAGACCCGAATCAGTCTATCCGCCATCGTGCACAGGAATTGGATATGTGTCCATTCACTTTATGGAAGATTTTGCGGAAAGATTTTGGTTTGTGTGCTTACAAAATCCAACTCGTGCAAGAATTGAAGCCACACGATCACCTAGCAAGGCGTAGATTCGGTGAATGGGCCCAAAACAAGATTGCCGTTAATCCCGATTTTCATAAGCGAATTTTGTTTAGCGATGAAGCTCACTTTTGTTTGAATGGATACGTCAATAAACAAAACTGCCGTATTTGGAGTGATGATAATCCTCAAGTGTATGTTGAGACACCGTTACATCCAGAAAAACTGACTCTTTGGTCTGCTTTATGGGCTGATGGAATCACTGGTCCGTACTTCTTTAAAAACGATGCTGGGCAGAACGTTACAGTCAATGGTGACCGCTATAGAGCCATGATTACTGACTTTTTCGTTCATCAATTGAACAACCATGATGTGCAGGAGCTGTTGTTTCAACAAGACGGCGCAACATGTCACACAGCTCGTGCCACAATTGATTTATTGAAGGAAACGTTTGGTAACCGCATAGTTTCACGTTTCGGACCCGTGAATTGGCCTCCAAGATCGTGCGACTTAACGCCGCTAGACTATTTTCTGTGGGGATATGTGAAGTCGCTAATCTACGCCGATAAGCCCGAAACGATTGATCACTTCGAGGACAACATTCGCCGCGTTATTGCCGATTTACGGCCACAAATGTTGGAAAAAGTCATCGAAAATTGGACCTCCAGATTAGACTACGTCCGAGCCAGCCGTGGCGGTCATATGCCAGAATTCATATTTAAATTATAATGCCAGAAGGTTATCTTTCGAATAAAGTAAATTTCATGTCAATTTAAAAAATTCATCTTTGTTTTATTCCATTTAAAAGTTCTATACCTCTATAAAAAACACCCTTTACTATCACAAAGTAACAGACTACTCAATTAAGTATTTAATCAACTTTTTGTTTCATGGGTTAGCAAATCTGGATTTTAGCGTTCCGAGTTTTGGGTTTATGCAATTAAGGTTCGTAAAGAAAGGTTTTTCAATTTTAGTATTCGGTTTATAGATATAGGGTAGATTTGCTCGAGGATAATTCTTTTAGAATTTTTCTTTCAAATTTGGGAGTCTCTTTTAATCTTACTCCAGAGATGTGTAAAACAACTCAAGCCACACAGTAACTGCGAAAATTATCATTTTGTATTTTGTTTGTTTTGTTTATTGAATAATAATAAATTGTTTAAATAATAATTATTAAATTGGTTTTAACAATTTTGAAAACCCTAGTATACGATTTTAATCTAGAGATCCGTTAAACAAATGTTTTTTTATTATGCTCAAATTTTTATTTATTTCTAGTATTTGTAATAACATCAAAAATCCTGTTGAATAGTCTATATTCATTAATGGTCATACTACCCTTTGACGGTTCAATAAAAGGTGGTAAAAAATTAACGGAACAACTAAAAACTTTCCCAGGGATGATTTGTTTCGTAAATTTTCAGGTTATACATGAAGCCATTTTCAATGAAAAATCAAATGGTGACCTTGAAATTGATCTTGACAATGTCTTTCAGGGTTGTTTGAAGGTTAACTTTATTTTTTCAAATAGAAACTATCTTTTTTAATATCTGCAATCGAAAGAACAGTAAATTTAACGTCCAATAGTTTTTATCCTTAAAAGTGATTTATAGCAATTGCAAAAAAAAAAGTGTTTAGTATTTTTCAATCTTCTACTCGTCTGCCAAGTTTCACTGAATTCGGTGAATTACACTTGGGTATTCGGATCGAATTCGAACAAGTCGAACAGTACTAAAAAAAGAGGAAATTTTGAAGAGTTGAAGAAGAATCAAGTGTTAGTATCCGCCGCTTAGAAAGTGAGTTGGATATCTCTAAAACTATTTTAAATGATATTTTCAAAGAACAGTTGTTACATCCATATTACATCCAAAAAGTTCAAGAACTTTTACCCATGCACATGCATAACAGGCACCTTACATTTTGTGAATTTATTCGAAATAAACAATTTGGATTTAAAAAAAATTATTTACTGACGAGTTGTGCTTTGCAAGATCCGGAGTCACCAATCTACACAACGAATATGTTTATGCGGATGAAACTCCATATGCCATTAAAGATGCACACCATCAACATAACTAACATAAATGTTTGGGCAGGTATTATTGATTGCTCTCTTATTGGTCCTGTTATAATTCCAGACAGGATAAATGGAAATTTTTACCTAATTTTTTTCCAAAACACATTAACAGTTCTTCTGGAAAATTTGCCTATTTTACTTCGGCGAGAACTATCATATATTGTTGTTCGGCAATATTTATTACCTTGAAAGAGGCAATGAGGCACCAGTAAGATGGTCACCACGCTCTCCAGAGTTAAATATGTATGATTACTTTTTGTGGGGCTCTCTTAAAACAGAAATACAAGACTCCGGTGACCATCCACGATTGATGCGCATCTTAAATGCCGACAACCTTTTTAATAATCCTGAAATATTAGATAGAGTCCAATTTCATGGTTTTTTTACATGTTAATAAGTGAATTCAGCAAAATGGCGGCCATTTTGCACATTTACTTAATTAATATTTTCTTTTTAGTTAGTTTTTTAAATCTTTTTAAAATACAGACATGTACATCCAACATTTATTTAAAAAATTGTTTTATTATTACAACAAATTAGTGTATGCAAGTAATTGAAAAATATTTTTCCCTGCCAAAACCGCTCATCCAATAAAAATTTTTCAAGAGGTAAAAAAGCTTCCAAACATATGCGGTTATCAGATTGAAATATCCAGGTTGTTATAACGTTGATGACATGAAAAATTCAGAAGCGATATTTACAAGTTACGTCCCTTTTATAACACTTACACTACTTTATAGTCGATCGCTATACCACTAGAAAACGTCATTTAGTGTTAAACCACACACCAAAAATCATTAAATTCATATACGTTGGCTTAAATCTCAAGCAAAAACCTACATAGAATTCTCACAGAAATCCTAATAAGGCACTGCTACCTGAGGGGACACTTTATGAAACTTGGATTAGCATAGAAAGTAGAATGCAGATTTTGGGAAGCAAAGGATGGAACCTCTATCCACATTCTTTTAGAATGCATTATCTTGCAAAACCATAAAATACAACCTAGAAGAACTTACCCAATCTGAAGTCATTTTACATTCTGAGCGAAATTAGACTGGAGGCCCTTTTTTAGTCGGCGAAACATGCCCAACAACTAAGCAGCAAAAATGGGCACAATGGATCTTTCAGTCATTCTATCGGAAAAGATCGATATAAAACGGACACACCAAATAACGAAAGATGTTAATTCTTTTTCTGTTACATATGATCCTTTACAGAGATGGTAACAAAATTGTATTTTATCATAAAAATATTCTATTGTATTCGAAATAGTATCATCTTACATTTAAAATACTTGAAATGGTTATTTTTATAAATTGTCGATCTGAAATTAAAGTTTTACGTATGACTTATTTTCTATTTCCTTACCTCCGTTAGATAAACCAAATTACTAAAAGTAATTATAAAGAATTTTTAGCAAATAAATTACACCACCCAAAATTCACAAATTACGATCAATGGAAATTTAAAAAATTTTTGTGCTGTAAGCTTTTATATGGGTTGCCCAATGATGTCCATATATTTGCACTTGTAATTAAAAAATTATCGTAAATTCATTTTTATGCACAGAGGTTAATTCATAATAGATGAATGCTTACAAAGTTGTAAGAGGAATGTAGCTTATGGGTATGCGTCCCAAAATCATAAATAATAGGTATTTCGATTAGTAATATCGATTTTTAGCAAAATTTGAGCATTGGTTTTTAGAACCAAATGAATTATCTCAATAATCAAAGTATTGGCTACCGGTAGCTATCACGTTTCCCATCTTTTTGTCAGAAAAATAATGTTTTACAACGTGGGACCGAGCATTGTCATATGAAAAAATGTCTTTATCGTGTCTTTTTACCTATATTGGTCGTTTTTCCTTCAATGCTCTGTTTAATTTTTGATATTGATTTCGATTTTCAATAATTATTTCACCAGGTTTAAGTAGTCCGTATTATCACAACTCCCTTATCGTCCCACCAAATATACAGCAAATATTTCTTTACATTTATATTGTGGACTGGTTATGATGTTGAAGGCTGGTCTGGATCAACCGATGATTTTTTGCGCGTCAAGTTGTCAAAATAGATCCATCTGTAACAACTCGACGCAAAATTGCTTTTCTTTTCTGTCTGGTAAGCAAAATTTCACTAGTGGTTTTTTGCCCTTCAATTCCTCGTTCTTTCAATTTATACGGAACCCATTTTCATTCCTTCTCGATCTTGTCCAATGCATATAAACGTTCGGAAATAGTGGACTGGGCAACATTGACCGCTGCTGCCAATTGTTTTAACATTTGAGTTGAGTCTTCATCCAATAATCCTTGCAAATCTGCATAAACTATCATCCACAGTTTTCTTTAAATGAATTAAACTTCCCCACAAATGGCTTTTTCCTGGTAAAAAATTTGACATTTTCGAACGTATAAAGAATTATGTTTTTTGCACAATGATATTTGATAACAAACTGGCTTTTAATGGTCTGTCTTTAAACACACTGTATTCTTTCATAACCTTTTATTTTCAAAATTCTAACAACTTGTCAAACAATTAAACTTACATCAACGAGTCCTCAAAACTAACTGTCCACGCAAGCCGATCTGGACCCTTTATATAACCTTCTCGAGGACACCAGAACATCCCTAAATCCTCTAAAATTAATTAAATAAATTATGAACTCTTAGAAAATAAACCTAAAACACTACAAACATAAACTAATACTATGAAATGTATAATGCTATAAAGTCCGTTATATTGCCCCCTTCCAAGTCTTTATTGATGATGATAATGGGCTAATCTGTCAAGATGCACGACTTCCATTTTCACAGGAAGACTTTTCAGAATTCAGTATACCAAATCGTTTAGTCAGGTAACTACGTTGTACGGACCTTCCCATGACTTCTGAAGCTTTGGTGAATGGCCTTTGGTTCTTTTCGGATTATACACCACACTTTTTCACCAACCATGAATCCACTAGATTGGCTTTTAGGTCAGTCATAGCGAGTCTTCATTTTTTCGCTTTATATTTATAGTAGTCGCTGTACCTTCTCGAGGTTGACCTGTGAGACGTTCTTTTTCCGTAGACCATTTCGCGGTCGCGGTCCCTCCCGACGTACCTTCTCAAGGATGACCTGTAGGATGATCTTCTTCCGTAATCCCTTTTACGGTCGGGGTCCCTCTCGATGTACCTTATCTCGAATGACCTGTGGAAAGTTCTTCTTCCGTAGTCCCTTTTGCAGTCATGGTTCTTCTCGCCCTGTGCTCCACGGTCGCCGCGAATACTCCTATCTCTTCCATAGCGGTCCTTTCTGCCAGCGCCTCCACCAGTAGTAATTTCCAGGTAATCTCGGTAAAAATGACCGTTATATCCGCACTGGTTACAACGCATGTTATTCGAATAGTACCGGCTACCCTGACACTTTAACCATTCGCATGAGTCACTCTAATGCGATAACCGCATACTTCAACTCCATCGCAAGCCTTGATGGCAACTGCAGCATTTTCTTTGTCTTAGTAAACATAAATCCAAAACAGGGGATACTATTACTTAACCAGACTTCTTTAAGTTCACCATAAGGAGCAAAGACTTTCTCCAAGTCACTCCTTCCAACTTCATCAGCTATATCAGCAATATGAAACCGATAACCATCAGGATCACTGTAAGGAGCAGTACTGCTAATACAGCGGCTTTGTACGTGCCCGTCTTAGCCAAGGTTATATTTTTATTGTCATGTGTTTTTTATTTGTTTAAAAATTCTGGCAACTCCCTCATTGGCCTCATGAAGATTCCCTCGTGGGTCTTGCGATCATCCTGGGAAACGTCGAGTCGTCTTGTGATTCTTCCTTGGTTCCTTGATGTCTGTTTGGCTGTTTCAAACTGAAGGACATAAGCAAGAGCCTCAGAGATTTTTTTCAGTCGGGCTATTTTTAGAGTTTAACTTGTTTCTGAGTCGCGTAAACCTTTGATAAAACTATTTACTGCTAACTCTTGCTCTATTTCTTCTGGATAATGAGACAAACTCATTATATCCGCTTCATATGCTTGAAGACTTTCGTTGTATTTTTGTCTTCTTTCTTGGAGTTGGGCCTTATAAACTTCTTGAAGGTAGGCTTTCCCATAGAGCATCTTCAGAAAAGTAACAATAAACTCGTAGTCATTCTGTTTTCCTTCAGGAATGTTACGTAGAACATTCATAGCTTCACCTTGTAGTGCTAGAAGAGCACGTGCCTTCTCCGGTGGACTTCGATACACTCCAATTCTGGCAGGCAGAGGCGGCTTCGAATTGACGGACATAGGTAAGTCAAGATACTTTGCCGTCGAAGGAAAGGGGCTTTATCAAACTAGTTGCAGCAACACCATCTACTTTTATTATACCTGTACTGGCTACCTTGTTGATTTGCAAATGTAATAGTTATATCTGTTTCTGGATTCCCGTCATATCATGTTGTACTTCGCCATTTACGTCTTCTCTAATTTTGCTAATCTTCTTTCATTGTATTTCTTGTTCTATGCGCTTCTTGATTTTTTAATGCCTTTTTCTAGTTCTTGTTTCATATCTTCTTGACTTATTTTAAGTTCCTGTCTCATATCCTCCAGGCTTGTTTTTAGTTTTTGTTTTATACTTTCTGAATTTTTGTTAAGGTATTCTTGACTTTCAATTCTTGTTTCATCTCTTCTTGGCTTGTCTTTAATTCTTGTTTCAAATCGTTTTGATTTTTCATCATATCTTCTTTCAATTCTTCTTTCATCCCTTCTTGGCTTTGCTTCATATATTCTTGGCTTTTTTTTTCATATCTTTTTGGCTTGTTTTCATGTCTTGTATCATCATTAGTATCTGATTTAAACTAGTTTGAAATCGCTCTTCCAATTTTGTTTTCTATTTTCTAGTTTCTACTGGTATAGAATTACAATTCATTTTTTTCTCTAACCTCTTCTGGATTTGATCACAATTCTAACACCAATTTGTTCCAAACGCCCTGTTATTAAACACACTATATTCTTGTATAACCTTTTATTTTCAAAATCCTGGCAACTTGTCAAAGAATTCAAATTACATCAACGAGTTCTCAAAACTAACTGTCCTTGGAAGCCGATCTGGACCCTTTATATACTCTTGCCGCGGATACCGGAAGATCCCCGAATCTTCTAGAAGGATTTCCATACTACAGGGTGTAATAAAAATAGGAAAAAGCGACAATCTAACAATTTCTAGATCTCCTGTCATAGCGTTCTATGTCGAAAATAAGGAAATAGAATTTTCTAAAAAGTTTCAAACCTTCTTTCATAGACGTCTCATGAGGAAATTAGCAAAAGGTAAAAAACCTAAAATTCTACAAACATATATATATATATATATATATATATATATATATATATATATATATATATATATATATATATGTTATGTCGGATATTTTCACGGGTGTGATGTGTAATCGAAGGTTTATGCGCTCCGTCTGGACATGGACAGTTCGCTCATAGAAGCCATACAGTGAGATTTCACCGAAATGTCAGCTGCCTTACAGTCCTGAGAGGGACTCAGTACATACACGGGATGCCCGAAAACCTTCGATTATATATATATATATATATATATATATATATATATATATATATATATATATATATATATATATAGTGATCAGCAGAAAGTGCGCAACTATGGGAAAAACTTTTATATCTTTGAATTTCCTAAATTTATTTTATCTTGGAAAAGTTCTGCAATCTACAGATTGAAATAACACCTATCAAATCCGGTTAAAGTTTTATGGTATACAACGGAGAGTCAAAAATTTTAAATTATGCTAAAAGTTAAGTACTTTTGAAAATATTTTTATAAGGAATTGTTATTTCAATTTACAAGTTATGTTCAATTATAGCTTGCTAACTTTTGAAAAAAATATAATATAATCGTCTTTTTCGGATAATCCTGTATAAAACAGTAGATCGCAACCACATAGTGGCAAATTCTATTTTCTGTAAACTGCATTAGAGAAAATCGTAAATATTGTATCAGATTAGGCAGTTTCAGAAATATTATGGTCTGAAAATATTAACCTAAAAATATTAGATATTTTTGCTGCACACAATATTTTATTTTTTGAGAAATCAAAAGAATTTAATCTAACTGAAATTTTGTGATACATTTACCCTTAAGCCATCTTCCTAATGGTATAGTTATTTTTAAAACTATATATATTTTTTAAAATTCAGGTTTTAATCGTGATCATCTTAAAAAAAAACTTGAAAATTTGTTGTGGGTATTTTATTTGCCAACAAAATAAAGCTCTATATATTTTGGACAATAATTGAAAAAACACGTATTTTTATGATACGTACAAATTCAATTTTATATCCAAATCTGAATCATAAATAATAATATTATAATGTAATATAATTTTCAGGATCAATGTTGCTAATATCAAAGAAAAAAAGGAATTAAATAGATGTCATTTATTTAATTGTACTGTCAAAATGGAAGTTGAAAAGTTGTCTTTACTGGAAAAAATTCAAATAATTTTGATTCATGGAGAAAATTATCAAACTTTCCCTGAAAGCTGTAACTACCGAAGAAAACAGTTTAAATGTTATATTATCAATAAATAAAATTCCTACGATGACTTTGTCTGAAAGAAAAGAAGTAGGTATTTTAGAGAAGTCAGTTAGAAGAATTCAAAAGAAAAAATAGGTACCTATCATACAAACCCATATATATATCCATGCACTTCAAGAAAGAAATTGAGATGCTAGAATTGACTTTTGCTTTTGGTTTCAAGGCAAAAAGTGGGATTGATTCACATTTTGGAAATCGCATATTATTGACGGACGAAGCAACACTGACAAGCAACGGTGTTGTAAGTTCCCAGAATTGCAGATGGTGAACTGACAAAAACCCTATAATTAATAATAATTAAATGTGAAGATTAATATTGATTTAAAACCAACCTTTGGTGTGGTATATTAAATACTCAAATAGCGGGACCATATTTCTTCCGGGAAAATTTAAATGCCGCTAGATATTTAGAATTCTTGCGCAATGAATTTAGCGATTTTCTTTAGAATTAAGAGAAAATCTTCATTTCCAACTATTCATAGTACCTGAGAACTACGGGAATAGCTATATCAACAATTCCCCAACAAATAGATCGGACGATTTTCAGAAAATCTTTGGCCTTCAAGATCACTTCACATTACCCCAATGGACTTTTTTCTGGGGTTACTTAAGAAATCGAGAGTATAAATATCGGCCTTTTACAAATTAGACACTGTATCCCTCGAATCAATCCTGCTTTTTAAAGAAAGTAGCGAGAGAATTCAACACAAGAACTATAAATTTCTGCCTGGAATACTGTTGGGTATTTTCCCATAGGAAAAATAATTTCTTTTTTGGTTGTAGCCCATATATCCTAGCTCCGATACCCTCACTGGTTTTTAAACCGTCAGTGTACCAGATAAATCTCTTAGGAAACGATTCTGATTTAATTTGTTTGCTTACCCTTCGATCCTCTATAGTGACATCGAATGATATTTTGTAGTGGTAGCCCGAAGTCATGTCGTCTGTATCCATTCCAACTCTTTTTTTACATATAGTTTTATGTCCTATTATCAGAATTTGTGCTGTTGGTGAAGTCTCATTCGTGCCTCTCCCTGAATTATCAAATATAGTTGACAGAGGTCGATTTCATAACCCCCGTAATGCTCAAACAGGCGACCCTCTCTATACCGCCTAGCTTGGTCACAGCTGTCCTTTGCATTACTTTGGGCCAAAATACCAAGGCTGCATATGTGATCGCTGGTCTCATCACACTGCTGTATAACCAGTGCACCATCTTGGGTGAGAGATCCCATGTTTTCCCATACAACCTCCTAACAATCATAAGAGTTGCTTCCGATTTTCTTGTTATCTCTTCCACATGCTTAGTCCAGGTCTAGAGTCCAAGAGAACTCCCAGATAATTTACTTCCTGGGAGTGTGGTATTGTGTTTCCTTGGAGTATAATGTGATCCAGGTCCTCTAGTTTCCTCCATTTTGTGAAGAGGATAGGACAGTCTTTTGGGAACTTATATTTAGTCCTTCCTGTCATATCCATCTTTCTACAACTCCTGTTGCATTATCTCATAGTTTTATTGAATTTACCTTAAATTAAGATTACCAGGTCATCAGCATATCTTAGTACTTAGTGATTCTCCTTGCTCAGAATTTGCAAAAGCCCATCCATTACCAGGTTCCAAAGCAGTGGAGAGAACTCCCCCCTGCGGACATCCCCAGTTACCCCGACCATCAGCACTTTCCAAGCAGTTCTTTGTAAACAACCCTGTCTTTTATTTTTTTTTATCTACCTGCAACACATCTATTCTGAATTGATATTTCTTATTGCGATGGAGATTGACTAAAATGACGTGTTATCAAACACCACTTATATGCCTTGAAATGCTCCTAGAAGCACTTCTCCGTTTTCCAGCGTTCGATTTTAGCCAATAATAAATTTGTCAATGATTTCTGTCCATATATTAACTTAAAATTCATGTTAATAATGCACAACCTTCATTGGATGCGGATTTTCGTCGGCATAAACATGTTCATTATAAAAATTTTCATATCTCTTCTTATAAAGCAACACTCATAGGTAAATCAGTCTTTTTTGAAAATGAACATTATGTACTTTCCGTTCATTAATGAGTCGATAAAAGTCTAGTCTCAATTCAAGGTAGAGAGGTAAAAGCTCTTGCACTGTCTGGAGGTGGAATGGATGCAACAGCTGTTTCCTTGAAGTCCTATTTACTGTATTTTTGGAAACTCTTAATTTCAGACCTAAGTGTCTAGTGTTCATATTCGGATTTTCTTCAACTCATTCTAAAATTTCTTCTTCATCTTTCGATGTCCTAGTCGTAAGATCCCGTCTATAATCAATCGTAGCAGGGGCAAAACTACCGGTTTTTCGTAGACGCGTTGCAACAGCGACAAATGTTCAATGGTTTGGTACGCATCTATTTGAAGATCTTTCTCTATATATACTCTCACTGACTCCCGACCATTTCCTTGGCATTAACTGTATGTTAGTGTAATGTTGGATTAAAGCAAAAAATTTAAGAATTAAATGATATATATATATAGGTTTACATTGGTTTATGTAAAGTTCTTTTAAAAAAAATTGACTAAAGTTAAAATATTCATACCAACTAATTACAACAAAACTAATTAATTTAACTAATAATAACAACGATTTTCGAAAAACAAGTCCTCACTTCTCCTTAAGTACTATCACGATCTTTAGGAGTTTTAAATTCATGTTCTAAATCTGAGAGCCTCTTTGCCATAGCCGCCAACTGCGTATCTTTTTGTTTAATAAGATTTTCAAGTTTTGAAATTTGTGACTCAACATTGGATACCAGCTTTTCCTCTTTTTGTCGAAGTGTATTTTGAAAAGTTGAATATTTGCTATCTATTTCGGACATTATATGGTCACTCTTATCTTTTATATCCTTTTGAATAAAAGATAATCTCTCATTTATATGAAGCATTATTTCTTTACTTTTGTTGCTTAAAAGATCTTCAATATTCAAAAATTTGTTGTTAGCTTCAGTTTCCAACTGTACAATAACCTCGCCTTTATTGTGTATCATTTGTTGGAACAAGGAAAGCTGATATTGCGTCTCGTTTCTAATATCTTGAACTCTTTCCGAAATCACTATGTCAACAAAATTCTTAAACCGTGACAAGAGTTCTTCAATTTTAAGGCTCTTTAGCTGAGGAGCATTAATAATCCGATTCTGTAGTCGACGATTTTCTAAAATTGGAGAATTGTTATTTGCCATTTCATGTTCAGTATTAAGAGTAGTATACTGTTCTATCCACTTTATGATAGGATAGACTTTTTTGATTCTATCAATTTTACCATTTTTATTTAGTACCGGATAATGAATAGCAAATCCCATTATATTATCGTTTATTATCACTGGATGACCTACATTTTCATATACATGTATAATAAAAATATCATCGAGTGTTTCAACGCAAAAGTGTTGATTTATATCCAAATCGTCACCAAAGGTTGTTAAACACTTAGAAGTTTCTTGAATTACTCGAGAAATAGAATGTAAGTAACCTGCTTTCCATACAACCAAAGAAGCTTTTTGTCCCAAAATATTTTTCAAATTTGATTCATCCAAAAGAAACGTCGCTGATTTTATACTTTGCGCCAGGTTAACTGACGATCATAGCTTGATTAACGCCATGTCATTTAGGTAATGTCCAGCAATGACTTTTCTAAAGTTTGGATGCAAAATTACTTCTTCCGATACAAAATTCTGGCCTGCGACGTTATATGGAGAATTTTCAAAACCCAGGCGAACGACAATGGATTTAGATCTATAAAAAAGAATTACAAAAATATCAATTCAAATCTGAATTACAAAAGGTACTAAATGTTTTCTTTAAACTTCCACATGCCTCACCCTTAAAGACGAGATAGTAAATTCACCCTAATATTGTCCTTAAGTTTTTGTAACTTACCCATTAACACATTTTCCATTCGCCAATACGTAATTATGAGATATCAAAATACCCTGACATTCTCCATTATCAGTAAATATATTAGCAATGAAAGGAATAGAATTATGTCGATTTTCGAAACAATCCTAGAAATTAAAAAAAATGTTTTTTTTTTCATTTAATCTGCGGTACATAAGGCTAATAAGTCCCATTCTAAAAATAAAACTTAAATAGCACGAACATGTTGAAAAGATACGGAATTTCAGATTGCAGTGAAGAACCAAAAAAGATGTAATCTCTTACAATGCATATTACCAGGTAACATGTTGGGAAAGGGAGAACCAGGGAGGAGAAGGATTTGGTGGCTCAAAAACGAACATGGTTTTCGATGACAACTAGCAGTCTTTATCGTACGACATATATGGAAAAAATATTAGATTGAAAACAATGATCCAACTAGCTCCGTTGCTAAAATGACCCAAAAAGAATTCACCGTGTTGAGTGAATATGAAGAGCCAATAAGTTTTTGTTACTATTTTCTAGCTTCAAGTATCATTTCAGTTTTTGTAAGGTAGAAATGAAAAATGTGATATAATGCCATTTTCCTTAGCATCAAATACCTTTTGGCAAAACTTGTTATAGACTAGGAGATAATTAAATATTTACATGAAAATCTTGACAAGAAAGTGACCAAGGCTAGATTCAATGTTTTCATCCCAAGTATAGCCCAAATACATGATCCGAGAAAATATTCTATAACCCTTTACTCTTAAATGAGATTTCTTTGCCAGAAATGGCTTTTAACCCATCTGTTCTAACTAAAAACAAAGTAAATTTTTATTACGTGTAAACAGATCCATCCTTAAAAAACTACCTAGCTTTTGCTCCCTCCATTCTAGCTGAACAGGATACATTTCGTCAATAAGAACGGTAAGATTGTACTATCGTCTTCCGATACGCAAAATTATCGGAAAATTGGGTACTGTTCCAAGAAGACCTTATCAAATTTACAGCTCACCTTCTAAGGATGAAAAAAGTGACGTGGAAAATGAAAGTCCTAACAATACTTTTCCAATAAATTACCAATCGGAAGAAGAACCTTAGTCAAAACCATCATCTCAAAATTTATTACCAATATAGGACTATGTTGCTACTAAAATTAAGCCTAGAAAAAAAGACTTAAAATTTTAAAGGATGAGAAATGACAACAGCCATATTTGAAAAGAGATCTACAAAGGGAAGAGGCAACAGTAACAGTAAAAAGGGCAAGAAAATAATGAAGCCATAGAAATATTGATATTTCTCGGCTTGAAATGGGGATCGGATAGCTGATATGAAGCCATGTTATAAAATATTTAAAATATTCCTACGAAGAAAGGTTGACCAAAAATTGATAAAGATAGATGCCTAAATTGGAGGTAGGATTGATTATTATGAATAATAAATAGACAGAAAAATATTTACAGGCGATTTAAGTTATACTATTTTTGTTATTAAAATTTTTAGGGCTTAAAAAACCACAATAGTTTAATAGGGCCAAAAGTACGTAAGTTCCAACATGATGATATTCACTGATTAGATTTAGGAAAAATATTTTTTAAGCTCTTTAATGGTCAATAAATCAAAGTTTATTATCCAATACACCTTTTAATGAATTCGTATCATATCAATTACATTTTTCCGATTTTTAGTATTTTAAACTAGGCCCTATATGCTGCCTTCTTTTAAAGAATTAATTTTTGATTCACCAAGTTTCTGGAGTCACTCTGCAAACTTAAAATTTTTACCTGTTACTTTAGTATCCACATAATTTTTGGGCTAGAGGAACCTGAGGAACTTTTATTTTTCTAACGGTCATCTTTCAATTGCAATATTTGACATCTACCATTATTTGTCATCAGTAAGGTTTGCCATTTCATCATGAGGGGGGTTTCACGTTACCATAATTTTTGAAAATTGTATAATTATTTTATCAAAATTCGCGAAACATGGTCGTCTTTCCCCTCCATCCGCCAATAAGCCAGCGAGATCACGACGAAGTGCCCGTATGATGAGAATATAGCCCCCATTCGGACAAGTTTTGCATCAAAGGAAAGTGTTCATTAGGCGCCGTTCACAAGAATTTGGGCTTTACAGGATGACTACCTGGCGTATTTTGAGACTGGATCTTAGACTGCACCCATAAAAGATTATATTGGCGTAAGAACTGAATTCAAACGATCATCGAAACCGATAACCACGATTTCATCCAAAAATCATCTTTTCAGATGAGGCACATTAAATGGCTTCGTAAATAAGCAAAATTGTTGTTACTGGTGCGAGCCAAATCTCTAAATGGTTCATGAAAAAATCACTGTGTGCAAATTGTGGTACGAAAGCATCATCGAGCTATATATCTTCAAAAAATGCGGATGGCCATACTGTTACTGTGAACGAGTAACGCTATCGTGGCATGCTAACGGAATTTTTCTTTCCGAAAATTAATGATATTGACTCCGATGATATTTATTTTTAATTAGATGGAAAAACTTGCTGTTACAATAGATTTATTACGGAATAAGTCCAGGTAATGCCAAGATCCTGTAATTAAACACCACTGGACTGTTTTCTCTGGGGCTATGTTAAGTCACAGGTTTATGCCAATAAAATCAATGCTAAAAGTGAACTTGAGGCCATCATACGAGCCACCATACATGATATACCACTCGCAATACTGCAGAGTTATTGAAAATTGTCATGAACGAATCAAGGTGTGCAAAAAAAATCGTAAATGGCAAAGAATATCGAAACTAATAAAATCGAAGTGCACCATATTTAACCGAATTTACCGTGTTTTTAAAAAAATCAAATAACATCATCCGTGCATGGAAACCCTTTATCATATTCTTTCCCAAAATAAAAAGTTTTTTTTTATGAAAAGCGTTCCAGGAAGCCTCATCAACACATAAGAAAATGATTATGCCGAAATTTTGAGCTGAACATGTGATATAAATTACAAAAGTGTTCCAAAAATTAATTACTATATTTTTTGTCGTAATATAGGCATGGATGGTAACTGTAAACCTTAGAATATTCAGCCAAGCATATTATTAGCCTTGAACTTACTTGAAACAATTTAAATATTTTAATAACAATATCACTGTTACAATTTAGGTATTATGTAGCATGGTAATTTTGGGTTAAAGTACAATTAGCAAACACTAGTATATAGTATCATTATTCCTAAAAAAAAATATTTTTTGTAAAAAGTTTAAAATACTGATTAGCACATCTTCTAAACGTTAAACCTAAAAGTCCTCATTTTTTCCAACAAATGCTACATGGCGAACTTAAATTTTTGTTCGCGATTTTTTATATGGATGATATTATTAGTTTATCTTCGTTATTAAAAGCGTAAGAAACAAATAAAATTATGGCTAATATTGAAACAAAGAGGTCAACAAATCATGAATCAGATAATAGGACGGATGATAACCGGTCACTGCAGCTTACGGGAACATTTACACAATGGTCATCTAAATGAAGGACCAACATGTAGACTATGTGACAAGAAGAATGAAACAGCCTCACATATCAATAGTTGCACGATACTGACTAGGGAGTAAAATCAAGAATATTAACTATATATCCAAGAGCATTCTTCACTCCTTGTGGTTGCCAGAGTTGAAATCTCTTAGTACAGACGCAGCCAACACATCATCCATCGCCAAGGGTTTTTTTTGGTTTCATCCAAAAAATATATGTGCTATTTTCTAAATCCAGCAAGAGATGGGCATTAATAAAGGATAAATTGAAGGTAACCTTAAAATCGTTGTCTGATACAAGATGGGAAAGTGGAATCGCTTCAGTGAAAGCTATATTATTCCAGTTCGATATTATCGATTGTATAAATAGTCTGAAAAATCAATCTGAAGACGCAGATACTCTCTGCGATTGCCAAGCAATTCCAAATGAAATGCTAACTCTGGAATTTATTTCGATACACTTGTGGTACGAAATATTAATCCGTGTTAATTCATTCATTCATTCATTCATATCAGCCCGTTTTCATCCACTCCTGAATGTAGGCCTCTTCCATATTTTTCCATTTCTGTCGGTCCGTAGCGATCCCCATTTGGTTTTTTCCGGCAATTTTCTGGATGTCGTCACGCCATCTCTTTTGGGGCCTGCCAACACTTCTCTTGTTCTCTCTTGGCCGCCATGCTGTTATCTTGTATGTCCATCTGTCTATGTCATGTCTTGCGATATGTCCAGCCCATCTCCATTTTAGCTGCGCTACTCGTTTGCTCACATCTGTTATTTTCGTTCTTCTTCTGATTTCTTCATTTGGAACTCTATCTCGTAAACTAATTCCCAGCATAACCCTTTCCATTGCTCGTTGTGTAACCCGAAGCTTATTAATGACTTTACATGTTAGGGAGATTGTTTCAATACCATAAGTAAGAACTGGCAGGATGCACGACTCGTAGACTTTTCTTTTCAGACTTATGGGGGTGTTACTGGATTTAAGAATGAATCCGAGTTTGCCAAAAGCTGCCCAGCTGAGACTTATTCTTCTAGGAATTTCAGCCGATTGGTTTTCATTCCCTATTTGTATTTTATGACCTAGCTATATGTATTTTCTCTTACGTTTTTTGTTATTTTATCTTCAACTTTAATTTGTATGTGTTCTAGACTCATTATCTTTGTTTTTGACAAGTTCATTTTGAGTCCTATCCTAGCTGATGCTTGATGAAGTTCTGGTATCATACACTGGAGTTGTTTTGGTGAATCACTGATTATAACAATATCATCAGAAAATCTTAAGTGGTTTAGTCGTGTTCCGTCTATGTTAATTCCCTTGTCATACCAGTCCAAGCCCCTAAATACATCTTCAAGTGCCAACGTGAACAATTTTGGAGAGATTGTGTCTCCCTGACGTACGCCTCTTTTTATAGGTATCCTCGAGGTTTTTATATCCTCGTCTATTGTAACTTGCATGTAAGCGTTTTCATATATATGCTGAATCAGAACAGAGTATCTTGAATCAATCCGAGCATTGTCCTGCGAAATCCGGCTTGTTCTGAAGGTTAGTATGCGTCCAACTTTTGCGTCAGTTTGTTAGTTATTATTTTTGTGTTAATAATGTAAGTAAAATCTGGCAAAAAGTCAAGATAAAATTTCGGGAAACAGGCTTTAATGATTGTACTGCAAAAGCCTACGAGTTCATAGAAAAGAGCAGTTATGAGATTCCAACGACTTTTAAAGAGAAAAGAGTTCGCGTAAAAAAAAGAGAATTTTCAGTTATGAAGCTGCAGATGAGCTTATTGATTCTGTTGAAAATAGATTCAAAATTGATTTTTTTATTACAATGGTTGATGCCGTAATACAAGACACTGACACAAGATTTACTGCACTCACTCAATATTACAATAATTTTGGATTCTTGTACGAAATAAATAATTTGAAATTTTTTATGAACAGCGAGCTTTTGAAGAACAGTAATGACTTAGGTGGAGTACTTCAACATGGAAAAAGCAAAGATATAGAATCCTATGCGCTATACGAAGAACTACAACTTTAGCTCCTAATATACCAGACTCACGCCAATCATCTGAAACAATACATGATCAAAAATAAATTACATGACATTTATCCTAATATTTACACTGCTATTAGAGTTATGTTGACTATGCCTGTAAGTACAGCTTCCGCAGAAAGAAGTTTTTCTAAGTTAAAAATTATTTGAGAAACAGTATGAAGCAGGACCCACTGTCTGCTTTAGGAATACTATCAATCGAAGCAGAGTTAGCTTCAAACATCAACTACAAATCCTTACTGGAGGACTTTAACAAAGCAAAGTATTTATTTTTGTAAAAAATTAGATCACAGAAGTTACAAAATAAAAACTTTTTTTCAAATCGATATGCTTTTCAATATTCTCCCTCCGCGCACTAATATTTCTTTTACAATCATGAGTATATCGTAGGTTTGATTTCTTTTGTATACGTAAAACATGGTAGGATAGATCTACTGGGTAGATCTTAGAAACGAGTACTGAAAGAAAAGGGCCTCACTGATGCGATTTCGCCCAAGTCTAAATCAGTCCATGCTCCGCCATTGTCTACATCTACTGTGTCCGGCGCTAGATGCCACTTCATGTTCCTACCAAATCATATGCCAACGTTTAAACCTAATTTTTTATAAGATTTACCTAAAGGTTGAGTTTTTTTCATTTATTTTGATTTTTAATATTCTTAAGTTGATTTATATCGGATTAAAGAAACATATTTTGAAGTAGTTTTCATTTATTCACAATAAACATTAAGTGTCCGCCAGTAGGGGAATTTCCCTTAACACATTGATCATAATATATCTACTCTCAGGATAAGAACACTACAAATTTTAATTTGTGATATTATTGTAAGAAACAAAGTTATTTTCAAAAGAATAGGTTAAACTTAAAGTAATCATCGTAACTATAATTACAACAAAATGGTATTAAATTTCACTAATAATAAAAGCAGTTTTCGAAAATCAATAGTCTTTATTTCTGCTTAGGCACTATCACGATCTTTTAAGGGTTTTTATTTCATTTTCTAGATCAGAGAGCCTCTTTGCAAGAGTCGCTAACTGCGTATCTTTTTGTTTAATAAGATTTTGGAGTTTTGAAATTTCTGACCCAAAATTGGATATCAGTTTTTCCTCTCTTTGTCCAAGTGTATTTTGGAAAGCTGAATATTTGCTTTCTATTTCTGACATTATATGGTCACCCTTATCTTTTACATCATTTTGGATAAAAGATAATTTCTCATTTATATAAAGCATTATTTCTTTACTTTTGGTACTTAAAAGATCTTCAATACTTAAAAATTTCTTGTTAGCTTCAGTTTCTAACTGTGCAATAACCTCGCCTTTATTTTGTATCATTTGTTGTAACAAGGAAAGCTGATCCTGTGTCTCATTTCTAATATCTTGAACTTTTTCCGAGATCATTATGTCGACAAAATTCTTAAACCGTGACAGAAGTTCTTCTTCAATTTTAACGCTCGTTAGCTGAGGAACATTAATAACCCTATTCTGTAATCGACAATTTCCTAAAACTTGAGAATTGTTATTTGACATTTCATTTTCAGTATTAAGAGTAGTATACTGTTCTATCCACTTTATGATTGGAAATACTTTTTTGATTCTATAAATTTTACCATTTTTATTTAGTACCGGATAGTGAATAGCAAATCCCACTATATTATTGTTCACTATCACAGGATGGCCTACATTTTCATATACATGTATAATAAAAATATCATCGATTATTTCAATGCAAAAGTGCTGATTGGTATCAAAATCGTCACCAAAAGTTGCTAAACACTTGGAAGTTTCTTGAATTACTCCAGAGATAAAATTTAAATAACCTGCTTTCCATACAACCAAAGAAGCTTTTTGCCCCAAAGTATTTTTCAAATTTGGTTCATCCAAAAGAAACGTTGCTGGTTTTATAGTCTGCGTCAACGTAACAGACGATGATAGCTTGATCAGCGCCACGTCATTTAGGTAATGTCCAGCCATGACTTTTCTAAAGTTTGGATGCAAAATTACTTCTTCCGATACAAAATTCTGGCCTGCGACGTTAAATGGGTAATTTTTAAAACCCAAACGAACGACAATGGATTTAGATCTATAAAAAAAAATAATTACAAAAATATCAATTCAAATCTAGATTAGAACAGATACTAAATGTTTCACCCTAATATTGTCCTTAGGTTTTTGTAACTTACCCATTAATACATTTGCCGTTCGTTAATATGTAATTCTGAGATATCAAAATACCCTGACATTCTCCATTATCAGTAAATATACTAGCAATAAAAGGAATAGAATTTTCTCCATTTTCTAAACAATCCTAGAAATAAAAAAAGATAATTGTTCTTACTCACTTAATCTAAAAATAAGGTATCTGCAGCATAAAAGATGTGGTGTAATACGGCCTATTTTAATAAATTAATACTTAAAATAGCACGAACATGTCGAAACCTCAAGCAAACAGAGTCGAAACGAAACACAGGTTTCACTCTGATCTTTGCGCAAGATGGACGTTGTCATAACAATAAATGAAACCTATGTATAAATTTCGTGGATCGAACATATAAAAAATAAGACTGTGTTGTATATAAAATTATTCGTAAAGATATTAAATATCCCAATAAAAACGTAAATTTCTTCAACGTTGAATCAATGTTTCCATCGGTGATATTACATTTTACATGGATTTTTGTAAATTATCCAATGGCTCGACTAACCTGAATTAAGAGTGACGAAGAAAAACTTGTCCTACAAAAGTTTCAAAAAAACAAACGGTGCATCTCAAGGTGACCTTAAATTTCATGTTGACCGTCAAGGTCCTTGGAAGTACATTTTTTTCTATACTTTCGACGTCGGGAACTGAAAAGCGCAAAATTTTACATTCAGATATGATTAGAAGTTTCAAAAATTCCACTAAAGATCAAAGGTAGTTTCAAGAAGTCCACCACAACATCAAAGGGAGGGTCAGTCATAAACATATCTGAATGCAAAATTTTGCTCTTTTTCCATTCCCGACGTTGAGAGTATTATAGAGTCTCATTGAAAAAAAAAACGGACCTGACCTTCAAATGACCTTGAAGGTCAAGGTCATGGTCAAATATGAGATCACCTTGAGAAGCCTGTTTGATTTCCTGAAACTTTTGTAAAACAAGTTTTTCTTCGTCACTCTTAGCTATAGTCAAAATTTAGTAATTATAACGGTTTTTAGTTGCCATACATCCAAAAAAAAATTCCCTCGTGTATATAACTAGGGTTATTCATTTCGATTTTCTATCTTCCCCTCGGAGTACAAAAAAATAAAATTAAACCAACATTTATATTTGTTTTATAATTTTTAACATGTTTTGTTATCTAAAATTTAATAATTCTATAAAATATCCCGTTTACATTTTTATAAAAATATGAAGGTTATCACGCTTGCCTACTCCAGATCAAGAATTTTTTGTGCCCTAGATGCAGTAGGGATCGTAAAATACTAAAACATTTAATGGTTTTCTCTCCTTATTTTTCTCCATAATAATGAAAGAGATAAAGATTGCCTTACAGGGCCGCAATAAAGAAGAAACCCAAAACACAACTGTTTTCTTTGACAACTATTTTAATACATAACCTCACTTCAGACTAATGGCGTATTTACTTCGTCGTTCTGTAGTAACTGCTATAAAATATTATTAAACACATTTTATGTACTTTGTCAACAACGTTGTGATATTCTTATTATATTAAGATATAAAATAGTTCAGACACTTTGTGCCGCTATTTAATATAGTAGTGTTGTGTTTGTGATTTTTAACTCTAGATACTCGGACCCTGATTTTAGACTATTCTAATAAAAAAAAACACTTTATAGTGCTTGTTTTATAGGATTTATTTAAGTTTTTTAACTGGAACTTTATTTGGATACATATGGAAAATTTTAATCAGCTTGAAGATATACCGGTAAATAACTAATAAGACGTTATTTCTTGTGTTACACTGCAGTATCTCTTTCGAAAACGTTAAACAACATTCTGTCGAGCTTTATTGAAATACACAGTATTTCAGACTCATTTAAGTGGACATTTTAACTAAGAAGTATTAGCTGAAAACAAGGGAAACTGTTCCTTGAAGCATATCTCTGAAATGCTTAATTTTGGGAGAAAAAAAAAATAACAAGATGAGCAAATAACACTTACATACAAATCTTTTAGTAATTTTTACAGGAATATTTTAGATTTTTGGATAATTATTGGATTTAGTGAAGATCTAGGAGGTCATAGAACACGATTTCTTGTTTATATTTTCAGAATTTCCACTTCTTTTTCTAGAAAACACAGAAACACTTTCACTTTTGGTTTTATTTGTTTTACTAAATTGTTATTACTTTATTACAGCCACAGATTTTACGCTTATAGAAACGTCTATGTTATATAAAATTTAATAAATTTTTTTAACCAGAAAACTAAAAAAAACGACTAAAAAACTTTGAAAACAAAACGCCCGATTATATCTGCTAGAAATATAAACTTTGCTCTGTTGCCATAGCATAAAAATGATTTATGTAAAATTTGTGTGGATCTTTTGTACAATAACATTTCTTAATCAATATGTTGATTAATATGAGGTTAGTTTCAGTCAGCTTAAGTTTATTTTTACAAATAACAATTTAAAAAATGTTGACTGAGGTAGACAAATTTTATAAAATCTCGCAACGTTGCAACAAATATTTACCTTTTTTCTGTGTTTTCGAGAAAAAAAATAGGGAAAACTGTGAAAAACAAAGTTTGAATCGTGTTCTATGTCCTCGAAATAAGGGAAAAGTAAATGATTTTTTTTTTAAATTTCCACTAAATCCAATAATTACTGATTTTTGCTTTACCACACATTTATTTTGTTCATAGCTACGATGAATACAAAATTTAGCTAAACTATTAACAAATTCAAAATTTTGCCTCTAGTTTTGAAAAAATTATTGCATATTCCACAAACTTTGTTGAAATTTACTATGAAACAAGTATAATTTAGAATTTCAAAACACTAAAAACCTAATGACAATTAGAAATGGGTGAAAATCAACTTGCAATATTTGCCTACATACTTAGTTACATGCAAGTCAAACTAATAAAACAATTGTAAAAAGGGCACCTGAAGGTAGTTTTTGGAAAAACAAAAAACAAACTTGTGGCTCAGTTCTCAGTATAATTATACTCTCTAATATATAAGACCCTAACATTTTTCCAACCTCTAATTTATATAAAAGAAGCCATTTTAAGCACCTTATATTTGTGTTTTAGGATATGGAGAACCACCTGTCTCCTTCAGGTACGGAGAGTCCCAAATTCTGCAACATAAGAAGCTGTCCTATAGCACAAAACTGGATTAAATTGACTTACTTAAAACGAAATTACCTAATTGTAATCCTATAGGGGAAAATCAGGGTTACGTTTATTTTTATACCAAACAGTTATTAGTGGCACTTTTTAGAAATTGAATTGTTTGAATTGATTTTAAAGACAACAGTTGACTCAAGCCCTACTGATATTTATTTTCTGCTACATAACATTTTTTTGTCCCATTTGTTTCTAACTTTTGTTCTGCAAATGACTCAAAAAGTATTTAAAACGTATATCAGTTTTAGTAAATCATACTTCTGATTATAAAGGAGCACTACCCTGAAAATAAAATGTGAAACCTTAGTTACTGCACAATTATCAATAAAGTTATATCGATATATATGTATAAAAATATCAGTAAATTTGTTTACCCAGAACTTCCCTCGCCATTAATTTGATGTGCTTTAATTGCTCAATTGAACTTGTATAATAATTTTTTTAAGCCACATGACTATTTTAGATTTTAACTGAAATTTCCACCCATCTTCTTACGCTGGTATAATTATAAATATCATTCAATTGAAATGATTTTTGAATTCCTGTACCCAAAAAATCCTGACGACGTATGACAGTGTAAATTCAAAATTAACCTCCTCCCGCTACCAACAACCCCTTGTTCGTAAAATAATAAATGCTATAATTCAGGCAAGCAAGTATCATTTAAATATTTTGAAAATATTAATAAATCCCATGTAATTAACTTCCACTATTTTCACTTTCTCTTGTTCCAGGATTGTTTCACCTAATCAGGTTGTGTTTACTTTTAGTTTCCGTCATATATATTTTGAAGCTCTTAATTCATATTTTTGCCACATTTAGCCCCAACTTCTTTTCATAATTTTATATAGCTGGTATAATTGTCAATTAGAGAAAAACAACTTTTAGAATTCTTAAGTTTAAAACTAGTTATGTATCCTCGAATCATTTATATAAAAATCACTTTAAAAATATTTGATAATATAAAATTGGTTTTAATCTTAGTGCTTGGCTATATTCTTTTGAGTAATTATCAACTGATCAAAGTGAACAAAGTGAAACTGATAACTTCATGTTCTTTTGAATATGCATTTACTTGTCATTGGGCTGAAGTGATCATGATTACTTCAAGTGATAGAAGTGAAAATGATAATGACTCAAAAGAATAGCCCTTTTAACACATAGATTTCATAAGGGACACAAGAGTATATAGTTGCTTAAAATTTCTTAAAATTCGTTATTTTAATCCACAAAATTATAAGAGCCTTTATACATTTTTCAACTTCCTAATACTTCATATAAAAATTTCAACATCCCAACTTGTACATATTGAAACATTTTCATAGGTTTGGAATTATTTTTGATCTGCAGTCCTACTAGCAAATTAGAGATATTTCGTTGGATATTTCTTTCCAACAATTTATTATTTTTCCTCGTATTACACTGTCCTACTGCGGATAATTAATTGACTTTTATCTGGGTACAGTCTAGTCTGAATTTTTGGGAACACCCATCCGCTGTTTACATAACCTAAAGCCCTAATAATGTGGCATAAGTTGAATGGTGAAGACTTACTCTTGTTCAAAGAAACTCTTTTTTCATAATATTTACCTAATGATTTGTACAGTTTGAGATGTTTTGTAAGTTTATATACTAGTTTAGTTAATTGTACTTTTTTTTAATAGTTTTGAATGTCTAATATGTTTGTCAGTAATTCGACGTAGGCCGGTTTAAATGGTCGACGTTAAAAATAGTGAAAATCCTATTTTGTACACAACACAGATTATCGGTGAGAATTTCGTCGGTAGATTATTTTTATTATCACTAACTTAAAATATTCCCCTTGTTTTGAAGTATTGTAATTTTTTAGGTTGGATAATCACTGCTGCAAGTAACAGAAGAGTTGAGCTTCATTTTTTTCAAGGATCGAGATTTTTTCCTTTTCGAAAACAGCTCTTATACAAGGTGTATGGGTGTTACTAGAAAGACTAAAACACTTATAATGTCTAGGATATTGTATAATTACCTATTGTTTCTAAGAATACTGTTTTTTTAGTTCCAATTCTATTAGAATAGTCAATTTATTTTTTGAATTTTCAAACTACTTCAATTTTGTTATACCTAACTGTAGTATTATAATGGGGGTTGCGGCAAATGTGTTAAGGGTGATACCTTATGGAAAGATGGAACAAGAAAATATTTGCCCAGGCAGAACTTGGTCTAGTACCAAAAATTGATGATTAAAACATATTTCACTCGATTTCGCTTGGCCCGAATATGCATTAACCGAAGAAAAAAGGTACTATTGGAATCACAGAAAGAATTAATAAAATCTACGACAAGACATCACCATCCTGAGTTAGTGAAGTGGGAACTTGCCAATGATAAATTAAAGAAAGAACTTTAAAAAACTGAAAGTCAAAAGTCGGAGGAAAGTTTTAAAAAAATGAATCATTATTATGTTAAGAACTGGAGTGATTAATAATTTAGTGTTTTGTACTTCATGTTGAAATATAATTTTTTTCTAAAAGATTTTGAAATCATTTTTTAAATCGCCTAGTCAAAGCAAATAACCTGTCACTACTAAGTTCTGATCCTTATGTTATAATAATATGTTTTGGTAATGGTTTTGCCGATTTTGTTGCTATTTTTACATTACTTTTTGTCACACAAGATATAATAAAAACTCACAAAATCAACCTGATCAAAATTCATGGAATTTAAATAAGACATGGTTTGAAAACTTCTTAAGCAATTTTGAAACGATTGTTTAAAAATTACGCCAACAGTTCAAAAAGTCATGCTACGAGACTAAAATTAAAAAATACTTTAAATTATAAATGTGTTCTTCAAAAGAATAAAAACAACATATAAGATCAAATAGTTTTAATTCTATTTCAAAATTCTGAATTATGTTCATAAACACCAGAGAATAAAGCACTGAAACATGTCAGACCCAAGTACCTTACCTTCACATACTGTTGAAGGTAATAATTCGGATTAGAGTAAATCTAGGGGTGGGAGTCATTTTGATTTTGTTTGGTTCGATTTGTTTTTGATAATTTTCTTGATATTTGTGACAAAAAAAGGAGCAAATTTATAAAGACGAATGTTTCTGTTTTTTTATTTAGTATAATTTTTACTTCTGCATTTTTGAGAAATTAATTCCACTAGTTTGGGTTCTTTAATTTTTAAGATACAATTTATTTTTCTTTTTTATTGAAGAAACACTTTTAAATGTCAAACATCTTTTTCATGCTTTTTAACAACACATTTTGAACTATATCCTGAAAAGAAAGAGAAAAGAATTTTTTTCTAGTGAAGAATACTATACATTCTACCAATTGCGAAAAACTAGAGAGGACATTTTAGTTACCGATAAAATTTTGGGAAAAATATATAGAAAATTATAAAAGAAGAATAGGTCTGCACTTTGATTAAACTTCAATTTTTCATTTTGTTTATTCTCAGTTACCCAAGTTTATTTTTAAATTGATTTTCATATACAGTGATACAGTGACCGGCAGAAAGTACGCAGCATATGGGAAATTTTTTTATTCTTGAATTTAATAAGTTTATTTTATTTTGAAAAAATTCTGCATATCCCCAAACCAAAATATCACCCATCAAAGGTGGTGAAAGTTTTATGGTATACGAGGAGGGGAGGGTAAAAATTTTAAATTTTCTCTAAGATCGTTATGGCTAGTTCCGTTAATTTCACCTTATTTTTGCAAATAGTCTCGTTTTAGGCACCACAATATTATTTTCCTTTAGCATTTCTCATAAGTTCTTTGAATAAAAGCATTCCATTCGTTGCGTTTCTGGTTTTACTATATTACGAAACTTAGTAGTTTCATTTTCTTACTAATTTCTTTCCCAGCTCGGTTATTTTTATTCTACATTCTTACACCACTTGACCATTATTTTCGTGTATTTGGTATTTTACTACACTGGGCTTGGTTGATTTTTTATGCATGCAGAATTTACTTTTACCTTTTTTTCAGATAGATCTCGGTTTTCATACCTACTACTATTTGTCAGATGGTTGTACATCATTTATTCATTGTAATGTTTGTTGGGTTGCAGAAAATTTATTCCATTTGAAATGTATTTCTTTAATTTAAAAATAAACATTGGGATACTTATTTAATTTTTAAGTGAAAAAAGCTAACGATTAATGAACTGGCTTAAGTACCAAATTTATTTCAGCAGACTGTTGTTGCCCAGGGTCATTCTTTTTGAACTGCCATTTCTTTTAAAGGTGTCAATTGAACGAGCCTAAAGGAAGCAGCGGAGTGCGCAAACAAGAATCTTGTTATAAATGGAGGCTATATTGCCTTGACTTTCACTTTGTCCTGTTCGAATCGGCTGAAGAAACTGAAGACTTCCATCTCCGTTTATTGCAACCATCATTTAGGATTCGGGGCTGGAGAGTCGTTTAAAACATGAGCTTTATGGATTAGTTTCTGCCTTTTTTCATGCCAGTTTGGCGTTTTTGGGTCATTTTTACCGAGATAAATCTGGAAACAGGGATTTTGGCAGTTTTGCACGTTTCGGCAAAAGAAATTCTGTTAAACCCCACCAAAATCGGGGTTTTTACGTGCGGGTTCTCCCTATGGTTTTTTTTACATTTGGGTTCCTCCCTACTGGTTTTTTACCTACGCATTTTACCTGCAAATTGGATCTTTGGGTCAACACTATTAGTACTATTCATGTCTTCGTCTACACTTTTAAAGTTACACCAGTACCCACACAAAAAAGCTGAGAGGCCATCAAGCTAGCGGTCACACCATCAGACACGCAAACTTTTATTAATATTTATGTTTTAATAACAAAATTTGAAAATTAAGTATATTCCCCTTTTTTTTTGTAAGGCGTTACGTAATTTACTAACATTCTATGATCCTGGAACATACAGGTTTTGCGTTATTTGAGCGCCGTTAAGTAATAGTGTGCATTGTTTATAACTTTAGTTAGGCCTCTTTAGTTAATTGTGTAGTTATTTGGTACCGAACTTTCATTGAAACATGTCTAGCCTTAAGCTGTTCAAACATTTATTAAACTCAAAGATTTTTTACCATTACTACCTAAACCAAGCTTTATTTGTTCCACATGCTACTTGCGTTTGAATTTTTGTTTTATGTGCTAATCCATAGGGAGTAAAGTTGAAAGATAATTCTTAACAACATCGCGGAAGGTTTCTGCATACGTCCTAGCTTTGGATGCAGTGGCGCCCTAGATAACCGACCCCTTCTCTCCAGTCTAGGGGTTAGCTCAGCATTTTTGCTCGCTGGTGCTGCTACTAGCCTTCAACTGTACTCTAGTGATTTATTACAACTTACTTTTCTTCTCACTTAATCGCGGTTAAATACCAGTGTAGTAAAATTATGGCTAATATTAAAACAAAAACGTCAAAAAATAATGAATTAACCTAACGAAATCAGATGTCAAGACTGATAAGCGACCACAGCAGCTTAAGGGAACATCTACATACAATGGGCATCTATAATAAAGGACTAACATGTCGATAGAGTATGTGACGAAAAGGATGACACAGCTTCACATGTCTTCTTCGAATGCGAAGTTCTAACCTACTGGAGAAACCTTTACAGATCAAACATATGGAACAGACTAGTAAACAGGCTGCTATACCTGATTAAGATAACCAACCTGTCCGCATAGAACAGATATCACAGGCAACACAATAAATCACTAGGTTACAGAGTAAGGGCTTTTCAACCTTAGCCTGCTATATTATTTAATCAGAATCAATTTTGAGGTTAAATTATTAACAGTACAATGAAGGTTACATGAACATATGGTAATGCACCAAAAGCTTGTAATAAATATTAAACTCGAACATTTTTCACTGCCCAAAAATGTCTTAAAAAGAAATATATGTATAAAACTCCACCAATTTATAAATTGTGTTGTAAACCAAATAGTGCCATTTTTATGTAGATATGAAAATAACTATCAAGTTTACATAAAATAACCATTATTATAACAAAAATTTAACTCGCAAGAAAAATTAATAATTTATTTACCTGTTTCGAGAAACCTATTACTCCAAAAAGGAAAATAATGTAACAAAATAAATTCATAGTAATCAATATTCACTTTTTATTAGGTTAAAGGTTATTTTTTTTAAACACAAACTGCATGCTATCAATCAACTTAATATTTATTTAAATATGATGTTATATTTAGAATATCATTATCTTCAAAAGATTCTGTAACCAGTTCCATTGTGTTAATTTCAAGAGAAATTACGCAACATCAGGGACGGATTTGGCCAAATTTAACTTTAATTGTTCAAAAAATAGTAAGGTGTCCATGGTAAAACGAACTTATCATCCAACATATCTTATTGAATTCCTAAGAAAAGAAAGTATTACACCACTCTTTGTCTAGTTTAAAAGGAGAAAGTGGAAAGCTAAAAATTCGAAACAAAAACACTATAAACGGGTTGAGCAAGACGTACTAAAAAACACTAGACAATTAACAAGTCTGCTTATTAGAAACATACAATTATTCATCCTAAAAAAATATTTAACAATATAAATTTAAAACTTCAGAGTAATTATACATATTAACGCCCTAACGGTCATTATAAGTGCAAAAATACTTTCAATGAAAGCGAATCAAGAGTTAGCAAATAATAAACAAAAATCCAGCAAATGACAAAGTTGGGTTGATCATTGTCTCGTAGGTAACAAGATAGATAGGTATAGAAACAAGCAGGGAGGTAACGATAAACAATTGCATGCGAAAGAAAGCCAAACACAAAAAAAGAGTGACAAGGGTTAAGAAACGTAAGACACCCAGACACGATGCACTTCTTATACAAATGAAGGAAATGACAGATGCAGACTTACTAAGAATAGTAAAGTAAAAAGTAAATTCAAGTGACATAGAAGTAAGCGTTAAAAATGTCAACAAAATGAGAAATAGAGAGATGCTTTTGACTGTTCAGAACAGATCTGACAAAGCAGAAGTTCTCATTCCTTGTATTTTAATCCGCAAAAATGTTGTATAATGATATTTGGAAACAACTGATATAAAGATTCTTAAAAATTTTATAAATATAATGATTGGTGATTCAGTTCTGCCTATTCAGGATAGTGTTAAAAATCTGGTTGTTGTCTTTGACATTGCATTGCAATTTGATAAAAATGTTTCCCACCATGTTCCGAAGGCTTATGTTAGATTAAAACTTCTTTACAGTTACCGCCATGATTTGTCCATAAAGCTTAAGACTTTGCTCTGTGACTCGCCGGCGCTCTCCATTTTTAACCATAGAAATGTAATATATGGAAACTGCCTGACAGCCATTCAAAAACGAAGAATACAAGAAGTGCAAAAAGTCTTGTTTGAGATTAATTTATGGAGTTCGTAAATATGAAAAAAATCTCGTAAGTCAATCGGTTTAAAGTGGCTGAATATGAAGAGTAGGAGGGGGATACATGAACCTTGTTTTTTACCTTTAAATTCTATGTTATAAAAGCCCATAATATCTATACAGACGAATCACTTTTAGATCCCTCGTGCATAACGTCAATATTCGTTGTCGAGGAGCCCGAACTCCGCCCCTGCATAAATATTCTTTGTTTGAACGCTCTTTTACCTACAGCGTTGCTAGACTATATAACCCTTTTCCGGATTTTTTCAAAACTCTCACGCCTATAAAATTTAGATATGTTGTTTTTCAACACGTCTTTGATAAAGATATCATTGTAGATTTTTCTGTTTCTTCAGTTGCTTCTAAAAAAATCCAAAAGTTGTATCAGTGTATCTAACTTAGTTGTATAAATAGTGTTTCTTTTCTTTTTTTATGTTTAATTATTCTTCAGGTTTTATTTATTTAAGTATGGGTTGAGTTTATCAGGGTGAATATCACTTAGGTATTATCCATATTTGGACTTCGCCCTTTCTATCTCTATATTATCCTGTGTCTTAATTATAATATTGTAACTCTATTAGATTCAGAAATAAAATAATAATAATTATTATTGTTATTAAATAAGAGAAAAAATTCCGGAGGCAACCACATCACTCTTAACCCAAAAAGGCATTAATCTGAAGGTTATAGATGAAGTTGTAACCGAAAAAGAAATACGAGCTGCTGTATCTAAAGAAATATCTGTTAGACCTGAAAATTTTAAGTTAGGGCTTTACAATCAGCATATGGTAATACGCAAAACGCAACCATAGTAATGGCAGAGACTGATGCGGTAAAGCTACTCTATTCGGAAAAAATTAGAATAGGTTGGACAAATTGTAGTGTTGGAAAAGCAAGATGGTCTTAAATATTTCAGATGCTACGAATATGGTCACGTTAAAATGCAATGTATTAATCGAGAACACCTTTGCCGAAAATGAGGAAAAGAGGGACATAATGCGGCTACCTGTGGAAATAAAACATACTGTGTGCATTGCGAATACATAGGACATCAATCCGAAGATCCAAAATGCCTAAGGGATATGACAAAAAAACTACAAATCGACATTAATAGAAGTCGTCCTGACCATGACCTAGCGCTTACCACCGCGTGGGATTTAGTGGCCGGAAAAGTGGTTATAAGCGAAACAAACCGTAACGCCATTGGGAACCGAAAAGGCTGGGTATGTCATGAAGAAATTCATACAGCTATAAAGGTACTTGATCAGGACAAAATTATAAAAGGTAAAAACAGGTAATCCATGTTTCTCGTATTTTACCACTAAATGGTGTACAATTTATAGCTGCTATTGTGGCCCAACGGATGGCATAATGAATCTGGAAGAAACTATAGACAAAATCAGAAGTCAAATCAAGTCGAATAAGGAGAAAGCGACTGTGATTGGGGATTTTTACGCGAAGTCTCCGCAGTAGTGCGTGCGAGTGATGGACATAAAGGAGCTGGTTCTGACGGAATGGATCGCTGAAAATGATCTTGTGGCAATCAATCAAGGGGAGAAACCGACATTCCAGAGATGCGACACTAGCTTAGTATTAAAATCACAAACTGAGAAGTTAAGAGACCGAGAATCCCTCAGCTACCAAAACTATATAGTTTTTGAGGTAGAACACATAAAATTGTCTCAAGAAAATCCAACGCTGGCAAGTTGGGAAACTAGATAGGCAAAAACTATGTAGTGCAGTGAATGAAATTAAAGTAAACTGCAATGAAAGGTCTCCACAAACATTTTCAAACACATTGGCATATATCAGCAATCAATCTATACCTAGACGGAAAATTGTCGCAAATAGAAAACAGAGTACCAGTGGACGGATGAAATTGCTGTATTTCGAGCTGAATGTATTCACAGAAGACGAATCTACTCCAGAAATGTTAAAAGCTTGAGCAAATAAGCCATCACGCGTGGAGACAATAAGGAGAATAAGGTAAGATTGAAAGAGGCCATAAAAGCGGCTAAAAGGGCGTTATGTGATGAATTTAGACATTGATATTTTTAGGAAGGCTATAAGATAGCGATGAAATGCTCAACAGATTATTTACCAAGACCGACATTAACAATGAACACCACGGATGAGGTGGTAAAACACCTCTTTCCGGTTCGCCCTAATGTGATATTTAACTGTGATATAGATGCTAATTTTAGTAATTTTATAGTGGAAGCAACAATCTTGTGATAGGGTCAAAAAATTGCAAGCTGCTGTAAAGCAAGCGTATATCTTCAAAGTGTATAACAGGATGGCTGCTTGGGGACACTTTCCTGCCAAGTAGAAGATTGTTAAAAAGGAAAGGAGGTAAACCTCTGAACAGTCCGACACCGTACAGGCAAATTTGTTTGTGTCATTTTCGTAAGGGTCGACAAACGGTGGATGCAAGGAGGGCAGTCATAGAAATCTCCTAGAAAGGTACGGCATATTCGACACAACATTATGTGCTATGATTACATTAGATGTAAAAAACGCGTTTAACAGTGTTTCATGGCAATAAATCCTCGATGAACTAAGAAGGGGCATAGATGAAAATAATGCGCGAGGCCGAGGTTAGAATAAGGTCTGTCTTTGTCAATAGCGGGATCCCTCAGGGATCGGTACTCGGATCAACACTGTGGAATATTTTATTTGACGTTTTGCTTAGGATGAGTTTTCTTTACAAAACTCTAATTGATTTCGCAGATGACATACCGACGTTAATTACGGCAAAAACTGAAAATTTGTTGATGACAATGGCAAATATTGGGTTGAGGAGAATCTCAGATTGGTTGGAGAGAACACCAGACAAGGAGCAAACTGTAATCCTAACTTCCAAAAGAAAATTATTGTTAATATGCTTTAAGGTATGGTTAATGTAAGAATGACCTTTGTGGTGCACATCGACATGACACTAGTAAAAGCAGAAAATACCCTATATGCCCTTGCAAAGTTATGCCAAACATCGAAGGTCCTTGAGCATCAAAAAGAAGAATCCTTGCAGGTGTCATACTGTCTCAACACGCAATAAGTGGGTGATTAAGAAACTTGTCAGAATCCAGCGGATGATATCAATTAAAATATGTAACGCCTAAAGAACTATCAGTGCGGATGGAGTGAGAATTATATTCTCGTCAAAGAAAGACTAGAATCTTACATGGGAAACAGTAAGGATGTGTTCAAAGATCGACTTATAATGCGATAGTAGGAAAAGTGGGATAACGCGCTTCACGGACGGTGGACATGGAAGATGATATCCTATATCCAAAGAGGAGAGGTGGATTACTACCTTAGATAGATATTACCAGGACATGGTTGCTTTAAGAAATACTTATACAACAGAAGAAAAGTAGAAAGAAGGGAAAGTGACCATTGTGAAGCCATCGACGATGTAGAACATACCCAAATGGGATGCTACAGGGAAATATATGTTAGGTTATCTGGTAGGCCTTTTAATATACTAAATATGACGTCAGACTTCACCAAAAATGAAGAGAGCTGGAAAATCGCTTACTCCACTATAATACAGATAATGAAGAATAAAGACAAAGGACTATGAAGTCGAAAACTGATACTTAGAGAGGGAAACTTAAGAAGTTTCATGTGATATATACCAATCTGTAATGACTGTGATGTTGTTTATTTATTTTTATTTGTTTCTGTTCGTGCTTGTGTATGTGCCTGCCTTCATCAGCGATGAATGCCTATAACGTGAAGAATAGTAGTGGACAAAGTGCTGATTATGTGCTAAAGTAATGCGAAAATGGTTTCCGGAGCATGACAATCTCAGAGGGGAATTTTTTTAATCGGTAGGTAGCTCTCCAGAGGGTCCGAATCTGACACCCCCAGCTGCGTGAACAACAGGCTAAGGTGTCTTTTAAAGATATTTTATCCCTCCTCAAATCTGTTAACCATTAATATCACTAATTTTAACTCTACAGAACTTCCTCCGAATCGACCCTATTCATAAACCCTATTTTGATATATTATTTCAAATAAGAAACCTAGTAGTAGGAATTACCTCCATAAAAACGTATTGCTGCGTATTTAAATCACGTGTTTGCTTGGTACGTCTAACAATAGAAGCTCCAAATTACTCCACGCTGTGCAATGATGGTCAGTTGCTTGATTTATCTGAAATCAGTCACACATATTCTTAATGAATGCAGATATTTAAGATTCGAGGCATTTTTTCCGTATACACACGAAAAAGAACCGAAATTGACATGCCGCCGCTGCAAAATATATGAAAGTCTGTATCTTCCAGATCGTGGTTTAACACATTTAACTATAAAAAAACCAAGATAAGGTAATTATTCAAATCGATCAATTCGACCTCCTAACCTCACAATCTATAAATAAGAATTTGGGATGCTTCAAATTACTACAGGAAATATTTTTATGAAAATTCATGCTTGGAGTAATTTAATATGGCTATATACAAATCCGGCCTGACGAGATAATCAATTTTAGATTATAAGAGCCATAAATAAATAAATGTTCGCAGAAGTATAATCGTAAATTTTCACGTACTAACTGGTTGAAAAGGTCTCCTACCACATTTATACGAACAATTACCAAGTCCTAGTTCAACCCCTTCAGAATCCTGGAACGCATAATCCCAATTTCATCAGATTAAATCCTAGAGATATTTGTACGTAAGATATACTCTAAGTACTACTAGTTCCAAAAAAAGTCTAATGTTAATCTGCGACAAGAACAAAGTATTTTACCTAGAAAGAGAAGCGTGTTGGTCTAAATACTCGACGGTGATTTGATAAAAATGGCATTAATTAAAGAACAATGAGGCAAAACGCTTTCTGAAAATAACATCCAAAAAATTTGGCCTGGGTACAAGAGAACATCGATAGTTAAACCTTATTTTTACTGATGAATCATGGGCCCGGAATTCTTGGTCTACCACGCAAGAAAATTATTCAGGAAACAGTTAAACAATTAATTAAAAAATCCAAAAACCAAACTAGAAAGAATCCCTAGAAAAATATTTCGTCTGTAGAATGTCAGAAATTACTTTATCCTAAATATCCCCGCGACATAATCAAAACAAAATTGAGTAATTGGATGGAAAATAGTCACCATTTTGTCTTAATATAAATCTGAAATGATAGAAAGTGCTTATCGAAAAAATCTACCAGATTAACAATAAAATATCTTCCAGGACCGATCATCCCAGTTAGCATAGAACAAATTAAAACACAAAATTAAATTTTGTAGTATTAAAAAAGCCTCATTCAAAATCACATCGTTCTACAAACTGTCAAACTATTAATATAAATTACTTGCTCTAATTTGAAAAACTTAGTGTTATCTTTCTTTAAACATTATTATCTATAACGTCATGATAGAAACAGTTTGAAGCCGAAGTACCACATGGCGCCCTCTGTCTCAAGTCTATATTTTATTACACAGACATGTCAAAAGTAGTAACAATCTAGTCAAGACGTCAGCAACCTTTATAACAACAAATCTTTGAAAGAAAGCAAGAGTTTTACAGTATTAATAAATATTCGTTAACGTAAAATAAATATATATCAACAAGGAATAATAGTTGCGTTTGTTTGAACAGTATGTGCAACTGAAATTTCTTTATGTACACGGAACCTACTATGTACATTGTGTTCTAACAATGCTAATGTCGAAATATTGTTTGAGATAAAAAAAGCGTTGTTCAAATCTCCCAATAATGTTGTCGACATTTCCTGTGCCACCAAAAACTTTATAGCCAGATTCATTAAGAAGGTTTAAGACTTAGACCCGATGTAGTTGCCTTGTAAATTAGATTTTCTAGATGACCAGTTTTGTTTTTCTTACGATATTGTTTTAATTGTATTTTAAAAGTTCAAAACTTGCTTGACTTATTGTTACCCTTGTCAATTTAAATTATCTACTGTCAATCTAGACCGGTTTTAAAGTTAAACCATGTTAGTGAATTAGAGGGTTAATGTCCAATTCATCAATGACTAGCGCAGAGATGCAGTTGGAATGACAGCATCTATAAATGTAGGTAGCGGTTTTAATCCTCCTAAGCTTATATTTCTACGTATGAATTTCGAAGATTATATAATAAGCAGCGCTCTAAGCAGGAGCGAACCCAGCCTTCTCAATGAGGGAAGGGGCGGGCAATATCACGAGAGCTAGAAAAGGTCAAAATTACCCCCCCCCCTCAACGGTATACAAAACAATACAGTGTAACAAAGCGGAAGCCGAGTCCAATTAACCAAAATCATATAACGGTGGTTCAGCAATATCCACATTTCTGGTGCAGCAAGTATGAGAGTTTATTTATTTTATTTTTTTAATTAGAAGCTCTTGCGAAGGAGGTCGATTGTCTCCACCGCCCGCACGACCCTGGCTCTATTGGTCAAATAATACTACACAGTTTCTAGAACATTTCAATGATTACACAAAACCATTAAAAGCACATACTTGATAATCATGACTCCCATATCGACCTATGTAGTAGAACTAACAAGCAACCGAGGTGAGATATTAGCAAGCTATCGACTTCAATTTCTGGATAAAAATATATTTGAACCTTTTAAAAAATATTACAGTGTGCAAAATTAATTAATGTATACATCGGTAAACCTTCGACAATTTACAGTGTTGCGGCTTTATAAGCAAAACGTTTTCAGTTAGCATTTAATTGCACAAATTCTAACTACTAGTATCCGCTCATGGAATGGAAATATATTTAAACAGCACGATTTTCTACCATCCATCTTTTCAGACCATCCGGTATCTATTTAACCTGCAATAATAGATTATCCGGTACCTGGAACTTCTGAGCAAGAAGCCAGTTACATAAATTTTCTCTTCAGAAAATCATCGCAGGCAATATGCAAATAATGACTCCATCGACGATCAGGCCCCACCTAAAAGATGCACAAGAAAAAATGTTGAGAAATACCTTTTTAATTTTAACTTTTACCCACAACCATTATGAATAATTCAAGTTTTAATATTACATCTACTTTTCATACCAAAATATTATTTAAAATTCATAAAAAAAATGCAGGAAGAGTAGCTAGCTAACTAGTAGCTAATTTTAATAAGCCTGATATATCTTATATAATTTGGTGGCATATTTCACAACAGAACTTTAAATATACCAAAGTTATTATTAAAACCCCAATAAAATGAAACTATAGTACGCAACTGAGATAAAATTTTTCAAGAGAGTATTTTAAATCTTGGCCAATATGACTACAATTTGACTTTATCTTCTTTTTTTCTGTTATAATTTCACCTACTCAGCACCACTTGGCATAACAAAAGCTGATAAAATACAAAAAATTTATGGACGAACTTAGAAGTCTAATAAAAAATTAATTGCATTAAAATGTTTTCCACCACACTGGAAAATTCGATTCCATCCCTTACTATATATGCATCGACACCATTATTAAAAATATATTCTGTTTACTTAAATAAGCAATACCATAAAGTCCCTGATACCTAAGAGGGAGTGAATCTGGACAATTAAACCAAATAAGGATAAAAACAAAAATCCAGTTTAGAAAAAAGAAAATTCCAGCATGTCAGCTTTTTCTAAGAAACACTAAGAGCCTTTTAATTTTGTTATAATGATTTTCGATCTCTAATACTTTATACAAAACTAGCAAAATTTGAATAAGTCCATATTGGCTTTATTAAAACGATTGTTGTTTACAGCTCAACACTGTTAAAAAAAACTCTCAAAAGTCATACGACTTCATAACCATACTAAACTGCCATATTACACTTGAAGCTGGCTTTGACGAACATTCAAAATATGGTCGATGGCGACATTTCAAAATAATGTTCTGGAGTCTCTAAATCCCTAACAGGTATAATACACATAAATCAATATCTGGTGTTTGTACTTTGATGGTCCTTTGAATAAATTGTCTTTTTTTACATTCATCTGGTTTAAAAATATATTTTAAAGTAGATCTTAGTATTGAGTGGCTAGTAAGATGTGACAGTCCATGAATCACTGTTCGATTTCTCTGAATTCAAGATAAATTCGGAAAAGGCTCGGAAGCTACTCAGTCCACCTCCTTACCCTTTCTAATATATCTCAAATTAAACTATCCCTTTTTGTTAACTAGTTTTGGAGCATTTCATTTCATTAAACGCTATTTTCGTCAAGAACTTTTCTGTGAAACCTTTCGTTACCATCTTCTCCGGAATCTGATAAGGATATGGAAAACCACCTCTAATGGATGTTTTCGTGTTTCTATGTAAAAACAATAAAGTGAAAAACTTTCTTTATTAATTTCTTCGCTGGAATCTGGCAAGAATATGGAAAATGTACAAATAATAAAGTACATTTCTTAAATATTATGGATAAATTTCAAGTCATTATAATATAAATATTCCAATAAAACAGTACCTGAAAAACATAAATATATTAGTGAAAAAACAATTAAAAATTTTTAAATTGTTGCATACTACCATTCCCTATCGCAGCTTGCCCCTAAGAAAAAATAAATATCGAACAGCAATTAACTATTTTCAATACAAATCGAATATTTAAGGTCATTTAAGGTTAGGAGTGAACTCAATGAAGGAGATTTAAGGTTGATATCAAATCTGTATTACAATCAGCGAGCGGCAGTAAAAATTGGACAGGAAATATCCGGAGATGTGGAAATACAAAGGGGAGTCAGACAAGGGTGTATATTGTCACCTTTACTATTTAACGCTTATTCTGGAGAGGTCATATTGGAGAGTCTTGAATCTGAAACAGCAGGGATAAAAGTAAACGGAGTTTTAATCATAGCTGATAGTTTGAAAGACCTAGAAAAAATAATGAATAAAATATTAAGAGTTAGTGGAGAATATGGACTCTCTCTTAACACGAAAAAGACCAAGTTCATGATAATTAGTAAAAACAACACCAATAATAATGAAACCCTAATGGTAGGAGGCCGGCACATAGAAAGAGTTAAGAAGTACACTTACTTGGGAACCCTAATAACAGAAAATAATGACTATACCGTCGAAATAAAAACCAGAATCGAGAAAGCACGTGCCAACTTTATTAGAATGAAAAAGGTTATCTGCAGCAAAGATCTAATGTTAGCCCTAAAAATACGACTGACTAAATGTTACGTATACAGTGTTCTATATTATGGAAGGGAAGCATGGATACTGAATCGAGAGGCAATGAGAAGACTTAACTCTTTTGAAATATGGACCTATAGAAGAATTCAGAGGATTTCGTGGGTGGATCGAGTTACGAACGCCGAAGTGTTGAGAAGAATGCGGAAAGAATAGGAAGTCGAGATAACAGCAAAAGAGAGAAAACTGCTATATTTCGGACACATTATGCGGGGAGAAAAGTACAGCATCTTACGGCTCATAATCCAAGGCAAAATAAGTGGCAGAAGATGCGTAGGACGACGACGAATTTCATGGCTAAAAAAACCTAAGGGAATGGTTTGAATGCAGTTCAAAGCAACTATTTAGAGCAACTGCCTCAAAAATTAAAATAGCTATTATGATTGCCAACCTCCGCAATGGAGGAGGCATTTGAAAAAGAAGAGTGAACTCGACTACGGAAGCGGCTTTCCAAAAAGAACCAAAAGAGCTTGGCGGCTATCAGCAAAATTTAAAAAAAAAATTTCATTTTTGTATAATCTATGACACTCCGGAATATATAATAAAGCTACAGTTAAAATTTGGTGAAGTTATTAACCTTTTACGAACAAACATGTGTTTATTCTTAATACAATAGCGATATATTGATACCATGACATATAAACCAAACAAGTACCAGATTGAAACTTTTTCGATAACAAAATAATAACAGCTACTATCCTCCCTCTAATAGACAATAGATTGTTCTAGTGGATAGACTTCCATTTAAAAAATAAATCAATCAATTTTATCACGTATTATATCAATAATTGTATCAGTTTGCAAATACATTTTATTCAGCTAAACAAGGCCCAATGCATATAATACCATCGATAATTGAAAAACTTACTCACTTATCATAAGGGAACTGATGCTTTTCTTCCAATGTTTGAATATTAATTTAGCTCCTTTAGAAAAAAATAAATTGAAAGTTGCCAATACTGCCATCAAATGACTGTTAAGTGTTAACGTGTATTTATACTGATCTAATAATCTTCAACTTAACACAGAAATTTAAAAACATCCATATTAGCGTTCCTACGTTTCATACTTGACGAAGTAAAAGATTTGGTTTCTTTTAGAGAATATATATCTAGAGAAATAGCAGAAAAATACCTTAACGAAATGTCATCAGTTTCTGCAATAATTGCTCATTGGCCTAACAGCCAAATAAGTAATTTTTATCTTTCTATACATTCAAAGAGACACTAACCATAATATTTAATAGGTATGCATCTGATTTGCCAGTAAAATTAAATTTTAAAAAGTAAGTAAAATAAAAGAAATTTTCAATTTCCAAAAAAACTTAATTTTTTACAAACATAATAACAAATTTTAAAATTTGTATCTCATTTCCAACAAGGCATAACATGTTGTTACGAACGACTAGAAGAAACTTATTGATACGTCCTCGTATACAAATATTCCGACGTGATAAATCTTTATTATAATGTTCCGAAAGGAATACAATATCGATGAGTCATATTTCTAGATACATCGCAGCTTATTTACTTTGTATAGCGGATTCCATAGGTATATAAATAAGGATAGGATAAGCTTGTATAGTTGTATTTGCATAGCGAAGACATTAAAAAGTAGTAATAAGATTGTGTTTTAGTTGTTTTAATAATTAGTTAATATAAGTATTAGAAATATTAGTGAAAGGTGTTGCGCCCGACGCCTTGTACATCTGGCTTGCCCAGGAGCTACGGAAGAATTCCGAGAAAAGCTTACAATCCAATATTTACTTGATGGGATCAGAGATCAAGAAATACAGCGTATGTTGCGTATAAGCAAGTTTAATTATTGTAGTGAAGCGTTGGTCAGGATTTCAGAAATTGAAGACGCTTATAATACGTCGGAACCAAAAATAAGAGCCGTTACACTAGAGGAAAACAAGGATTCACCGATCCAAGCAATAGAGACAATGTTTTCTGAAATGCTTAGGAAATTAGACACGAGAGGTGATACTTCAAGTTATGGAAGAAATAAGGAAGAACTAAATACAAAAGATACTACTTTACGTTATAGAAGAAACCAGAAAGAGTGTTTCAGATGCGGCCGAACTGGGCATATGAGAAGAGACTATCGAGTGTGATTAAGATCTCGTTCACCATCTGGAGACCGCACAGAACAGAACCAGGAAAACTACAATTAGTCTACATTAAGCGTCGGGTGTTATCCAATATCAAGAAGGTCCCCAGAATTATTTCCATTCGTAGCCTAGGAAGGACCGCCGACAGTCTTATAATTGAAGGAAAAGTCAATGCTACACCTATTACCGTAACTGATGACACTGTTGCAGCAGTATATCTGATAAAGTCAAGCCTTGTTGATAAATTTAGAATCCTACCATTGTCCAGAAAAATACTGTTGAGAACTGTAACTGGAGAAGCAGCTGACGTAATTGGAGCAATGCAAGTGGAGCTTCAACTTAGAAGGCTAAAATGAAACCATTTTGTGTTAGTTGCAGACATAGAAGATGAACTTATTCTTGGAATGAACCCAATTCGTCAACATGGATTTTCTTTCCACAACAAGCCTAACGTCTTAACGTTTGTCACTGAAGAATTTATTCTGTCAAATAATTATAATACCAAACCAATCAGAATCATTGCCGAACAAACAACCAGAATACAAGGAAGTACGGAGAAGATTATTTACGGAAGACTTGACAAAAGTTCTAGAAGCCACGTAGGATTGGTTCAACACCATAATAAACTCTTTAAATACCTGGTAACGAAGCCATTAGTCAATTCAGATGGCATCATACCTATCAAAGTAACCAATATTCTTCCTGTGACAAAATTAATAAAGGAGATGAAGTTGCATTATACGAGCCAGTAAAATGGGTTGGAAAATGTGAACAACCGACAAAGCTACAACAAAATTGTCATGTAATGGACTATTTGAGAAGCTCCAAAGAGATTGGAAACATCTTTCATCACAAGAACTTGAAAAGCCAAAAGTTTTATTAGGGAGCATAGTTTTATTTTGGAAGCAGAAGATAATAATACCGGTAGAACAAACATCATACACCATGAAATAAATACTGGCAGCGCAAAACCAATACGCCAGCCACCTAGATGACTTCCAATAGCCAAGCGCCAGGAAGTGGAGTTACTTGTTGACAAAATGCTGAATGAGGGTGCTATAGTAGAATCATCTAGTCCTTGATAATCTCCAGTTGTACTGGTAACCAAAAAGGGTGGAACTACTAGATTTTGTGTTGACTACAGAAAACTAAATGACGTCAGTAATAAAGATAGCTATCCACTTCTTAGAATTGATGATACTTTGACAATGTTGGCTGGATCACAATGGTTCTCCAAACTGGATCTTAAAAGTGGATATTGGCAAGTAGGCATTCAGGATAAAGATAAGAAGACGGCTTTCTCTACTGGGGCTGGTCTATACCATTTTAACGTTATGCCATTCGGACTCTGCAACGCCCCTGCCACTTTTGAGCGACTGATAACAGTACTGCGAGATCTTACATGGAAAACAAGTCTAGTCTATCTTGATGATGTCATGATTCTGGGGAAAACATTTGATGAACATTTACAGAATCTACAAGACATTTTTGTGACAATTAAAAACGCTAACCTTCAACTTAAACCAAAAAGTGCATACTGTTCCAACAAAAAGTTGAATTTCCTGGAGATATAGTATCACCAGAGGGAATCCACATGGATGAAAGGAAAATTCTAACAATAAAAAATTGGTCCCGACCACGTAACAAACATGAGTTGAGAAGCTTCCTCGGATTATGCACATACTACAGAAGATTCGTAAAAAGTTTTGCTAATATTGCGGCGCCCTTGCACCAACCCACTGAAGAAGATTCTTTATCGATGAAATTCTGAGTGTGATCAAGCTTTTCGGAAACTAAAGGCTACCACAAAGAAAGAAGGGCAAATTCAACAAAGTTCCAAGACCAAAATGAAAGTAGTACATCTACACAGGTTGAAGCCATACTATGGAGATATGGAAGCTGATCGGGACGATCAGAATTAGGAGGGGGGCAGTGTTATAAACGACTAGAAGAAACTTATTGATACGCCCTCGTATACAAATATTCCGATGTGATGACACATCTTCATTGTAATGTTTAGATAGATCTCAACTTTTATGCTCTAGATTTGTATAGGAGATTCCATTAGGTATATAAATAGGGATAAGTATACTATAGTGAGTTGTATGGTTATATTTGAATAGTGAATACATTCAGAAATAGTAATAAAATTGTATTTTAGCTGTGTTAATAAGTAGTTAATATAAGTGTTAGTGAAAGCTGTTGGTCAATTAGACTATTGACTATGTCGAAAAAAGAGGGATAAAAGGAACTAAAACGTTAAAGTGTTTTCATTATTCTATACATTCAATTGACCTCCAAATATGACAAAATTATAAAGTGCTACTTAATTAAGGGGTGCGTTTTTAAGATTAAGGTAGATTTGTCCACTTTGTTCTTTGAGTTTTACGCGAAAACTATGCATTTTTCTAGTGATATATTTCACAAGAGAACTTTAAATATATTGTAGTTATTTCTAAAACCCTGATAAAATGATAATTTCTTATCGCACACAACTGAGATAAAATTTTCCAAAGAGCATTTTAAATCTTGGGCAATATGACTACAATTTGACTTCGAACTATCTCTTTTTTTGTTATAATTTCATCTATTCAGCAATACTCGGCATGAAAAAAAACTGGCCAAATATGAAAATTTATAGAACCTGAAAACCATTTAAAAAATTAATTGCATTAAAATATTTTCCACCACACTGGAAAATTCGATTTCATCATTTACTAAACATTCGTCACCATTATTAAAGATAGTCTCTGTTTACTTAAATAAGTAATATCGTATAGTACTTTACACCAAAAAGGTAGTGAATGTGGACAATTAAACTGAATAACGATAAAACAATTAACCAGCTTAGAAAAAAAAATCCAGCATGTCAACTTTTCCTAAGAAACGTTAGAAGCTTTTAATTTTTATATGTAATGATTTTCGATCTTTGGTACTTTACACAAAACTAACAAAACGTGTGTAAGTACATATTGGCTTTGTTACTATTGTTGTTTGCAGCTCGACAGTGTTAAAAAAAAACTCTCAAAATTCATCTGGCTTCAATATCATACTAAACTATCATATTATACTTGTATCTGGCTTTGACGAACATTCAAAATATGGTCGATTGCGACATTTCAAAACCATGTTCTGGAGTCTCTAAATCTCTAATAGAGACAATACACATCAATCAATATATAGTGTTTGTACTTTGATAATCCTTTGAAGAGATTGCCTTTTAACATTCATCTGGTTTAGAAATATATTTTAAAGTAGATCTTGACAAGTATTGGGTAACTAGTAGGATGTGACAGTCCATAATCATTGTTGGCTTTCTCTGAATTCAAGATAAATTCGGAAAAGGTTCGGAAGCTACTCAGTCCACCTCCTTACCCTTTCTAATATATCTCAAATTAAACTATCCCATATTGTTAACCTGTTTTGGAGCATTTCATATCATTAAACGTCATTTTCGTGAAGAACTTTTCTGTGAAAACTTTCTTTACTAATGTATTCTCTGGAATCTGGTAAGGATATGGAAAACCACTTCTAGTGGATGTTTTCAGGCTTCCATAGTTCTATGTAAAAATATTAAAGTGAGAAACTTACTAATTTCTTCGTTAGAATCTGACAAACCATCTCTAGTGGATATTTTCAGATTTCAATAATTCTATGTACAAATAATGAAGTACATTTTTTAAATACTATGGATACATTTCACGCCATTATAATGTATATATTCCAATAAAAAAAAAACAGTACCTAAAAAACGTAAATATATGACAGGAAAAAAGCACCTAAAAATTTTTAAATTATTGCATACTAACATCTCTTATCGCGGTTTCATCCGCACCAAACAAATGGAAAAAAATAACTATGTAACAGCAATTAACTATTTTCAATACAAGTTGAAAATGATGACCCATATTTAAGCTCATTTAAAGTTAGGAGCCAACTCAACTAAGGAAGCGGCTTGCCAAAAGGGGTCAAAAGACTCGCCACCTATGGGCCAGAATTAAAAGTAATTTTTCATCTTTATATAACCTATGACACTTTAGAATATATAATAAAGCTACAGTTAAAATTTGGCGAGGTTCTTGACGTTTTTGCGAACATACACACAAAGGTTTCTTATTGATAAAAGAGCGATATATTGATCCCCAAATTAATTATATTATATTAATTAATAAACAAAACTGGTACGAAATCGAGACTTTTTTAGTGACGAAACAATAACAGTTACCTACTCTCTCTCTCATAGACAAGAGATTGTTCTAGTGGATAGACTAAGATTTAAAAAAAAAATAAATAAATCAATATAATTTTTGCTTTCTGAAGTTAATATTTAGCTTTACAGACACTGTAGTATCGTATCAATAATTGAATTATTTTGCAACTACATTTTATTCATTTAGATAAGGCTCAACGCATATAATACCATCGATAATTGAAAAACTTACCAACTTACCATAAGAAAACTGATGCTTTTCTTCCAAAGTTTGAATGTTAGTTTAACCACCTTTAGAAAAAAAATAAATTGAGTTACCAATACTGCCATCAAATGACTGTTAAGTTTTGACGTGTATTTATTCTGCTCTAATAATCAATTGAATACAAAGAAATTTAAAAACATCCATATTAGCGTTACTACGTTTTATACTTGACTAAGTAAAATATCTGATTTCTCTTAAAGAATATATATCTACAGATATAGCAGAAAAATACCATGATCAAATGTGATAAATTTGTGCAATAATTGCTCATTGGGCTAACAGTCAAATACGTAATTTTTATCTTTATATAAATTCAAATAGATACTAAATAATACTTAATAGGTACACATTTGAATTGAAAGTAAAATTAAATTTTAAAAATTAAGTAAACTAAAAGATATTTTCAATTTCAAAAAAACTTAATTTTTTAGAAATATAACAACTATAAATTATGGAACCCCAACCAGGCATAACACACCCTCGGCAAACAATTATGTCACTCCCTATTCTCTAGGAACAAACAGCTGGTAAATTTTTCTAGCTTGTTGCTTCCTCTCTAGACCCGCGTTAATCTGGCTACTTTCTAGGTAATAACACAACTGTACCAGCTGATCTGCTTTGGTCGAATCACATTTTATTACATAATAAAATTGTTGCAATTTTTTGGAAAATTACCTGGTGTAAACCAGCTTGTTCAACACCTAAAAATATACTTGGTGCTCAAGCCACAGGAGCTTTCACTTTTTCAGAGTATAAATATTGATACCAATATTTCTTTTAGTAGGGGCAACCACATAATCCTCACAGAAATAATTTTTTTGAAAGTCAACTTTTTTTCAATATTCGAAGACCATACAAAGTATGGTTTCTTTGGAAGTTATGTGGTTGTTAAGACTAACAAGAGTACACTCAGGAGCAGAGTTGTCATTTCAGTTTTCTTCGTTATTAGTAACTGTACCTCAGGTCAGATTATTTTAATAATGATTTGTATGAATATAATTAGTACAGCTAGTAAAAAGACGGTTTATGACCAAACTGATTTTTTCAAATTTGTCAAACATTAAGTTGGTGTCGACCAAAATAAGATATTTAAAAGGTATTAAAATCAGTTAACTAATTTTTGAGATTAGCAGCATTACTTTATAGTACAAGAGCTAATAAATGATTTTTTTTTCGAAATGTTTTATAATGTCTGAAATTTATTAGATATTTTGTATATGTACAAAGTAGATACCGATAACCTGCCAGTACAATCCCAATTGCTCAACTATTCATATTTGTTGAAATTCCGTGTGCAATTTTAATACTTACGTTAAAATCTTACATAAAAAAATGTACGTATCCTGGTTTATTTTCAATCATTGTTATTGCAAAGTTGCCTTAAATTAGGAAGTTAGTTAACGATTAACATTCTATACCGTCTGTAACTTAAATAGCATTGCTCAAACTAGAGGTGGATCGAACTTGAATGTTCATTCTCTCTTCATATATTTGGTTACGTTATATCGAAACCATAATGAACCGTGACCCGGGTCTTTGTCGCTTTCGAAGATACAATTCCGCGTAGTAATTAAATTAATAATCGAAGAAACAGCAAAAATCAAGACAAAGACAATGGATGGCTCTGTAAGACAAGAGGTTAGGATTGTTTTAGTTTAGAACGTGATTCTCTAGGATGCGATTACCAAAACATTCGACACGGCATACGAATTTCCTAATGGAGAACCGCAATATTAAATGTTACATTCACATTTAACTTGAAGTTTAATTTAAGTGTAATTTTCTTTGGAAAAACTCGACTTCATATAAAAAAAAAAAGAACACGATAGGGATATGAATTATCTCTAGAGCAGTATTTCTTACAATTATACATTAAAAAAAATTGTAGTCATTTGAACTTATTTAGAATTCCTAACGAGAAACGGACAACTCAACCGGACCTTTAAAATTGGTAATACGGACCAAAATGGCCGTTTTCCCATCTTTAGTTCAATCTGCTTTATACATTGTATATGTTGGAAATCTCAACTGATATAAAAACCATTTTGAACAAATCGTTTACTACTGCTCTGTTACAAGATTAAAGTACATAATGTGTGAATTTTCCAAAAATTCCTATTTTAAAAGCCCAGAAAAAACTGCTTAAATTACTGTCGATAATATCCACACTAATTCTCCTAAAAACTTGAAACCCTTGAAATTGTACTGAGTATCAATAAAAACAGAATACAGGCCGCCATTTTTTCTTTCCCAATAATGCTAACTTCAAATCTGTTTACATTAACTCAAAGCAGTCATGAAAAAGAAGGTTATATTTATTAGCAAGTAACATTTAATTTGAATTTTGAATTACTAATATTTAAAATTGCTGCTGCCTCGATAACCATTCGCATGCCGAATATTTTGCTAGATACTCGTACATCAAAAAGAACTACAATCTAAACTAAAAGAACGTTAAACTCTTGTCTTACAGGCCTTTGTCGTTACTTTTTTTGTTTCTCAGATTATTAATCTAATGAATTTTGGCCCGTCTGCAGACCCGGAACATCGTACGATGCTGAACCGTATCTTTGAAAGTGACAAAAAAAACCGATACAAGCAGGAGTACCATCCGGTTCACAGGTCATCCGTGTTGGTTCCATATAACGTATGACCGTGTCAGTACGGTGTTTAAAATTATATTGAATCGGATCCTTCCGACTGTAAAAATGATCTGGATAAGAACGGGTTTTTCAGATCAGATCCGCCTCTATGCGGAAAGTACATAAAGTTTTTTTTTCTCCTTTATAGGTCCTTTCTGAAGCCTGATGCACTGCGGCCAAATGGGCCTATTGTGCTCACCACTGATTTACAACCACCTTGTTAACTTAGCCTCCTGAACCAATCTATACAAGTCCACTAAGAAGTAACTTAGTATTTCATTCGGTTCCAAATTTGCTGATCCGACGGTTTGTTCTTTTTTCCGATCTAGTAACTCGCTATCACATATGATGTGCTTTACCGTTTCCTCGGCTTGACCACATAGTCTACAGCCGAGGTAACCGTTGTAAAGGTTAATTTTATTCAGGTGAAGTTTGACTGCCATGTGGCCCGTTATTATGCCTGATTGCCCTTAATTGGTTCCTGCTCATTGGCAGTAGTTTCGCTGCTAATTTCGTGTCAGGATTCGCAATAAATTGCTTACTATAATTCAATCCCTATCTGGCTGTCGAATGATTTTTGTGCTCTTTTTTGATCTATTGTTAACAGCTTTTCGTGCCGCACATCGTGGCGCCCCAAAAACGTGTTCTGCACTAATGTATTGAGATGAGCCAGCTCATCACCTTTCTCATTTCCATATATACCTTCTTGTCCTGGTATCTACTCTAACATAACACTATTGTCCCTTACCAGAGTTGCAAGTTCACTCTGACATTCCCAAACCAATCTAGACTATACTTTTTGGCCCTTAAGGTCCGTCAGGGCTGCTTGACTGTCGGATTGAATGTATATGTCTCCTTTTTATTTCATCTGCACATTATTGTAAAATTGCATATTGTAAAATTGCATATATTTCTGCCTAAAATACTGTTGGGTATTTTTCTAAAGGAAAAGTAATTCCCCTTCTTGGTTGTAGCCCATATATCCCAGCTTTGGTACCGTCTTTGGTTTTTGAACCTTTAGTGTACCAGATGTGTCCAAGAAAATAGCTCCGGTTTAGCTTGTTTGCTAACCCTTCCATCCCCTATAGTGACCATGAACGGTATATTGTACCAGTAGAACGAGATCATATGGTTTATATCCATTTCAAATTCTGAGTTCCTGATTTTATTAAATAGTTTCATGCCCCGTCAGCATTTGTGCTGTTGGCATTGAGTGGTGTAGCCAGTGAAGCCCCATTCGTGCCTCTCCTTGAATCACTAAAAATAGTGTAGGAAGGTCTAGAATGCACTCCATTGCAGAAGTAGATTTCATAGCCCCGTGATGTTCAAACAGACAAGTTTGTTTATTCTGAACTAAAGTCGTTTCGGTAACGGAGACCATTTGGCGACTGGACCCTGAGTTTAACCTAGGTTCCGAACCACGGTCATGCAGTTTTTCCAAGCGGTCACCCATCCAAGTATTAACCGTACCTGGCGCCGAATCACTTCAGTGATCAAACGTGAAAAGGCCTAACCACTAAAGTGAACTCACGCCTGGAAAGTACATAAAGCCTGTCATCCAATACATCTGTATACACAACACACTAGAGGCGCAACATGTATATGGGCGGGAAGTTGTCTTTGCTCCGTAAAGAGCCTTAAAAGGAACATATCCAGATCGCTGGAAAGTATGTTATGTTAGGCCAATATTTAAAAGTGGAGACAGATCTCACATATCTAATTATCGCCCAATCTCTAAGATTAGTATAGCAGCTAAACTGTTTGAATTAATCATCAGAAGGAAATTGAGTCCATTATTTGGCAATTTTATTTCGACAGTACAGCATGGTTTGGTAAGGGGAAGGTTGACAACAAATCTTATGATATATGGAGAATACTTGTCGGAGGCATTGGAGAGTGGGTGTCAAGTTGACTCAATCTACACCTACTTCTCCAAGGCCTTTGATAAGGTTCAGCATCACGTCCTGGTATGCAAATTCTTGTCACCTCAGGAGTTCCTCAAAACTAGCATCTTGCACCATTGTTGTTCAACATCTTTATCAGTGACCTTAGTAACTGCATTAGTGCTTCATTTAAACTGTAGTTTATCGATGACCTCAAATTATTTATAAAAATTTCAAATGAGAATGACTGTGCAGCTTTGCAAGGTGATCTGGATGGACTGACTCTATAATGCGAGAGTAATTCTATGAAGTTAAACTTGGATAAGTGTAAAGTTTTAACGATTTCTAGAAAAGGTAACACTATTTTTTATAATTGTTATCGGCAATGATCTACTTGAAAGAGTTAATGTTATTAAGGGTCTGGGAGTTTTGTGGATAGAGAACTAAGATTTGACTACCAAATAAGTTTCATTGGAGCTTGGCTCTAAAACTTTTCGCGTTTGTTATTCAAACACTGAGCAATTTCAATGACCTAAATTATTTTAAATATCTTTATTGTGATTTTGTAGGATCAGGATTGGAATAAGTTTGTTCATTTTGGTGTCCAGAATATAATATTTATAATGATAGTCTAGAAAAAGTCCAAAAAAAGTTTTCAAGATCTATCAATTTTAAATTAGAAATCAGATCTGAAGATACTGATTATGATAGTTTGTTTAAGTTGCTGAAGTTGCCTACCTTGAAGACTAGAAGACTACATGTATTTTGTTCAGAATGGTCAATGGACTTATTGACAGCCCAGAACTATAGCAGTTAGTAAATTTTCATGTTCCAAACCATGTTACACGCCAAAATACTTCATTTAATCTGAAATTTCATTGAACTAACTATAGTATGAATAGTCCTATTTCTAGATTGTGCAAAGCTGCCGATGCTTTCTGCAAAAACTTGGGACTTTTTTGAGACAAGTTTTCCAGTCTTCAAAAAGAGGTTGGCAATTAAAATTGATTAGACTTATATGTGAACTGGACAATCAGACATTACTTTGTTATATTGGACTAGATGATGCACCTTTGTTTCATTTATATAAAAAAATATATATCTATAGGATCATTTTTGCTTTAAATATTTTTATAATTGTTGTTATGTGGTAAATTTTATGTTCTGTGTTCATTTATAATGGTTTTATACAGTAAATAAAGTATTATTATTATTACTATATTCTTTTAAGCAAAATCACAGTAAAACAATTTTACTAACAGCTAAACAATTATCATAAATAAAATTGTTTCAATAATGACTTCATTACAAGACTAATTGAACTTTGACCTTTCCACTATAAAAATGGGTTTCTTTATGTATTGAGAGGCATTATTCTTAAAATAACTACCATGTCAATTTTACATAAATAATTTAGTCATTGAAGTTATCTTAGAATTAAAATTAACCTGTGAAGATACTTTCAAGTAAGAATATACCCCTTTAAAAATATTTTCGTTGAAAACTATTTCAGGAATAACATTATGAATGGTTAAAATATAGGACAAAGGTATTACTTCCACGTAAAAACCAAACATAACTTTTTTTCTTTATTGTACAATATTACAACCTAACTTATTCATTCTCTTGGCTACGTAATCTAGCATGACCATTTGTGACCCTTATGCTAAGTTGTTGAGCCCTTTCTACGATTTCTTTACGTTTTTTCGCTGATACACCATGTGCAATTTCGGCGCAGTATTTTCTGTTTTGCATCATCAAAACTTCTAATTCCTGAAAAAAAATAAAAAAGAAAATGCTTTTACAAATATATTTAACATTTTGGTGTTTCAAAAAAATAATTATTTGCTTCAGCAAAATAGTTGCAACATATGGTTTTCAGTCGCAAATTACCTCATAAACATCATAGTAAATTAAACATTCAAAGAGATGTTAACAGCAATATTATCACTTAAATTCGGCAGTAAAATTTAATTGCGCCATGTTAGGTATTATACATAATTTAATTTGAAAGTTGTTATTTCATTTATCAGCTTTGTAACGGTGACAATGTAAACATACTGCATACAGCTGTTTGTTACTGTCTAATGCTTTGTTATTTATGTAAATTCTCCTTTCAGGCAGAGAATGTGAAAAATATATATACAAATAGTTTATTTCCTGCAAATATCGCTCTAATCCTCTCTTCATACGCGTTTCGATCACCTCATGATCTCTTCAGTGGAGCTCTATAGGACCGAGAGCAACATTAGCAGGAAATAACTGATATAAGAAATATAAATTTCCAGGTACGTCGTGAGGGTATTGCACCTGCCATCTACCGACCTCGATGTCAGACTGGAAAATATCGCTAATCGACCGACATCTATGAATCATTGGAGTAATGTGAAATTTTTTAAAAAATCAAAATTTCAGTAAGAAATAAAGAAATCTTTCTGCCGTATTTAAATAGTTTGTTATATATGTATATTCTCCTTCAGGCAGAGAATATAAAATTTATATTTCTTGTATCAGTTATTTCCTGCTAATGTTGCTCTCTGTCCGATACAGCTCCACTGACGAGATCATCAGATGATCGAAACGCGTATGGAGAGAGGACCAGAGCGATATTTGCAGGAAATAAACTGTTTGTATATATATTTTTCATATTTTCTGCCTGAAAGGAGAATTTACATATATAACAAACTATTTGAATACGGCAGAAAGATTTCTTTATTTCTTACTGAAATTTTGATTTTTTAAAAAATATTTAATGCTTGCTCAAATTTTTGAAATCATAATTTTAAAAGATGTAAGAATTCCACAGGAAATTTTGTATACTGAATTTCAAAATCATAAAGGTATAAGCCTCTTAAGATGTGTCGTAAATTTGACCAAGTAAACAATGGTAAATTTTATACAAATATAAGACAATCTCACCAAGGTCCGTTTCAATCCCATGACCATTGGGACTATTAAAACATATTTAGGAGAAGATATTAAGTAAGAAATCTAGTGTACCAGTTATTTTTGCTTATGGAAAATAAATGTACAGCTAAATTGGGTTAATAAAAATCATGATTTTTTACATAATGGTCATAATAATAGATATTAAGAATTCATCTTCATTTTTTCTTATTATATTTATTTCTTTTATACAACATATCCTTTTTCAATCTTGAAAATGGAACAACTTGTTTATAACTACAACACTAACAACTAAATTTTCAACAGAGTTTGACAAAAGAATAAACAACGAACGTTGTACTCTGTTAAATAGTGCATTTTCGGTCAGCTTTTACCCTAAAAAAATTTTGGTTTTTCGTGTGCGGCAGTATGTAAGTGTATTCATAATTTTTCGAAGAATAGTTGAGGGTCCCGATAATTGACCAATTGTATTAATATATTAAAACTTCCTGATATCTACCATTCTTATGTTTGGTATTATTCGATGTGAAGAATTTCCAGCGCATACGTTATTCAAAAATCGAGATCAAACTATTTCTATAGAGATGGATAATAAGTTTAAATGTTGTAAAACTAAAGGTTTTGTAAATTTTTGTTGTATAGTCTGTATTGATCCGAGTTGCTTGGGGCGAAGGAGTAATTATGTCATGCTCCAAGACCACACGATCATTTGTTCTACCAAGTGTCGAGCAAAATATTCTTTCAATAGTGACATGTAACAATTGAAGGACGAAATAAAAAAAACTTAAGAATGAGAACAAGGAAAAATTGTTTTGAGGTTTTGGGTAAACTCGAATGTGTTTGTACTGAGTGTAATATTGGGCTACAAGAAATTATTGAAGCTCAAAAACGCGTCAAAGGGCTTCAGTTGCTCAACGAACAACTGAAATGTATAGGTGACTTAGAGGTCCAAGGACATTGTTTGTTGGACGAGTTAAATAATTTGAGGGAAAGTGAGCTTGTTGCAGCACTGAACAAATCAACGCAGACTTCTACAGAAGGACTGGTCCCAGCCACCTCTTCTACTCCATCTTCACTGCATACTTGTAACAATGACTATAATGTTCTTATTCTTAATAATGGTATTTTGGGCCACTACTCCAATATTCTAAGAAACAACTTGGGTGAGAGGTGGAATGTCCTGGAAATTTCCAAGTATAATGTATCCTTAAATAGTGTCACTAAGGACATCATTGGATTGTGCTGGAATTTTTCAAAATTGATTATATAATTATTCAGGATGGCCTGGTGAATGCTCTCAAGAACTCCTCAATCTCCGAATCAACCTTAAATTATCTTCTCATCATGAGGTTCCAAACCAATGTTATCCTGACCACTGTACCTATTCCTAATTTCTCCTCGTTACTGGTTAAGATAAATCAACCTTTCCGTTCATTGAGGCCTTTAAATGGATTGTCAACCAATAACATTAGAAACCTTGATATAGAGAATGATTTATGGCTTGGTGATCTATACTATAATAGCATGGGCCGTCCCAGATGAACATCTTCAGGTAAAAGAAACCTGGTTCATGTTTTTAAAGGTCTAATCATTACCAACTGTGAAACTGTAGTCAAAGCTAACTCACCAGACTTGGTGCACGACTCATTTTATAATCTAAACCTATTACCAAAACTTCTTGGAAACCTTCTGAAAACTAGACTTGACTGATGGAAATCAAAACAGAATATAACCATTTTTGACAAAGTATTCCCCATTATCCAAAAACTCTTGTACTGTAGCTTCAGTGTGGGTTGACAGAATATTCTCAACATTTGATTTCATTCATTCTAGAATTAGAAATCGTTTAGGAACTGAATAAGGCCCCCAGCTGCCATATTACTTTTTCTTATTTATCTAAATTTCAAATTTTTTGTTATTTTCTTTTTGAGTTTTTTGTTTTAATTTGATTACACTATATTGCAAGAATTTAAAGTTTCTAGTTTTAAACAAACATTTACATGGTTTTATTAACAAATAAGATTTTTTTGTTATATTTTCCAAATAATTTTGAAATTCACAAAAAATCTTGCTGTTACATTTGAAATTTTATTGATCCCACTCCTTTTTTTACTACCCTCAGGGAATTGCGAAAACAGAAACTCAGACACTTGGCTCTTGAAAAAAAAAAAAAATTTATAAAAAATACCCTGATTAAATAACTAAAAACACAAAATTTAACATTTAACTACACAAACAATTTCATTAAAAATTAATGAAAGCACATACCTTTAGATTATGGACCAGGACTTTTCTAAATCCTGTAGGCAACATGTGACGAGTTTTGGCGGCAGAACCATAACCAATGTTGGGCATTAAATATTGGCCCTTGAAACGCCTTCTGACTCTGTTATCAATACCCTTAGGTTTACGCCAGTTTCTCTTAAAAAAAAAAATAAACATATTTCAAAATTCTTTTTATTATGCAAGTCTAAGTTTCATGAAGCCTTTTAAGCAACTCTGATACATGAACTTGTTTTATAAATTCAGTCTTATTTTGATTTTTACATATAAACAAACTGCATTTGCTATTTATTAACTGAACAATTTGATTAAATGACGAATGCAAATTGAAGCATATCTCATGGGCTTGCAAATTTCTAGAAAGTTTGCTTTAACCGATCAGAGTTACTTTTTTAGCTAGAATAATTTTTGAGAGATTAGTAGAATTATCATGATTTAATTTCTAAGACAATAATAAAATTGTTCTAGTTTCTCTATGATCTGGACCAACTAAAGTTTTAAACACAGACAACGACATCAGTCATCAATTTCTGGTTACTTTTTAAAATCTAAATTTGCTCAATACTAAAATATAGATTTAAAGATTAGAAAAAAAGTAAACATATTTATATTTGGAGTTAAAATATCAAAACTATTTTTCTCATTTAGTGACTTGAAGTAGAAGTTTCCGGGAACAGCTTGACAAAAAAAAGCCATTTATTAAAACTTGAGGCAGTCTAGATTACAGAGCCCATTCTCATCATAGACATAAAGATACTAGACCCCAGAGATCATATACTTGGCTCATGTTTGGAAAGAGACAGAGCTTCGTCGATGAGTACTACCTCTCCTTCTAATGGTGTAGCTAAGAACTATACTCCAAACATTAGATACCCCTGTCACCTGACCAAAATTTGGGTAAAAAGTCGGATTAGAGTAAATCTAGAGGTGGGTGTCATTTTGGTTGTTTGATTTGTTTTGATAACTTTCTTGCTTTTCTGATTTAAAAAAAAAGTACAAATTTATGAATTTTTATACAATACTGATGCTTCTATTAGTGTGCACTTTTTTTACTGGAAAAATCAAGAAAATTATCAAAAACAAACAAAACCAAAATGGCACCCACCTCTAGATTTACTCTAATCTGAATTATTACTGAAATTTGAAAGATATGTACTACTTAACAAAAACGTTCTATCCCTTTTTAAGCATGAGCCATGAGACAACTTTCTTCTGTAGGATTTGCAGTCTATATTAAGTACTATAAATTACTCATGTCTATAACTACACCACACCAAAAATCATTATTTTATCAGGCTACTATTCATTTTGAATAGTAAACTACACAAATTAAAAGTAACTTTTAAGATATTTTTCTCCTTGAAAACAGCTAATACTACACTTTTACTTTTTCCCTTAAAAAAAAAAAATTTTACATTTTTTTTGAAAATTGCATTTATTTAAAACAGTTTTGAAAAATTAAATTTCAATGTTTAAAATATCTGTCATGTAAAAACAATTGAAAGTAAATATGGCTAAAAAAAAATATTACGAGATGGTGGAAAACACTGACTTCATCTTTGAAAAAAACAGTGATAATATTAAAAGTGATTTTAATTGAATTAAATTAATTAAGCCACTTCTTTTTGTTCCTAAAATTCATGTTATTGGGAAAAACTATAAATGAAAGCTCGGCCTAATATAATTGAAGAACTACTACCTAGGTCCCAGAACAAGAAATTTAGCCCAAGTTTCAAACTGAGAACAGTTACACACAACAAAATTCATAAAATAAAAAAATTATTAATAAAATTTGTTTAAGCTCAGCGTTTATAAAAAAAAATTGCAGTCCACCATTACGGTAATAACATCTTTGCTTGTGATGAACAATTACTCTAAATACTTACTTTAAGCTTATCATATCGATCTGATTGATGCCTGATAAACTTCTTTGTCCTTTTTTTAACAATTTCAGGTCTGTACACAGGTCTTATGGCCATTTTGAAACAAACCTAAAAAATGTTGAAAATAAACACTACGAAAATTAACAGAAACTTAAATAAAAGCAGAACTCTTTTAACATAAAAACTATGTTCATATTAATCGTGAAATAATTTTACCGATAAAATAAAAAAATACGTACAGATGATATAAAAATAAATGGATTTTAAATGTGTTGAACCGCTTATTTTCAACACACCATCAAAAAGACTGTCGGATGTCAAAATTCAAAAATGTCCATACTCTTCTTTATATTTTCAATGGGGCATGGACACTTAAATTTTTTACTCCGATTACTGTAGTAACGTATGGCAAGAAACTTTTTTAATTAAACAAATTTGGTTAGACAAAATATTCCTTAATAGCATCGAAAAATATTGTGTATACGTAATTAATTCGCATATGGCGTTTTAAATATAATTGTAACTGTTATACTGATTTTGAATGCTGATCCCAATGTTCAGCCAAAGATTATTCATTAATCCTCTTTGTTAATATGAATCCTCTTTGGTTCAGCATTCGATAAGGAAAAAAAATGTACAGATGTTAGGTTTGCATATAGCAAAAGGGAAAAAGAAGAAGAATTTGGTTATGTTAAACGTCAAAAAATTTGTTTTATTTTTTATTTACTATTTACAAAAACTCTTTTCTCTCCTTCAGTGTTTTGTGTGTAAAACTATTACTATAAAAATGGTCACGATAATGTGCAAAATAAAATAAACCCTTATAAGTTATGGACGATAGGTTTAAACTCACGCAACGATTATTAGTAGTTTTATTATTTCTTACGTTTGTTTGGGTTTGTAGACAAATTTTTGAATACAGCTTATCTCCTTTTACTCATTGAGCATGTCGAAAAAAAGAGTTTCTTATTTTTTTAACCCGGATGTTGGAAATTTCCATTATGGTACGGGCCATCCTATGAAGCCACACCGGTTGTCTGTTATACACAGCCTCATTTTGAATTATGACTTACATAAACACATGCAAGTTTATAGGCCCTACAATGCTAGTACTCATGATATGTGTAGATTTCACTCCGATGAATATATTGGTAAGTATTTTTTTCAGAAAATTATTAAGTTTTTTGTTAGCTTTTTAATTTTCTAATTTCAGTTTTGAACATAGGATTAACATTACAAATTTTTTATATAGGTATACTATAGTCATAGCTTAAAATCTCTGCTATAACAATATATTGTAGTATAAAGGTATGGTTCAAGGATATGAAAACTAGCCCTTTTTTGATGTATTGTAATGGTGGATAGTAAAAGGTTTAATGGGCTTTAATTTGTTTTCAATGCTTTTTAGATTTTCTACAAAAAGTAACACCACAAAATATATCATCATTTACCAAACATTTGAGTCACTACAATGTAGGGGATGACTGTCCTGTGTTTTATGGATTATTTGATTTTTGTTCAATGTACACAGGTGCATCACTAGAGGGTGCTATGAAGCTTAATAACAATGACTGTGATATTGCGATTAACTGGTCAGGTAAGATGACTATATGATCCTTAAAATGTATTCATGAAATTAATTAGTAAACATTTAACTTAAAAGGACTATAAAATAAACCCAGTTTTACTAATGTTTAACAAGATTAGGCTGATCTAAAATTTAATCATGAGTTCTACTCAGTTTTTTTAAAAGAAAGAACTAATTACGTTACAAGGTTTTGCGTAACTAATATGTATAACCTTTATTTTAGGCGGGCTTCACCATGCAAAAAAATTTGAAGCCTCTGGATTTTGCTATGTTAATGATATAGTTATAGGTATTTTGGAATTGCTTAAATATCATCCTAGAGTACTTTATATTGATATTGATGTTCACCATGGTGATGGTGTTCAGGAAGCTTTTTATCTTACTGACCGTGTTATGACGGTCAGTTTCCATAAATATGGAAATTACTTTTTCCCTGGTAAGTTGAATTCCACTTTTATTGATACCCATATTTTTTATTATATTTGATCTAAACATACTATATTTAGCAAAATATTATCTACTCCAGACAAAATTTTTTATTTTCTAAACTATACCAAAAAAACACGATTAGTTTTAAAAATGATTATAAAAAAATTTATTTCCAGACACATTAATTAACTAGAACAACCATATTATGAGAAATGGAAAAGAGTTTCATGGGGATTTATTTGATATTTCTCTAAATAGATTAAAGTTTGTTTTAAAAAAAACTTTACAATTAATTGTCTGAATTTGTATAATTGTGATAAATCTAGATGTAACTTCTCTAAATTGTGATTGGTTAATTGTTTGTTTGTTATTTGATTATTCTTGTAATCTACATTTTAACTATAGACTGTGATTATTGTTATTTAGCACTTTAGTGTGAATGGGCCTCTCCCGTGTATGGATAAATAAATAAATAAATTTTCAACAGCACTTTTCTCTAATGTCAGCTTTTTACAAGTATCTGATAATGTAACCCCTTAAATGAGTGAACTACCAGAAATATATGAAGGCTTCAAATATAATACTGTCAACATCTATTACATTACGTAGAAGTTACCAAGGCCAAACCTAGACCCTTGGCGGCCAATGTCTAAGCTGAAAATGATTGCCCTTTTTACAATTCTTTAACTTCTTAAATTAATTACTATCGAATACACCTATGATGAGTATACTATCAAACACTCAGGAAAGTCATCTGTACATAAATTATACATTTGTTGGAAAAAAAAAAGAGGGAAACATGTTAAATATTTATTTTATTGTCACAGTCACAAAAATATAGTTTACAACTACAATATCTTGTAATTAGACAATATTAATAACTAATAATGGTAATCCAAGAATAATGACATTTTTAATTTTTATCAATTGTATTTGTATTTTAAAAATAACATAATACTTTTTTTAAACCTCAAAATAACTTAGAAAACTTAATATAAGGCAAAGGAAGATAAAAAGGAAATTAGATTTTTTCTAACCAAAAATTTTCAAGCTTTCTCAGAGGCAAATCTATAATACTTGAAAGGTCTTGTCATTTGACAAATATCACTTGGAGTGTTAATAGCCAAATTAGGAAGTCTTTCTTATGAGTTTATTGATCTTAAATAATTCTTAAAGCAATTTGATTGTGAAAATCCTCTTTCACCCAAAAACATTCTGTGCTGTAGCAAAATTAGGAAATTGTGATATTAAATTTTGAAAGTAAACAAAATAAATAAGGATAGCCATCGAATAGTCTCAAATTCTCGGTCTGTGACTGAGAACACTGTTATTGCAACATCGGGAGGTTGAGCCTTTTGTGTGTGAATGGGTCCATTGTAACAAACTGTTGGTTAGGTGTAGAATTATTTATATTAACATTTTATTACATTCAGCTCTTTTTTTACATTGGTTGGTGATCATTTAACCTCCCACATGCTGTACACCATCTTGTCCCCTGCTAGGACCACCCCTAGAGGTCATCGCATGTATTTATTCCTAAAATGGTTTCAACAAGTGGACTTTAATTTTTAAGATACTGTCGCAATTAGCAATGCCCCTGGTGGTAAGGGCATGTAGCTAGCGATCTATTTTTGACCACCGTAGTAAATGTATGGATGTTTCGTCCCAATACCGGTGGTGGACTCATCAGTGGGATCCACCGGTATCTTTCCCAGACATCCCTGTACTTTCCACAAACTTGGACCTCCATTTAAGTCCAGTTTTGCCGGAAAGCGGTGGTGAGATGTTATGTTCCACAACATGCCCCCCCTAAGGCATTGGCTTTCCGGTTTAAACTGTCGGACAATCCAAGCCGTTAGAAAGCACAAGCTTGAAAAGGAAGTGGAACGGACATCCTCGGTGGTCTTCCAATGGTCGGGCCGGGCTTGATGAAAGCCCTCAACGGTTTCTGACATTCTGTCCTATATCCACATCTATGGTTTTACCACATCATTTGCGATTTTGGACTCGTCATCTAACCGCTGTCCCTGCTCGGGCGCCATGTCGCAATTAGCAATGCCCCTGGTGGTAAGGGCATGTAGCTAGCGATCTATTTTTGACCACCGTAGTAAATGTATGGATGTTTCGTCCCGATACCGGTGGTGGACTCATCAGTGGGATCCACCGGTATCTTTCCCAGACATCCCTGTACTTTCCACAAACTTGGACCTCTATTTAAGTCCAGTTTTGCCAGAAAGCGGTGGTGAGATATTAAAAATTTAGGTCAACCCCAGTTATCAATTTTTTGAAACTCTACAATAATAGAGCTTAATTGATAATGATGCTTATAACTGACTAATATGATACAGACCCTAATTTGAGTCCTTTTGTGGTTTTTTATTTAACAAACCTCCTTTTTCAAAAATTATGAATTTAGTTTAAATAGTAAAAACAACGCGTTTTCATTTTTGCACAGTCTTTAATACTGACACTATTGGACAAAAGTAAAGCCACAATGTGGTGTTATTCTTTTTAATTAAATAAATAAAATTATAAGCTTATGATCCCAAGTAGATTTTAATGAAATATTATCTTCACACTTGTAGTAATTGGGTAAATGGAACTTAAACGCAATGCCGTTTCCCGCTCTGCATTGCATTTGGCATTTTTACCCCTATAGACATATTGATCCATGGTGTGTCAATAATGAAGTTTATAGGACCACCCCATTCTATG